>CM042181.1:50567-55567 GCA_023376005.1 Doryteuthis pealeii | reverse complement strand
CAAATCATTTTCAACACTTTCCGTTTCGTTCGGCCTGTCACCTTACTATCTATTCCTTTCTTCATTGTTCCACCCTTTCATCACCATCGCCGGCCTTTGTACGTAGTCCCTTCCCATTGATATCTTTATCTATTGGTACTGATAGCCTTCCATACATTCCACACACCTAGCACATTTAACAGAGACACCTGATTAAATACGACGGGTGACGATCTCTCCGCTCGTAAATAAAAAGTGTTAGACTAACTTATTTAGTTCTCCTGAAGAAGGTGAACCTAGAACACCGAAACTATAGCAGAGAATTTTTTTCTACAACTAATATATATATATATATATATTAATATATATATATATAATTTATTCAACAATGCTTCTATAAAAAACAAACCTCGAAAAATCTTATTCACTTCGCCGAAGAGCTTACGACCGGGTTTGTTTACTACTCAATAAACGTCCCCTTACCTACTATGGTAGAGGCGTGTAGTATCATTAACAAGGTTAATTTCGCAGGGATTGTTCGCTATGTACCGGCGGCCGAACGGATATGGTCTCTGACTATGCCTGCTGACGTCCCGGTTTCGAATTCCTGTCGGAGGGGAGTCGTTAGTATACATCGCTGATGAGACTTAATAAAGTCGAAACAGTCTGTACGGTGTTCTGCATAGCGAGCCATCCTTTGCCGAGATTCACTTGTCAAGATTATTTTCTATAATTATCGAATTTTATGCGATACATGCATTATAATTGCTTTCAAGCAAAAATATAAATATATATATATATAATAAAATAAATATATAAAGGTATTACATATCTATTTATTTGATGAAATGCATTTGAAACAACGTCACCTGAAGATTGTTTGCACTTACGCATGCATGAAACCGAACGGTTGTGACTGTTCCTTTGTCATCAAATAAATAGATATCTAATACCTTTATATATTTATTTTATTACATTATATAACAGCTCTATTTTTTATATTGAGCACTCTTCCAATAATACTGCGTTTGGCACACCGTTCCAGTAAAAGCTGAAACAGAGACAATCCCACACTATATATATATATATATATATATATATATATATATATTATATTATATTATATTTTGCTTGAAGGCAATTACACTGCATGTATCGCATAAAATTCGATACTTTTTTTAAAATAGAAAATGAACTTGACAAGTGTAATCCCGGCAAAGGATCGCTCGGTGTGTAGAACATCATACAGACTGTTTTGACTTTATTAAGTCTCATCAGCGATGTATACTAACGACTTCCCTCCGACAGAAATCGAAACCGGGACCTCAGCAGGCATAGTCAAAGACCATATTGCCTCGGCCACTGTACACAGCGAACAATTCCTGCGAAATTAACCTTGTCAATGATACTTACACGCCTCTGCCATAATAGGTAAGGGGACATTGAGTGAATAATAACAACAAACCAGGCCTTATGCTCTTCAGCGAAGTGAATAAGATGTTTGGATGTTTTTTTAGAAGCATTGTTGAAAAAGTATATATTATATTTTTGCTTGAAGGCAATTACAATGCATGTATAGCATAATATATATATATATATATATATATATATATATATATATATATATATATATATATATATATGTGTGTGTGTGTGTGGTGTGTGTGTGTGTGTGTGTGTGTGTAAAGATTAGAGGGATTTAACGGGGACAAAGGAACAAAACTCAAACAAAGTGTGTAGGAGATATATCTCGCCGTACATTGAGTTCGGCTTCATCAGTTGTAATAGAAAACTGATGAAACCGCGCTCAATGTACGGCAAAATATATATCCTACATATACTTGTCTGAGTTTGGAGAAAACAAAGGACAAAACTTGCTGACAAAAAATGGCTGCATTATTTAACATTATATGCCTACAAAAAAATGCTGCCTAAACACACAACACACACACACACACACACACACACATAATATATATATATATATATATATATATATAATATATTTAAATCAGTCGGTTTTCGCTCCCTGCTAGTAGGAGTTGCTAAGTCCAGCCACATTGAGGAGACATAATACGTCGAAACACGGTGTCTATGGATGACTTTAGTATATGCTCACATACCTGATAGAGCTCTTTGGAGGTGAATTTAACTGACGTTCACTGTATTAGCGTAAACAAGGCTCTCTGATACTTACGGATACGAGTTCTCTAAGTGACCGTAACATATATACCTATGTATGTATTTATCGGTTAAAATGTTTATTCTTACTGGTAGATGCTGACGGCTGAGAGGTTAAGGAATTAAACTGATGAAAAATCAGTCTGGTTTCGCCCCTGACTAGAAGCAGTTGCTAAATTTAACCACACTGAGGAGACGTGATCACTCTAATTATATATACTAGGTGGTATGGGTATAATTTTTATGTGTTCTTATTTAATTCATTTGTCTTTCTAATTTAATATATTTCAAGCTTAGCTCAATCGGCAGAGTGTTCGACTGAGAAGCTCGAGTTTCCTGCTTCGATTCTGGCCTTCGCCAACTCAGCGTATGAGTAGGACATGGATATGTGCGGTAAAGTGAGAAGCTGATGGTAAAAGTGGCGCTTTACCCCAGACGCCCAAACAATCTCCTTGGTCTAGCGCTAGTGAAGAAGGGATAGACTCTCTTGCTGTGTGGCTGATACCGACTTTAGGCCACTCTGAAGACTTTTTTTTGCATTAGATTTTAATCAACGTTAAACGACAGGATGATTTGTCGTGCGTAGCTTTAGAATAACAAGATACGTTTTTTTTTATCTTATTCATTTATATGTTTATTGTGATTGACTTATTTTGAAAATGTTCGGGTTTTTCCGTGGTGAATCGTCGGCCCGTTCGTGCATGCGCGCGTGCAGTTTCAAATATGGATTTCCGAAATTCTTTTAATTCTTTGACTATAAATTCAGCCTCGCTCAGGCGTAGTGAAATAAGTTTGTTTTTGTTTTTTTATAGTTTTCTTGAAGCATTGTACGTATGTGTTTAAATAAAAATTAGAAGGCAATTGACAATGCAATGGAATATGTGTTGAAAATGATGTTTTTTTTTTTTACCTTTTTCCAAAATATTTTCGGGATAAAATCCCATCTTCAGAGGTTTTAGAAGTACTTGTGTTTTTTTAGTACTTATCTTACGGCGCTGGCGTAAACGTTTGTTGTTTATTAAGTTAAAGGAACGCCGGATGTTTGAAAATGTTCGGGTTTTTTCCGTGTTCCTTCAACTTAATAAACAACAAACGTTTACGTCAGCGCAGTAAGATAAGTACTAAAAAAACCCAAGTACTTCTAAAAACCTCTGAAGATGGGATTTATCCCGAAAATATTTAGGAAAAAGGTAAATAAACATCATTTTCAACACCTATTCCATTGCATTGACCAATTGCCTTCTAATTTTTATTTTAAACTCATACGTACAATACTTCAAGCAAACTATAAAAAAAAACTTATTTCAGTCTATGTTTAAGACAATGCATATGTCTAATTAAAAAAAAAACAATAACATTATCTTGATACTATTTAAGTTAATATTTAGTTTCTCATTTTAAAACCGCCCTGTCGGCTGGGGCGTTAGAATGTACCGACTGCACCTCTGCAGAGGGGTAAGACTCCCCCAATGGGACCACCTGTTGGCCGTGGGTGGTGACCCGTGATGCTTAAGGATAGAGCCCAGGTGGATGAGCAGTTCATGACATGCAATACTCCACTTTGGCCCTATCTTGGGCTAGACGGGCGGTCGGAGAGGCCCCCTCCGATCAATCGGCTGGTCACGCCAAGCCCTAGCACCTATATGATTTCCCCAACCCTATTGCTCTTATAGCAAGCCCCAACACTTTTTATCATATGGGTGCTAGAAGGCGGTGACTGCGGGTCTACATGTCCTGGGAATGACGTTAAACTCTATCTGATGGTGAGGTTCCAGTTCTGGAGGTTTGGGGAATGTGGAGCACCCCTTCATCACCATTGCTCCCTGGTCCACTCTGACCCGGAGTGGTAGTACCTGTTAGGGTCCAATCTATCGGTTAAATAGAAAAACGTATTTATAAAAAAATTGTATTATCCATTAAGAATTGATTTATTTCAAAACTTTATCGGCATTAAATGACCCACTGAGGTTGATATGCCGTAAAACAAAAAAACCCAAAAAAAACAACAAACAAACAAATCATTTTAAAAATAAAATAAAGTTTTGTTGCTTTATATTTCCACCATTAATTCATAAGAGAAAATATTAGTCAGAAAGAAATTTAATATTTAAAAAACAATCAATAAGAATATTCAAGACTATAGAAAACTAAAAACTATTGACAAGGTTTTTTTTAATAAAATTCTTTGCTTATGGGTATAAAGTTTACAGCACTGTATTTTATCTGTTTCTCTAGATACAGATGAGCTTGTCATATATTCATAGCTATTTTTGTGATGTTATCTGTGAATAGGTAAATCAATAAGTCTATAGCTTGATAATGAAAAAAGCAGATATTTTAAATAACAAATATTCATTTTTCAAAATTATCGGTAATTTATGAGGAAGTGCGTCCCAGTCTCCCGCCTCAACAACCGCTACCCGGTGTCTATGAAAATAACAACCCCAGCTCGTCGTAATTCTTGTTTATTTATCGTAATTTGTCGTAATTCTTGTTTAGATATGAAGATGGATATATAGTTTTGAATAGACTGAGATAGATAGATAAACAAACAAAATAATATAGATAGATACGAACAAATGGAGATAGATAGATAGATATTTTCGACAAGTAAATATATTTGGGGGGGGGGTCGCTTCTTTTTTTGTCGTAATTCTTGTTTATTTAAACTAAAAACAAGACATTAAACAAACATGAACAAAAAAAAAGTCTTAGTATTTAAAGTAATATAGATAAATATGAACAAATTGAGATAGATAGATGGATAGTTTTGAATAGACTGAGCTGGGTTGTTATTTTAATAGTCACCGGGCAGCAACTCTTGAGGCAGAAGACCGGGA
>CM042181.1:28067-45567 GCA_023376005.1 Doryteuthis pealeii | reverse complement strand
ATAATATATATATATATATATATATATATTATATATAATTGTGTGTGTGTGTGTGTGTTGTGTGTGTGTGTGTGTGTGTGTGTATGTATTGTAAACCACAAATATAAATAGACAGAAAAATATTAAGATATTATGATATACATTTTAATAAGAAAAATACAGAAATATATATATATATATATATGTGTGTGTGTGTGTGTGTGTGTGTGTGTGTGTGTGTGTCTGTGTCTGTGTGTTTTTAAAGGTATACCTTGGTGGAAAAGAGAAATAGATAGAGAGACAGAGACAGAGACACAGAGAGAGATAGAGAGACAGAGATGTGTGTGTGTGTGTGTGTGTGTGTGTGTGTGTGTTGTGTGTTAGATTACCAGACTAAGATTGTTAGATGGAAAGATAGCCATAAACATACTGAAAATATATATATATATATATATATATATATATTATATATATATATATAACTCTGTGTGTGTGTGTGTGTGTGTGTGTGGATAGATAGATGTATATGAATACATTTTTCGTACAGGAAAACTTATAGAGTACTAAAATTGGAGGAATCATATGTATGTAGGGAGATCATACAAGTTAGGAGATGGTAATATTTCATTACGAAAATAAAATATAAAATGTGGGGAATACGAAGGCCTTTTCGACCGGTTCTTTTTCAAGTATAAACACCGGCGACGAATAAAAGTCAGATTGTATAAGAAATATTCTTTAAGAACGAATGGAGGTGAGCCAGAGGGGGACAAAAAAAGAAGGGGGGTATATGTATAAACCCTCAGGTCGAGACGGGGTTGGAGATGTCTCCTAACGAGTAAAGGGAGTGTTTGGGTTTTTGTCTGCACAAAGTGGGACCAAAGAATAGAATGTAAACAGCTTCAAGAATGGTTAGGTGCTGCTTAGCCCTAGCTCTGTGCAAGACGGAGAAACACTCATCAGTGTAGTCAGCCCTACAAGCATTTATAGATGATAAATGTCCGCATATGCTATTCCGAAGCATATGATTCGGCCATATACGAACATTTGCCATTTATAAATGCTTGTAGGACCGACTCTCTCTCCCTCTCTCTCTCTCTCTCTCTCTCTATATATATATATATATATATATATATTATATATATATATATATATATATATAATGTTGTTCTGGTTCCAACGGGAGAAAATTTAATATTTCATATAAAAAGAAGAAGGTCCGCAAAATGTATTATGTTCTCAGAAAATTTTTAAAATTCTTTTTATCTTACATAGGCGACACGTGTTTCTGATCTGTTGTCTTCTTCAGGCATTGGGTTATTATTTTGGCAGAATATGTCCGGTATTTGATAGGTTGTGTGTGTTTCTGCAACTTTTCTATTATAATGGCTGTTTATTATATATATATATATATATATATATATATATATATATATATATATATATATATGTTCTCATTACAATCCACGATTATGGGATGCTTTGTGTGGTCATTTAGGTATTTACCGAACCCGTTCGTCGCGGGTAGGACGTGACCTAAGGTCGCAAATATGGGTCATTTAGTAGTGTTCGAACTCGCTATTACAGTAGTATTAGATCAGCGAGACTATCTTACTAAAACATTACACTATGCGGGGAACACAAGGCGTGAAGTAGGTATTTCCCCAACCCATTCAACACGACTAGGATGTGACACAGGCCCCTGTCTGTAGCTACAAACCCACTTTTGTGTAACTGGCTGGTTGAAGAAATCGTCCAGTCTTATTGGTATTTCCATTATATTTTAATGTTTCAGACATCAGAAATAATACTTCGGTAAAAACATCTTTTGGTGGAAGCGCGTAGTGTAATGATTATCGTTGGTTGGTTGGTTGGTTGGTTGTGTGTTACGGCATGTCAACCCTTGTTGGGTTATTTTATACTGAAGGCGTTTTGTTTTATTCATACTTGATTGAAACTCAATTTTAAACTCATTTTTTATATTCAACCCATAAATGGGACCCTAATAGCTAATACCACTCCGGGTCAGGCTTGTAATGATAATAGAGTTAAACATCAGACCCAGGACATTGGGTTATTTTATGCTGAAAATGTTCTTGCTTTATTCATAATTGATGGGAAATCAATTTTTTTAAATCAATCTCTTTTTTTCTTTTTAACCTATAGATGGAACCTTAACAGATCCTACCACTCTGAGTGAGAGTTGACTTGGGAGTAATGATGATAGACTTTAACATTATGACTAGGAAATGGGTTATTTTATGCCGAAGACGTTTTCGTTTTATTCCCAATTGATGGAACCTCAATTAAAAACATTTTATAACTCATTTTTCTATTTAATCCATAAATGTTACCCTAAAAGGTACTACCACTCCGAGTCCGAGTGGACGTAGGAGAAATGGGTTGAAAGAGTTCTCCACATACCCCAGAGTTCCAGAATTGAAACTTCTAGAGTTTAACATCATAACCAAGACATTGGTCTATTTTATACCATAGACGTTTTTGTTTTATACATACATGATGGAAACTCATCTTTAAAAACATTTTAAATTCATTTTTCGATTTAATTCATAAATGCGACACTAACACGTACTACCACTTAAGGTCCGAGTGGACCTGGGGTCTAATGAAGATGAAAGGGTTCTCCACATTTTCTAGAGTTCCAGAATTGGAATTCTGTAATGTTTTTAAATGCCATCCTTGGCCAGTTGAAAAGGGCTTAAAGAAAGTCCTGTGTTATGGAATCCTTTGGTAAGCGTATAAGTCCTATCCTGCGCAGTGGAAACGTGCTGGGCCCATAACCTGTAAATTTTTTAAATGCCATCCTTGGCCAGTTGAAAAGGGCTTAAAGAAAGTCCTGTGTTATGGAATCCTTTGGTGATCCTTTGGTAAGCGTATAAGTCCTATCCTGCGTATTGGTAAAGGTCCAGTGATTTAATTCTATGTCCGTCGTCCATGAATGTCAACGTAATTATGGCCAGTAGTGTCGGTTAAGTATAGTATCAACCTCAGAGTACTGCCAGTGATTGGCCAAGAGATAGATCACATGATTCTGGTCTAGTCTATAAGTAGTAGCGGACATTCATCGCTCAACAAAACTCAACAAATTCCACCATCTAGAGTTTAATATCAGGCCCACGACATTGGATTTTTTATTTAAAAAAATGTGTTTTATTAATACTTGATGGAAACTATTTTCAAAACGTTTTTAAACTCATTTAACAGGCACTACCACTCCGGGTCAGAGTGGACCTGGGATTGATAAGGGTACTCCAGAACTCCAGGATTTGGACTTCCCGATTAGATGCACTTAACGTCATACCCAGGGTACTAAGACCCTCAAACACCGCCTTCCAGTACATGTATGATAAAAAGGGTTGGTGGTTGCCATAAGGGCAATAGGGTTAGGACAATGGTATACATACCACGGCTTTGTATATAACAAAGTGTTGTAGGTGACTCACCTATTACACAAACATAGACTTACCCAGAGGGTATATATTAACAGAGCAAAGCTACTCAAACGAGAAGTAGCAGATACATGTTCTTCGTGTACGCTGTAACAAGGAAACCCTACTCAATTGTACATTGACATATTGCTGTATACATCTGTTCCCTACATTTTATCCCCGTGTTGAGTTATTATTTATTGACCCTTAAACAGGTCATAACACAAAGAGAACCTGGTAACCAATGAAAAGTATCGTATCGTTAAGTCAGATCACGTGACTCCCTAAACCAATTAAGATTCACGTTCCAGAAGAACAGTTTGACGGATACAGTATTTCGGATTTTAAACAATCTTAGATGTAGACTGAAAGAAGCTAATTTATCTTCAGGAAAGAAAAAAAACAACATCTTTAAGATTTGAATATAAATTAAATTTATTTTTCATTGCAATTTGGTGAATTTGTATTTTTTCTTTTGTTTAAAAATCAGTAAGAAACTAATTTGCATAAAGAGTTTATGCAAATTAGATTCTTATGCAAATTCAATTATTAGTGATTTTTTAAAACAACAGAAAATTAAGAAACAAAAACGAAAATAAAGTTATACCAAATTTGCATAAACATTATAAAAGTATCCAGAATGCATCTTAATCATGTCAGCATCCGTAGACAAAGATTCGGATATTCGTTTGTATGTTGGGTACTGGGTGGGGATGTTTGATTTGCTATAAGATTTCAAATTGGAAATAAAAGGAACAAATATAACTGTTTGCAAACCAATTATTGAATGGACACTGGGTGCCATCTAGAGCAGCGGTCCTCAACCACCGGGTCACGACCCGGTACCGAACCGCGGGCCATTAGGTACCGGGCCGCACAGAACGTTTGAATTTTTCTTTTTTCTTTTTATTGATTATCAGTGTAAATGTTGATGTTTTATTTTGAAAAGTGACTTCTCTGCCTCTTAACAGGTCTCGGTCACGCTCTCTCTAATTGTCATTATTATTATTTGATTCACTTGTTCACTCTTTTATATAGAAATGATCAGTATTGTCAGTTGAATCGATTTTTTTATTATAATTACTAGCAAATATATGCACCCTCCAGGTGCAAGTATTTAAGTTTTAATGTAATAAAATATCATATTAAATTAGAAAGGCTAATGAAACTAAATAAGAATACAGATAAAAAGATTTGAAACAGACGGAGTATAATAAAAGATTTGAAACAGAGAGAGTATAATAAAAAATGGAACAACTGAAACTTACTCTTCCATCACTCTCGTCTTTCATTGTTATTTTTTCTAATTTAAGTATTAGTTAAAAGAGGAAGTAAAGAATAAAATGACAGTTATTTTAACTTGTTAATGGATTTCATTTAAGATTCATTGAAGAGATTTTTGCTTATATTCATTAAAATAAAACCAAACAGTTAGAAATCAATAATACTAAGCACATATTTATTAAATTCGATTTTTTAATATTAATATGCAAATTAGCCTTCCCGTTCACACTGTAAACCGCTATTTTGTTGTATATATAAAATATAATTGCATGTTGTCAGTATGTAGACATAGTTAACAGTATTAATAATGTAAGACAATTTTATTAATAATTGAGGTTTAGATAAAAATAAAATCATGGAGAATGTGATGTCAATAACAAAGAGAATTGTGACTTGAGTAGGAATATAGTTTCGGTTACAGACAGAAAAACACAAAATCTCCATTATAATAAGATTTCTTATTAGAAAGGATGTTCGTTCTAAAATAATTATTTTCGTTTACAGAAATGTTGTTGATTATTAATTTATAAACAAAAGGTTGTTTATTTTCTGTTGATGTTTGCATTTGATATAAGACAACTGTGGATGATTTATTATTAGATTACGTCATTAACGATTATCGAGCAAATGTAGGCCGGAGCATATGAAGGCCGGAGCATATGAAGGCCGGTCCATGAAAATATTGTCTTAGATAAGACCAGTCCGTGGCGCAAAAAAAGGTTGGGGACCGCTGATCTAGAGACTTACCAATGTTGCGTAGTTTGGACTCGGAAGATCGTCTGTGCAGCATTCAGAATCCGCGCAGATCTAATCAATGTAGGTTTGTTTTGTTTGTTTTTTTTTTTGTTTTTTTACTCAAAACCTTTCCTCATGTCCAGGCTGAGTGCGAATTCTTATTTTTACGGACCTGTAGAGTACAGATAAAATGGGAAGAGACCAAAGGAGAGGAAAAAGAGATGAAGAAAGGGAAGAGAAAAGGGAAGATATGGAGAGAGGGAGATAGAGAGTGAGGGGAAAAAATAGATGACGGGAGAGGAAGGGGAGGGGAATTAGGAAGAGACAGAGGGGGAGAGAGTGATGAACGATAGGGACGGATGGTGAGAGAAAGAGAGACAGAGACAGAGAGACAGAGAAACAAACAAGGGTAGCCATTCTGTCGGCATGATCTGATGATGAGGATGATAACGATGATGATGATACCGTACTATTATCTAATACCAAGTGTGATAGAACCGATGCCTTACAGAAAGAAAGAGAGAGAGAGGGGGAGAGGAGGGAGGAGGGAAACCGTCATTGATGATGATGCTTATTATTATCATACCATTACTATTATCAAGTGTGATAGGGCTGATGTTTAGAGAAAGAGATAGATAGATAGAGACAGAGAGAGGGGAGAGAGAGAGGGGGATTGGAAACCGTCATGACCGATGTTTAGAAAGAAGAGAGGAGGGGGAGAGACAGAGAAGGAACCAGTCACTGATGAAGATGATGATGATACCATACTATTATCAAGTGTGATAGGGCCGATGTTTAGAGAAAGTGATATATATATATATATATATATAATATATATATATATATATAGAGAGAGAGAGAAGAGAGAGAGAGAGAGAGAAAGAGAGGGGACTTGGAAACCGCCATTGACCGATGTTTAGAAAGAGAGACAGAAACAGAGACAGAGAGGAGGTAACCAGTCACTGATGATGAAGATGATGATGATGATGATGATGAAGAAATTATTTGGTTTTGGGTCGTGTTAACTCAACTCTTTGATCATGATTCAAGCGAGGGTAAGTGTACCCAACTTTCACGGATCATGTTTTTTATCTGTTTTTTTTTATTTTTTTATTTATTTCTTTAATCATTTATTTATTTATCTATTTATTTATTGTTTTAATCAACCCCTACCCCTATCCCTACCCCTTCGATCTACTATCGGCCTCGTTATGGGGCTAGGAAAGACTACAAAAGCAAGAGGGCGAATTGGGGTTTTCTAATTAGAAAGCGGGTATGCACGCATGGCTTGTCTCTTTGACTGAGTCACAATAATAGGAAACAAATAAAATAACATATATTGACAAAATTCGTTTGGCGGTACAAAGAGAATCTTTTAACCAATGAAAAGTTCGGCAGCTTTAAGTCAGATCACGTGACTCTTTTATCAGCAGCACAACGTGGGAGTCTATCCCCTTTTTGCTAGCGCTAGACCTTTTTTGCTGCGGTGGCTGCTTGGTTGGTTGAATTTTACGGCATGTCAACCCATTGGGCCATTTTATGCCGAAGAAGTTTTGAAATAGATTCATTCTCAATGGATACTCAATTTTTGTTTATAAACTCAAATGTTTTTCTATTTGACCCATAGATGGGACCCTAACAGGTACTACCACTCCGGGTCAGAGTGGACCAGGGAGAAATGGTGATGAAGGGGTGCTCCATGTTCCCCAAACCTCCAAAACTGGAACCTCACCATCAGAGTTTAACGTAATTCCCCTTTTTATTTCCTATAAATCCAACTTAAAAAAGGGGAACCACTCTGAATTAATTTTATCTGTTAATTAATCTTCCCATTATTTTCCCCTTAAACTAACCTTAAACCCTAAACCCTAACCCTAACCTTAACACTAACCCTAACCCCGTCTTCTTTTTTCCTAGTAGATCAATAAATAAATAAATAATTTATCTGTTAATCAGAGTGGTTCACCTGTTTATGTTGGAGTTATCGGAAATACCCGTTTTTATTTATTTTTTCAACTCATTTTTTAAAACACATTTTTAACTCATTTTGAAGAAGAGATTTTATCTCGAAATATTAATATTAAGAATAAATCACAGGTTAACAAACAACACCATTGTTACCTTATTATTATTTCCTTTACACCTGCATTGTGATAGCCTTCAAAATCAACCTTCAAACTAATATATACACAATGCTTCAAGCAAATTATAAAACCCTTTTATCATTTTGTTCTGTTTAACCCATAGCTAAGTTACTGAATTGGAGTGCCACATCTACCTTCAGCTCCCCATCTTTTTAAAAGTTTAATAATTGTCTTTTTTTACAGGGTATAATGTTATCTTTTCGATCACAATTCATTAATCAGGGTATAATTCCACTGGAGGAAACCGCAGTGGTCTTTTCAGTTTGTTTTGTAATTATTGTACCAGCGAATACTATTACCAAATCTGTACTACGCATGCGCTGGGCTGGTAGGAATCGGTATCGAACTCAGAACCTTGCGATTCATAGACGACTGCTCTAGCGATTGAGCTAAACTGACCCCAAATGAAAAGTTTGACGCTATAATTACATCTTGGTTTGGTTTGGTTTGTTTTACGGCATATCAACCTCAGTGGGTCATTTAATGCCAAGAAAGTTTTGAAATAAATCAATTCTTAAATGAATAATACAATTTTGTTTATAAACATGTTTTGCTATTTAACCCATAGACGGGACCCTAACAGGTACTACCACTCCGGGTCAGAGTGGACCAGGGAGCAATGGTGATGAAGGGGTGCTCCACATTCCCCAAACCTCCAAAACTGGAACCTCACCATCAGATAGAGTTTAACGTCATTCCCAGGACATGTAGACCCGCAGCCACATGATAAAAAGGAGTTGGGGCTTGCCATAAGGGCAATAGGGATGGGAAAATCATATAGGTGCTAGGGCTTGACATGACCAGCCGATTAATTGGAGGGGGCCTCTCCGACCGCCCGTCTAGCCCAAGATAGGGCCAAAGTGGAGTATTGCATGTCATCAACTGCTCATACACCTGTGCTCTATCCTTAAGTATTTGCGGGTCGCCACCCACGGCCAACAGGTGGCCCCATTGGGGGAGTCTTATCCCTCTGCAGAGGTGCAGTCGGTGCATTCTAACGCCCCAGCCGACAGGGCGGTATAAGTTTACAATGATTACTGATCTGTCGGTGAGGTGTGCAATAATCAGCGTATCCTTTGAACTTAAACCCCAAAAGGAAAAAATAGTCAGGGGAGAGAAAGGGATTTTGATAGGAATAGGTCCGTTGATTGGTGGTCAATTGGTTTCTGCGGTTACAATAAAGGGAGTACCGACCCGAAGAAAACGGGAATGCACCAGGTTTATGCGGGATGGTGGTTGGTCAAAGGGTTCATCATTTATCTGGTGGGCGGGGTGGGGGCATGACAGGTTGTGACACACAAGCGTATTAGTATACAGATAATAAGAAAAATTATCAAAATGAAAACAAATAAGTAAATAGATAAATGAATAAGAGGAAAACTAATAAAGGTCCATGAAAGAGAAATACTCTTACCCTGTCTGAACATGATCAAAGATTTGAGTTAACAAGACTTGAAACCAAATAATTTCATCATCATCATCAGCAGCAGCAGCAGCAGCAGCAGCAGCATTATCATCAAAGCGTGGTGACAGCGCGGGTTCTATCGTCTTCCACTCGCTCTGTCTGGCTGTTTTTGTCTCTGTCTCTCTATATAGGCTTTTTCTTCTCTCTCTCTATATATATATATATATATATATATATTTGGTTAGGAGGTTGATTTAGAAGGCCATCACAATGCAGTTTGGAATAAATAAAAAATAATAATACGGTAACAATGGTGTTGTGTGTTGACCTGTATTTTTTTATTATTTCTTGAATCAAAAGAATTGAACTGAAGCAGTACAGCTATGGCATTTCTTCCTTTAGGAAGAAATGCCATAGCTGTACTGCTTCAGTTCAATTCTTTTGATAAAGAGGTATTACCTCGAAAATTCAAGAAATAATTTAAAAAATACAGGTCAACACACAACACCATTGTTAACCGTATTATTATTTTTTATTTATTCCAAACTGCATTGTGATGGCCTTCTAAATCAACCTCCTAACCAATACATACACAATGCTTCAAGCAAATTATGAAACTCTCTTATATAATATATATATATATATATATATATATAATATATATATATAAAGATTTTGTTTGTTTTTATAGTGTGATAGAAGCATTATTTATAAATGTAATACGATATATATATTTTTTCTTTTTTTGAA
This sequence comes from Doryteuthis pealeii, assembly GCA_023376005.1. Classification (NCBI taxonomy): domain Eukaryota; kingdom Metazoa; phylum Mollusca; class Cephalopoda; order Myopsida; family Loliginidae; genus Doryteuthis; species Doryteuthis pealeii. The sequence continues at coordinate 35,821 of CM042181.1, read as the reverse complement.
GGCAAAATAATGCAGATTTATGTTGAAAAACATTTATTCTTGTGCTCTTAATTTTCGGATTAAAATCCATCTTCAGAGAGTTCATTATAGAGTTGAAAATATTCCATCAGTGTTTTTTAAAGTCAGCTTGGTTCTAATTACGTTGAGCTTGATGGAGATTTGAAATTTGGAAGAGATCGTAAACTTCCGTTAAGATTTCAAATTCGGTAGAACTCTATAATTAACTCTCTGAAGATGGATTTTAATCCGAAAATTAAGAGCACAAGAACAAATATGTTTTTCAACATGAATCTGCATTATTTTGCCTTTAAAAAAAAGATTTAAAAATCGTATTAATATATATATATATATAATATATATATATATATATATATATATATATTCCAACTGAAATAACCTTAACGGCCAGCGTCCTGATATTGTCATTTGGTGTGTTAATCAAAAGAAAGTTTTTATCGTTGAATTGACAGTTCCATTTGAAGAAAATCTTGATTTTGCCCATCAGCGGAAGTTGGAAAAATATGAAGACCTACGTGAACAATGCGTCAGAAACGGATGGATAACAGATGTATTTCCCATTGAAGTCGGATGTCGTGGATTTATTACCAACTCAACCTCGGCATTTTTGTCTAAACTTGGACTTTCTACACCAGACAAGAGGAAATACTTTAAAAAAGATTCAGGAGAAAGCTCTAACCGCATCAGCGTAGATATGGCAGTCCTATATTGTGACATCAAACCGACAAAATTGCCGTCTTGGCAAAATTATAGGTACCAGGCGTTAACATGAGCCGATTGATTGGAGAGGCCTCTCCGACCATCCGTCTAGACTATGTAAGGGCCAAAGTAGAGTGTTCCCTGTTATGAACTGTTCATCCACCAGAATTCCGTCCCTAAGCATCACGTCCCACCACCTAAACCCAACAGCTGTATTATTCTCTCGCATCCTTAGATACATCGTTAATGAATACGATACATTCTATGCATTAATGATTTTGACTATAAATTATATACTAATTTATAAAAAGTAAAATCGACGGGGTGGCCTAAAGTCGGTATCAGCCAGTCAGTGAGGGAGTCTATCCTCTTTTCAATAGCTAGGCCAAGGAGATTGTTTTTAGCATCTGAATTGGAGAGCACCACACCTACCATCAGCTCATTACTTTACCGCACAGATCCCTGTGTTACTCATACGCTGAGTTGGCGAGGACTGGTATCGAACTAGGAACCTTGTGGTTTCTAGCAAAATGCTCTACCGACTGAGCTAACCCGGCCCTATATACTAATTTATAAACTTAGATAATTCCTGAGGGTATTAGGATGTAAGCAGTGATGTAGTTTCGGTTATTGACAAGTAGACACCGAATCACCATTATAATAGGATTTCTTGAATAAAAGCTGTTTCCCGCCTTTTATTCTTAGAATTTTCGCGTCTGTAAATGTTTGATCGTGTTGTATTGCGTGTTTCAATCCGAGTGATACATTGGCCAAGATTGGCACCGTGATCTAAATTGTCTTCAGAGTCATTAATTCCAATAAATTCTGACCCAAAATCACGAAGATTTTCTTCCTGAAGCTGATCACTGTAAACTGAGTGATATCGTTTAGCACAACAGCTTACCGAAGCAGCAGCAGCAGCAGTCGGAATAAGAAATATGGTTCAGCGGATGGTTGGTTGGTTGTGGTTGTTGTGGCTGGCTGGCTGCTGGCTGGCATGGATGGCTGGTTGGTGGTTGGTGGTTGTTGGCTGGTGACTGGATTTGCGCTGACTTCCTGCTGGCTGGCTGCGCGGTGCGTTTCTTGACTGGACTGACTTCCTGGCTGCTGGCTCTGGCTGGTTGGGACTAACTGAGTCCTGCTGGCTGGGCTAGGTTGGCTGCGTTGGCTGGTTGTTGACTTCCTAGCCGAAAGAGAGAGGAAAAAAGGAATGGCTGGGACAAGCTAGGCTGATGCATACAGAATTCTAGGTTGGCTTGGTGCGTTGGCTGACTGGCTGGCTGGCTGGCTGCGCTGAACCTGGATTGGTTGGAGTGAGATTCAGGCATGAACCTGGACTGTGAGCTGATGGACACATGGCTGGCTGGACTCTGACTGGACCTGCTGAGCAAAAACTAGAAAACTGAACTAGGCTGGCTGGCTGGCTTGGCGGGTTGGTTGGAATTGGTTGCGCTCGGCTGGACTGACTCTGGCCTGGCTGGCTGGCTGGATTTGGTTTGGTTGGATTATGAATGGATTTTATGGACAATAGTTGTAAACCAGTAATTTGGCAGAGTACATTTAAGATATACCGATTACATTTTTGTTTTAACTTGCATTCTTTCATATGGTACATGAGAAATGATTAAGGATTAAACTAAAAATCAGTACTGACAAACAACGTTTTTTAAACTCATTATGTTTTAAAATTTATCCAACAATATAGATTTGACACGGGTAAAAGAAAACTCACCCGATATAGTGAAAACTCAATAAACGAATTATGCATCTAACAGTCTTACAACAACTGATTAAGTAGAACATGAGATAAGTAGTAAAGTAAATATAAAAAAATAATAAGATATATATATATCATATATATAATATATATATATATTCATAGCCAAGCATGGTATTTGAAGGCGCTTGTACACAAAACATATATCTGATTTTTTTTAAGAATAGCGTGTACAAAAAGCGCATCTGAAAAAGACTCTCGTTTACGACTTACTTTCACTCCTTTTTGAATAAAACAAATATATTATTAATTATTCACAAAAAGTTTCAGCATTGACCACTTTCTAATATATATATATATATTAATATATATATTTATATATAATATATATATATATAACGTAGTGCCTACTTCCTTTTGCACAAGGGAAAAGGCACACAAAAACGCAACAATTTATAGTAAAAGGCAAAGAATGCCGAAAATTAATTAATTATTAGAGTAACATTTTAGGAAAGGTAAACTTTCATGGGAGATATGCTCCTATTAAACTCAAACAACGAACAATCCAAGAGTATCAAATTCGTATTTTCTCGATCACGGTCATATGAATTTCACAAACACAGAGTGCAACAAGATCAAGACAACATACATTTAAGCCTAACACAAAGTAACACTCATCACACCCACTTGAGGTCAAAAGAGCCCAACATATCAACCTAACATACATCAAACTCACGAAAAATAGTGCTTCAATACAAAGGAACTAAATTGAACAAAGAATTCAACAAAATAACACGTGCGTCTAGTCTCTAAGGGAGGAAGAAATGCGAAATACAAGAAAAGGAAAAAGTTCAATACAGTAAAAAGATACACTTACATCCGGTCATACAACATGACTAACAGAACGAGCGTCCAGATAGGTCTACTGACCAATGTAAAGTCAAAAACACTATACTTTCGTCGTAAATAGGAGAAAAGGTTAAACACCGACTGTTTACTTTATTCAGAAGTTTTATTAATATTCAAAACTTCACATAACAAACTTTTGAGAGAGAGAAGAGAGGAGGGAGCGACACCCTAATATTCTCTATCTTAACAAGAGTAGCGTTTCATTAAGCTGGATTCACTTTCGAGAGTTTTTAAGTCTTACGTAAATAATCTCTCAGGTGTGACAAGACTTTTCTTAAGGTCTTTAGCAACAAACAGAAGACGTTACGATCACTGCCTCTCCGTGAGCCTGACTTTCTCTGACTAGCGCTCTGAACTTAGCCCCCTAGACTCCGGACTGACATCTCTCACACTCTAACTGCCTGGCTGGATCCACTCCACTGACTCCCTTAATATCTTTGGTGATGTCTGAGCAGATTAATCTTCCAGAAGTTTCTTCTCGTATGTTCGAGCTCGTCTCTGGACAATAATACGGGAAAGATTGCTGGAAAAAGTGATGGGAACATTATAAGATAAATGAAAAGATAAAGTAAACTGATAATAATAATAGAGAGAGAGAGAGAACAAGGGAAGAGATAAAAAGATAAACAAATGATTAACATGAGCGAGTAAAGAAAGAAAGTGAACACAATAACAAGATCGAATAATAACAATAAACAGAAAACATATCATAGAAAGTAAAAAAATATTATAAAAATATGAACTATGAGTAAACAAGTGAACAAACAATAAAAATACAAACAAAAGTCTAAGAAGACATGTTTTAGTTGACTCCTAGACTAACAGAGAGCATCGTGACTGAAGAGGAATGAAAGAAAAAAAAAGAAAGAATGAATGAAATCAGTAATAAGAATTTAGCTGTGTGAAAAAAAAGCTTAAAAGAGGAAGATGAGATAAAATGAAAGAAAAGAAAGAAGGAAAGGAAAATTGAAAAAAACCAAAGAAAAAAAGAAACAACAGAGAAATGAAAAAGAGTATATGAGAAAAAGGAACAAAGAAAGAAGAAAAAAAAGAAAAGGAAAGAAAGAAAGAAAAGAAAAGAAAGGGCTTTTTGAAATGAAAGTAGAAAGTAGGCTAAATGTTGAATGACCTGTACAGAGAGTAATAGGAGAGAAGAGAGTACAAATCAGAAGCGAGAAGAGTAATCAAAATATTCATTTAGAGAGAGAAGAGAAGATAAGTAACAGAGAGAATAAATACATACAAAATAAAAGAAATAATGAGAGCATACAGTAACATGAAGAGTGAATAAATACACGATGAGTAACAAATTAAGATAAGGCGGGCAACATCAAAAAAGTAGAAACTACTTACGTTAGATGACTGGTGTGTGAGAGGTGTGATGTGTATGAGTGTAGTGTAGGTGATGAGAATAGAGATGATGATGTGAGAAAAGAAGAGAGAAAGTTATAATAGAAAAGTCAAGAGATAAAAGAGATATAAAGAAAGATCCGTGATATAATAATATAAGAAATCAAGGATCACTAGATTCTAGAATATTTCTCCAAGAAAAAAAAAAAAAGTAAGAGAAAACTAGACTATCAAAAGTATGAATATCAATATGTAAGAGAGGAGGAAAAAAAATAAGGTTAAGTAAATAAAATAGAAAGAAGGAAACACTATATAAGTATATTAAGAAGACATAAATTAAGCATAGGTGAAATATATTATATGAAGGAAATTAATAGGAACGGATCATATTAATTATCATAATAAATAGAAGAGAGTAGAAATATAGCATAGCTCGACATAAATAACATCACATACCATCAGTGGTATATAGATAGATATTCTCAAGATAGAAATCTACGTTTGCGATGTGTGTGTCATATACGACTAGTCTGATGTCGAAGGAAATTTGTTTACTAATAGCAAAAACCGTGATCACGGTTTGAAATGACCTTATATTATAATTATACAATCATATAATTATAGTATAAAATATTACTACAGCATAGATATAGACTTACATATCACTACAATACAAATGACTATTACATAGCAATAATATAATGGATAGATATTCTCTCAATGTAGATTATTAAATAAACGTATGTTCTCTCTGTTGTTTCCGAAAATGCTTCTATGCGAAGTATAGAACGTTGTGTTAATATTGTTTATTTATGTGGCTTTGACTAATTTCTTCTTTAATATATGTAGAAATATCGATTTATCCACCCGGATGACTAAGGTACCGGCCTGTAAGTATATAATAGTTAACCCAGATTGGAAAATGCTATATAATACTATAAACAGGAGAATAGATAGACAGAGTACGTTATAATGGATACACTGAACTCCATCTACATAATCCAGGTGAGTCAGATAGTTTATCTATCCTCCTAAAGTGGCGCAAAACTACATAAGATCACTAGATTCTGTTTATTGCGCGACACAAATATTAGACGAAAATTTGATTGTCTATTTACTACCATATATACATAAAGTATTTCAATATATATACTATATATATATCAAATAAATATATTATATATATATATAAAGTATAAATAGTAATAGATAGATATAGATATATGAATTAATAATAATACATACTAATATATATATCATATATTAGTATATGATAGATTATTAATTACTTACATATTGGTCGTCAGTAATGTCGCGTCAGTTCTGTCCATTAAGGAATTGGAGACCCATTCTGATGAGACGATGATGCCATTTGGGGAGCTGTATGTACGTAAATCATAGAGACTTGTAAAAAATTGTTATATTAAGGCCTACAATATTTTATTATTATCAAATAAATATTATATTATTAATTTGTATATGAATATAATTAACTATAAAGAGATAGCATAGATAGGAGGTTAGGATTTAGGAGTTTACAATATCATCCATCCACTTTTAATTGACATAATAATATTTGCTCTTGATGTATATAGATAGATATTATTCTATCTCAAACAAAGGTAGTATAATCTATTTCTATGTGTGGTGTTATGTTCGAATTGAAAATAGTTGCTCTCTTCAGCATTATGATTTTAAGATTATCTAGCGCTATGAGTATTAATTATATACCATAACTAAGGTAGATCATTTACAATATAATTACAGTTAGTGTATACTATGAACATCATTAGGCAAAATTACAACACCATTGATATAATAGAGATAAGATATTTTCTCTCAAATTCCCGGTTATTGAAACATCATTGAACTCCATAGATGTTTTTTGGGATATGAACTATTGTGAGGAAAAGCTTTCTATTATATATAATAATATATATATATAATATATTAAATTATAATATATATAAAGAGATAGATATAGCATAGATAGATATAATACAATACATAACATAACAATATATGGATATAGATTGATATTCTCTCAAGTATAGATAATCTAGATTTTGTAATGTGAGTTAGTTCATTGTTTGCAGAAATTAAAAAACAAATAATTTTTACAAAAAATGCATGATCATCAGGAGAGAATGTGCAACCGTTTCGGCGGCCTTCCTCTCAACGCGTTTTAAACCGCCACCATCCGTCCCCCTCACTGATGTGAGGTCCCTCGGAATATCATGTATCGACCGTATGTAATAGATCGGTCTTCAACAAAAAGGTTAAAACGGGATAAATGACCGTAGAAGAAGAAAATGCGCAAACAGAAACCTGTTATCAAAGTTGGAATTTGTCAAAAAATGCGTTGTCTATGTACTTAAAATAAATGAATTTATTTAAAAATAAAATGAATTTTATTTAAAATAAAAATGGAATTATTATTTTAAAAAATCGAAGCATATAGTTATAAATAAGACTCAAAGAGCCTGATGTATAATTATTTTAAAAAGTGTATAATTATATAAAAAGTGATATATTAAGAATTATCAAAATTGATCCATAATACACTCCAACTATTAAATAAGGTAAACCAATAATGTAGGCGTAAATCCGTAAGGTGTTTCAGGATAATACTTCAAGGAGTAAACATCCATATGAACAGTTTTTCGTAGGACGAGTATTGTGAAATAAAAGGAACTTTAACGCATACAGTGATTATATACACTAACTACTTCTACATGTGTTCAAATAGGATAGATATAAAGATATCCTTGATATTATACACCAACCAACACAACATAAAATAACCAACTAAACAAGGCGATATCAAACTAATCTAACAGATACTTACTTCAAGATAGAAAAACTAGTTTTGTGAAATAGATGTTATTGTAAACACAAGTATTTATATAGTTATTATTTTTTTTTCTATGGTATCGTCATAATCAAAAGTTATTTGGAGGACAATGTGGCTAAATTGAAGCTGGTGTGAAGATGTACCTCTAATTACGACACTCCTCATTCACTCATTTCGACACAAACAAATTCAACATAAAAATTCACA
>CM042181.1:25000-27967 GCA_023376005.1 Doryteuthis pealeii | reverse complement strand
AGATCCGTGCACAGCTGCACCCTTTCGGTTAGTTTGGTCTACCACTTGGTCTTAATTACTTGAAGCTTACACTGGAGGTCAAGGCATGCAAAACTGAACGTAACTTTCCTTTCAGAACAAAATGGCTGAGCTAATTGGTCTTGATGGCTCCTTCTTCAATTTCGCCGCTGTTTTCATCAAAGTAGTCTTTGTTCTTCAAAGAGGACAACCCAGGGGCTTCCGTAGATGTCTTCTGTTTTCCCACAGTGTTTCAGGTGAGGAATTAGTGCCGACCTTTCTTATCTTCAAGTCGAATGAAAATCATATATATATATATTGTGTGTTTTTCTGTCTGTAACCGAAACTATATTACTACTCAAGTCACAATACCCTTCGTTATTTACATCACATTCTCCATGATTTTATTTATATTTAAACCTCAATTATTAATAAAATTGCTTCACCTTTTTATTAGTGTTGTTCATATCTACATACAAATAACATGCAATTGTATTTATATATACAAAAAATAGCGGTTTACAGTGTGAATGGGAAGGCTAATTTGCATATTGATATTAAAAAATGTGATTTTATTAAATATGTGCTTAGTATTATTGATTTCTAACTGTTTGGTTTTATTTTAATGAATATAAGCAAAAACTTCAATGAATCTTAAATGAAATCCATTAACAAAAAAAAAACTAACTGTCATTTTATTCTTTATTTCCTAATTTAACTAAATAGTTAAATAAGTAAAATTCAGCAATGAAAGACGGGAAGTGATGGAAGAGTAAGTTTCATTTCATTTTTCTATTATACCCCCACTCTGTTACATATCTTTTTATCTGCCTTCTTATTAGACTTTCTAATTTAATACGATATTTCATTACATTAAAACTTGAATACTTGCACCCGGAGGGTGCATATATTTGCTAGTATATATATATAAACGTAATTGGTAATTTGCTTGAAGCATTGTTAAGTATGTTATAATATATTAATTTGAAAGCAATTACAATGCAAGTAAAAAATAAAAACAAAAAGATGTTATTTTTTGTCTTATCGATTTGAAAGTAAAACTTTATCTTCAGAGACGATTTTCGGAAATGGACGCGTTTTTCTTTCGTTTTTTTTTTTTTGGTCGTTATTTTTTTTTTATGTTATGAAAACACGTCTCGTGGTGTTCTTTTTTTAAAAACACCACGCGCAAAGTCATTTAGCCGTTCATTCAATTTCAATTTTATTATTTTTCATCTATTTATATATTTATGTATTATTCATTTGATATATGTATAATGAAATGTACATACTGTGTACTATATACTGTGAGGAACGTGTATTTTAATTAATTATGTATTCAGTGTTTAGCTCTAATCTAATTTTACAATAAAAATGCATTGAAGATTATTTTTACCATAAAAATGCATTGGAAATGCTTTTTACTATAAAGTAGGTATGGGATGAATAGACAAACATGAGTTTTAAAAATGTGGTTTTAAAAGTCGAATACTTAACGAAAATGAATTAAACAAAACTTCTTCGTCATAAAATAACCCAACTGTTGTAGTGTAACTAACACCCCTTCAACACTCTACCAGATGGACTGGTTCATAGCCTTAGCACCGCTTCAGCATTCTACTAGATGGACTGGCTCAGAAGCATAAAATAGCCAACGATTAAAGTAGATTAACTAGTTGAATAATATTCAGACTGACTTTGCTGCGTTGGCTATACCGAACTGACCCTCCTTTGTAGTTGTGTATTTGTTAATTGCTTGTACTTATTGGATCTGTGTTTGTATGTATCCGTTTAGCACCAAATGCTGGTACTTAATAAATGTGTTAAGTATACCATTCCTCTGTGTATATTTCCACCTCGCGATATAACAGATCCATAAACATGAACTTTTCTGCATTAAGGAACATAGGAAATTAGGGATTACCCCCTTAAGCAGTTTGACCCATTTTATTATGTTGTAGAGTAGCTAAGACTCCTTCAGCACTCTATCAGATGGACTGGCTCAGAACCATAAATAGCCAACGATTAAAGTAGATAACTACTTAAATAATATTTAGACTGACTTTGCTGCGTTGGCTATACCGAACTAATCCTCTTTTGGTGTGAGAAAACAAAAATGGGAAGAAAAAAAATTATATGGACACTTCAAACGACAAATCGAAGAGGTTGCACATGGAAAGACTTGGGCATGGTTAAGAAAACGAAACCTCAAAAGAGAAACAGAATCATTAATAATTGCTGCACAAAATAATGCCATAAGGACAAACTATATCAAAGCGAAAATTGATAAGACCCAACAAAATAGTAAATGTAGACTTTGCGGTAATAGAGATGAGACTGTAAACCATATACTCTGCGAATGTAGCAAACTAGCACAACGAGAATACAAAACTAGACACGACTGGGTTGGGAAGGTGATCCACTGGAAATTATGCAAAAAATTAAATTCTAACCATACAACAAAATGGTATATGCATAAACCAGAATCTGTTCTTGAGAACTCAAAAAGACTATTATCTACAAAACTACGGATTTATCAACACCCAATTCTTTGAAAAATTACATCTTTCTTCAATTATGCTGTGGACTTGTAAATTACTTTTTTAATAGCTGGAATATATCATGAACAATTTTGATACTCATTATACACTTTTATGTAATTTTACATCAAACTCCTTTGAGTTTTATTATGAACTATAATGCTTCTGATTTTTTTAAAATAAAATTTATTTTATTTTTAACACAGAACATGCATTTTTTAAAAATTTCCAGCATTGAATAATAACGTTTTGTTTGTACCCTGTCTTGCTGCGTTGGCTATACCGAACTAACCCTTCTCTTTTGGTGTGAGAGTTTCTTGTTAATTGTTTGACATACCGTGAAATCCAACCAGCCAACCAACCAACCAATCCCACGACGGTGTTTGTAGCTATTGAAATTCCATTAATCACGGTAGTCTTAGTCCGTCTT
>CM042181.1:0-17500 GCA_023376005.1 Doryteuthis pealeii | reverse complement strand
TTCCAAGAAAAAGGAATTAATTCGAAAGAAACAGAAAATACAGAATTCCTCTAAATTCTTCTTTTTTTTTACCTTTTCTACAGAGCTCAGCTTTTCTTGTTTAGTTACGGATTCTTTAGAAAAGCTTTCCTCAAAGATCAGAATAAAAGACGTACAAGAAAGTCTGCGAGTTCTTTACGGAGGAAAAATGGATAGGTTGATGGGAATCTATCGTGCGCACTCGAGTAAAAGTCGTATATTCAAAGATCCGTAAAAAAATAGCGATCCTGGAAGTCTTGGAGATTTTTGCATTGGAGACTAGTTTAGGTTAATTGTATAAGTCGAGTCGTGACGGGCACCCATAAAAATAAGAAGGATTTATTTGTAGGAGAAAAAGTTCTTAGGTTATTGGATTCTACCGTGGGCACTCCAGTAAAAGTCGAATCATCAAAGATCCGCAGAAAATATCCAACGTGAAAGTCTTGGAGATTCTTTGCAAAAGAGAATGGAGAATATTTATGGGGATCTATCGTGTGCACTCGAAGAAAAGTCGAATATTCAACGATCCGTAAAAAATGGTAAACCTGAAAATCTTAGAGATATTTGTAGGGGGGACAAATATAAAAATCAGCAGGAGGTTTTTGTAAAGGACAAGGTTCTTTGGATCCTAGAATTCTACCGTGTACACTCGAGTAAAAGTCGAATTTTCAAATATAAATGAAAAATGACGAACCTGAATGTCTTTGAGATTTTTGCAGAGGAAAATATTTTAGGTTAATGGGAAACTTCCATGCTTGTTCTTGTATAAGTCGAGTCGTGGCCGGAACCCATAAAAATCAGCAGGAGTTCTTTGTAGGAGAAAAAGTTCTTAGGTCATTGGATTCTACCGTGGGCACTCCAGTAAAAGTCGAATCATCAAAGATCCGCAAAAAATGTCCAAGCTGAAAGTCTTGGAGATTCTTTGCAAAGGGGAATGGTGAATATTTATGGGGATCTATCGTGTGCACTCGAAGAAAAGTCGAATATTCAACGATCCGTAAAAAATGGTGGACCTTAAAGTCTTAGAGATATTTGTAGAGTGGACAAATATAAAAATCAGCAGGAGTTTTTTGTAAAAGGAAAAGGTTCTTTGGCCTAGAATTCTACCGTGTACACTCGAGTAAAAGTCGAATTATCAAAGATCCATAAAAAATGGTGAACCAGAAATTCTTAGATACCTTTATAGGGTGACACCTATAAAAATCAGTAGACATTTTTTTAAAGGAAAATGTTCAAAGGTCCTAGAATTCTACCGTGTACACTCGAGTAAAAGTCGAATATTGCATGCTCAGTAAAAAATGGCGAACCTGAAAGTCTTGGAGATTTTTGAAGAGGAGATATTTTAGGTTAATGGGAATTTTCCATGGTTGCTCTTGTATAAGTCGAGTCGTGGCCGAGCACCCATAAAAATCAGCCGGAGTTCTTTGTTGGAGAAAATGTTCTTAGGTCATTGGATTCTACCGTGCACACTCGAGTTAAAGTCGAATATAGATTAGTAAAAAAATGGTAAACCTTAAAGTCTTGGAGATCTTTGCAGAGGAGAATGGTTTAGGTTAATGGAATCTATCGTGCGCACTCGAGTAAAAGTCGATTAATCAAAGATCAGTAAAAAAAATAGATTATTGGAAATCTAACGTGGATATTCGTGCAAGAGTCGAATAGAATACAGATCCCTAAAAAATGGTGAACATGAATGTCTTGGATTTTTTGAAGAGGAGAATGGTTTAGGTTAATGGGATTCTACCGTGCATACTCGAGTAAAAGTCGAATCATCAAAGTCCCAGAAAAATGGCGAACCTGAAAGTTTTAGAGATCTTTGCAGAGGAGAATGGTTTAGGTTAATGGGAATCCATCGTGCATACTCGAGTAAAAGTCGAATATTCAAAGATCCGTAAAAAATGTCGAACCTGAAAGTCTCAGAGATCTTTGTAGAGCGGACAACCAAATAAATCAGCAGGAATTCTTTGAAAAGAAAAATGTCCATACGTCCAAGAATTCTACCGTGTAAACTCGAGTAAAAGTCGAATATTCAAATATAAATGAAAAATGACGATCCTGAAAGACTTGAATATTTTTGTAGAGGATAATAGTTTAGGTTAATGGGAATTTTCCATGGTTGCTCTTGTATAAGTCGAGTCGTGACGGGCACCAATAAAAATAAGAAGGATTTATTTGTAGGAGAAATGGTTCTTAGGTTATTGGATTCTACCGTGCATACTCGAGTAAAAGTCGAATCATCAAAGATCCGCAAAAATGTCCAACCTGAAAGTCTTGGAGATTCTTTGCAAAAGAGAATGGTGAATATTAATGGGGATCTATCGTGTGCACTCGAATAAAAGTCGAATATTCAAGGAGCGATACAAAATGGCAAACCTGAAAGTCTTAGAGATATTTGTAGGACGGACAAATATAAAAATCAACCGTTCTTCGTAAAGGAAAAGGTTCTTTGCTCATAGAATTCTACCGTGTACACTCGAGTAAAAGTCGAATTTTCAAATATCAATGAAAAAAGGCGGACCTGAAAGTCTTTGAGATTTTTGAAGAGGAGAATGGTTTAGGTTAATGGGAATTTTCCATGCTTGCTCTTGTATAAGTCGAGACGTTATGTGAACCCATAAAAATGAGAAGGATTTTTTTGTAGGAGAAAACGTTCTTAGATTATTCGATTCTATCGTGTACACTCGAGTAAAAGTCAAATTTTGTAAAAAATGGTGAACCTGAAAATCTTGGAGATATTTACAGACGAGAATGGGAACCTATCGTGCGCACTCGAGTAGAAGTCGAATTATCAACGATCCACAAAAAATGGTGCACCAGGAAGTCTTGGGGATCTTTGAAAAGGAGAATGGCTTGGGTTAATGGAGATCTACCGTGCATACTCGAGTAAAAGTCGAATATTCTATGATCAGTAAAAAATGGCAAAACTGAAAGTCTTGGAGATATTTGTGGTGAAGAATGGTTTGTTAATTGGAATCTACCGTGCGTACCCGCGTAAACGTCGATTAATCAAAGTTCAGTAAAAAAAAAAATAGATTTTTGGAAATCTAACATGTACACTCGTGTAAGAGTCGAATAGTTAAAGATCATTGAAAAATGTCAAACATGAAAGTCTGGAGATCTTTGGATAGGAGAATGGTAGAGATTAATGGGGACCTATCGTGGGTCCTCGAGTAAAAATTGAATCATCAGAGATCCGCAAAAAAATTTGTAGCATATATATATATATATATATATATATATATATATATATATATATATATATTCAAATAAGAATAGCATTTACATTAAAACAAAAAACCTCGATTTCATTGTTACTCCCAAAATAATAATCCTTAAAACGAGAAATACTATTATCTTTTTGAAATACTTTGTTTTTCTTATGTTCTCTTTATGTTATATATATATATATATATATATATATATATATATATATATATATATATATATATATATACTAGACAAAACGTCACCCGTTGGGTCACCCATCCATTATATATATATATATATATATATATGTATATATGTATAAAAGTAATTGGTAATTTGCTTGAAGCATTGTAAAGTATGTTATAATATATTAATGATTTGAAGCCAATTACAATGCGTATAAAAATAAAAACAAAAACATGTTTTTTTGTCTTATCGGTATCCAATTAGAAACTTCATCTTAAGATGGTGCCTCCTTGACACACAAGGCACGAACATGAGTGAAAAAGAGAGGAAAGAATCCTCCAAAGAAAAGAAAGCCCGGAGAGACCACAGCAACTCCAGCAAACATCTTTTTTTTTTTGCAGTCACTGCACCAGAGATTGCTATTCAAAAATTGGCCTGTTCAGCCACTCGCGCAGATGCAGTTAAATAAAAACATTTAAATGGACACTAGGCCATCGTCTCTAGCAGACAGAAGGATGCCAACACATATACAGGGTCAGTCAAAATGATCTGACACATTTGTAGGTTAAATAAAATGTATATATATTTCTCAAGGAAAAAGGTTCATAGGTCATAGAATTCATTAAAAAAAATGCTTTAGGCTAATAGAAAACTTCCATTCTTGTTCTTGTATACGTCGAGCCGTGATAGACCCCCATAAAAATGAGCAGGAGTTCTTTGTAGGAGAAATAGTTCTTAGGTTACTGGATTCTACCGTGCACACTCGAGTAAAAGTCGAATTATCTAAGATCAGTAAGAAAACATAGATTATGGAAATCTAACGTTTATACTCGTGCAAGAGTCGAATAGTTAAAGATCACTAAAAAAGGATGTAGGATTAACAAAAGGCACATCTCCTATTTAACAATTTTATTAACGATCTTTTCGAGCTTTTTGGCAACTTTTTTTTACATTTGGATGGAATCTGTGGATTAGTCAACCGAAGTTCATATCCCAGTACTTTCGGCACTTCGAAGTGCCATCATCAGAGGTGATGTGTTTGTGTTTCCGTTTTTTTTAATAAAAAAACTTTGGTGGACTAATCCACGGATTCTATTGAAATGTAAAAACGTTGGCCAGAAAGCTTGAACAGATCGTTAATAAAATGGTTAAACAGGAGACGCGCCTTTTGTTTAATTCTACGTGTATAAATGAAAATAATGCTGCCCAAATACACACACACACACACACATATATATATATATATATATGTGTGTGTGTGGTGTGTGTGTGTGTGTCTGTGTGTGTGTTATATCTAAACCCTTTTCCATTATGTATATGAGCAGTCTGATATATATATATATATATTTATATATATTATTATTTTTTGTGATGAAATAAAGAAAATACAGTGCTCAATCACAAATTGTGAGAGCTAATATTATTAATGATTTTAAAATAAATCTTTATTATAGACAGCTACCAGGTTGTCTTGCTAAGCGCAATCATCAGGCTGTCAAATTAGATCTTATGGTGTTAAATCTTATATAATATATATATATATATTTGGAATTTGAAAAAAAAATGACTACCGGTGAAATGGTCAGAGTGGTTAGTTGATTCAAGTTTCACGATGATAAGGTAGCGATATAACAAAATATAATAGTCTTAATACGTTAGTAGAGCAAATTTATAACTAAAGGTACACGGTAAAAAGGTACACGGTAATAAGTTAGCGAGTTTCACCAAAAGGATCTTCAGGGTTAAATCACTTATATATATATATATATATATTAATATATATATATTATATATATATATAGATATCAGGCTGCTCATTATATATATATATATATATATATATATATAATAAATAGTAATCCACAACAACGTGTTCGAGGTATCCCACTCATCGTGTTGGTTATACATTCAACAGCTACCCCTGGCCGTTTGACACTCGAATTAACTTTCGTTCGCCATTAATCAATATCTTTATTAATCCAGTGGATTTAACCCTGAAGATCCTTATGGTGAAACTGGAGTAGCTTATTACCGTGTACCATTATTTAATAATTATTATATATATATATATATATAATATATATCAGATATCAGGCTGCTTTAATATATATATATAATATTATATTATATATATATAATGGTGATATAATTTCACACTCATAACTTAAAGTTTCATGGTAATCCAATCATCAGATGAATCAATGGTTGAAGTCAAAAACAAGTCGTGAAATGGTTGAGATGTTAAAAATCAAATTTTTTAGCGTTTATATGAAGCGTTTTTCACGCGATGGAAATGTAAAGCTAAAGATTGTTTTTTAAACTGTGGCTTGTTTAAACGTTTATGTGACGTGGATTGTATTCACGTGATGTAATGTCATGACGTTAAATTTGTATTAAAAACATTATAATCAAAACAAACTTCATTGGTGTTAATGCACGCGGTGTTCAGATGAATTTTTTTATAAATAATAAAAGGAGAGCGAAAATTCAGGGATCAATTAGGTCAGGTGTAAGTGACACAGTACAATTTGTTTAAATGCTACATTTCGAAACGTGTCAAAAACCAGTCGTGAATATATATATTATATATTATAATATATTATATAAATATATATATATATTATAATATATATATTGCTATATACTGCAATGGAATTTGGAGTATATGTAAATTGTAATTAATTTTAAAACTAAATTTATTTCTGCAATCCCATCCATTAGATTTGAATTCCAAACTTCCAAAATTATGACAAGGTGAGTTCCTGGGAATATCTTATATAATCACTATTAACATCTCTGGTGTAGAATGTTTGTGTATTGTGTGTGTGAGTGTTGTGGCGTGTGTGTGTATGTGGTGTTGTGAGTGGTGTGGTGAGTGTTGGGTGAGTTAGAGTGTGTGTGTGGTGTGGGTGTGGGGTGTGTGAGTGTTAGTGTGGTTGTGTGTGTGTGTGGTGTAGTGGGTTTGTGTGTGGCGTCTTGGTGTGTGGTGTGTTGTGTGTCTGTGTGTAATGTTGTGAGGGTGTGTTGTGTTCGAGTAGAGTGGTGTATGTGTGTGAGCTGTGTGTTTGGAGGTGGTGTGTAGGTGGTGTGTGCGTGAGCGTTTGTGTGTGTATGTGTGGAGTGCTTGGTGTGTGTGTTGTGTGTTGTCGTATGCGTCTGTTGTCGGTGTAGTCGGGATTGTGTGTTTGAGGTGTGTGAGTGTGGTGATGTCGTAGGTCTGTTCTTTGTTGCATGTGCAATTACTAAAAGCTTGTGTGTAGTGATGGCTGTTGTGTTTGTGTGTGTGCGTGCAGTGTAGTTGCGTGAGATGATGATTGCGTGATGGCGTGCTGCGTGCTGTAATCTCCCAAATCACCATACCCTGGTGTGTGTGTTGTTTGGATGGTCGTGCTTGTTGGTGGGTTGTTTTTATATCCGCTGACCGACAGAAATAGGAAGAAGAGGTAGATTTCAGAATACATGGGCAAAAGAACTATGAGAAATAATCTATATGGACTTCAGGAGACCTGATTTTTAGTTGCAGTTTAATTTGCATTTATGGAGTTTTTCCCTATCTTCATATCTATCTATCTATATATCATGTAAAATTATGCCATATACATCTTATCTCAGTCTATCTGACTTTGTTCATATAGATCTATCTAATATAATTTATACTATAGTTCATCTATTTATCTTAGTAGTAGTCGACTGTCGATTAATCAATCTATCACTATTCTATCAATCTTAATTAAATATGCCATTCTTTCATATTCCTATCTGATCGTTAATCTTATTCTATCTATCCATTCATTTCAAATCTAGTTTCTATGCTACGATTATATATGCATTCTGTTCATATCTATCTATTCTATATCTATTCTATCCATTCTATCATCTACGTGTAAATATGCCATCTGTTCATTAATCTATCTATTTATCTATCTATCTATCTATCTATCCATTATATTTATCTATACGATGTTACAATATGCCATTCTGTTCTATATCTATCTATCTATCTATCTTATCTATTCCATATTATCTATCTATCATGTAAATATGCCATTCTGTTCTTATCTATCCTATCTATTATTTCTAATCTACATTATCTATCTATCTATCCATTATATCCATCTATCTAGTTTATCTATCTATCTTATCTATCGTATCTATCATCTTATCTATCTATCATCATTATATATCTATCTATCTATTGCCATGTACAATATGCCACTATCTTTTCAATCTCATCGATCTATCTATCAATTCTATCTGTTTGTTCATACTGTCATTATACTCTAAACTATCTATTTCTCTATGTCACCGTCCTCCCTATCTATTAGTCTATCTAATGTTGTTTATATCAATCTATATATCCTATTATTATAGTCGATTCTATCTTATCTATCTATCTACTATTCATCCCATTATCTATCTATCTATCGGTGGAAATTATGCATTCTTTCATATCTATCGATCTATCTATCAATATATATATTTGTTCATATCATCTATCATCTATCAATCTTATCTATTTCTTTATATCAATCTATCTATCTTTCTATCTAATGTCGATCTATATTGTCGATCTTATCGTATCTTATCTATCTTATCTTATCTATCTATCTATCGTGTAATAAATATCCATTCGTTCAAAATCTATCGATATCTATTTACAATCTATCTGATTTGTTATATCTATCAATCTAACTATCTATTTACCTATGTCAAACTGTGCCTCTCTATCTATTAGTCTATCTAAGATTGTTATATATATGTCGATCTATCTCTATCTCTCTCTAGCATATATATCTATGTCATCCGGTTCAGTCTATCGATCCTTATTCTACTAATCTATTAAGTTTTTCATATCTATCAATGAAGTATCTATTATCCATGCCATCCTGTTCCCTATCTATCTATTAATCTAAGTGTTTCATATCAATCATCTATCTATCTAACGATCGATCGATCCATCTATCTATCTATGCCATTCTGTTTATATCTATAGATCTATCTATCAATCTATCTAAGTTGTTTATATCTACTCTATCTTATCCATCATGTCATACTGTTCGTATCTGTATGTATTATATATATATTGTTATTCATATCTATCTATCTATCTACTATCTATCTATCTATCTATTCTACCATCTCTCTCCTACCTATCTATGTCAGCTGCTGCTAAATATATCTATCTATCTATTATTTATCTATGTATGTCTACGTATTTCTTCATATTCATATCTATCTATCTATCTATTATACTCTATCTATCTATATATCCCTCAATCATATCTCCACATCTCTCTCCCTACCTACCTGTCAATCTATGTCGGGCTGCTAAATATCCTATATATCTATCAATTTATCTATATATACTTCTACATATGTCCTTATGTCATATCTATCTATCTATCTAATCTATCTATCTATCATCTTCTCTCCTCTCTCTCTCTCTATATATATATATATATAAATCTATTATATATATATAACCATCTTCTTATCATATCCTATCATTACCTATCCATACATAATCTATTCTAATTCACCTATCCATCCCCATCCATCCATCTATCTATCTATGTATCTATCTATCTATCCATCTGTCTATCTATTTACCTATGCATCTATCTACCTATCCATCTGTCTATGTATCTATTTACCTATCCATCCATCTATCTATCTATTTACCTATCCATCTATCTATCTCTCTCTCTCTCTCTCTCTCTCTATATATATATATTTACCTATTCTCTCTCTATATATATATTTACCTTTCTCTCTCTCTCTATATATATATTTACCTATCCGTCTATCTATCTATGTATCTATCTATCTCTCTGTTAATCTTTTAGTCTATAAATCCCAGGTATTTTACATCTATCTATCAATCTATCTCAGTCTCTTTATATGTATCTAATTTTACGACTGTTCGTCTCTCTCACAATCAGTCTCTCTTTCTACACACACACCACACACACACACACACACACACACACACATATATATATATATATATATATATATGTATGTATGTGTGGTGTATAAATGGTATAAGTCGTTATATATATATATACATACATACATACATATATATATATATATATATATATATATATATATATATATAGTATGTGCGTGCGTGTGTGCGTGTGTGTGCGTGTGTGTCTTTTAACGACTTATACCATTTATACACCTCGCCCAACTTCTCTTGATACCCTAATCTCAGTTTATATAAGCTTACCCCTACCCTACCGTCCCCGTTTATCTTCTGTTTCTCTTTCAACATTATTCATATCACTCAGCCACAAATACCCCAACATCCGCACACCCCTCGGGCTTAACTCGTTCAGATCACAAGCCGCGCTTTTGCAGATTGAATAAATTTTCGCCTCAGTTTCGGCAAATGTCAATTTTTGAAGGTTGGAGGAAATTAAAAACGTGAATTGAATGGAAGTTGAGGAATTTTGAAAAGGACGATCCAAACAAACCAAAAGATGGATTCAATCGGATTATTATTATTATTATTATTATTATTATTATTATTATTATTAGTAGTAGTAGTAGTAGCAGCAGCAGCAGCAGCAGGAGCATTAGTAGTCTTTTTTGTAGTTAACTTACTCTAATAAATTTCATCTGTCTATCTATTTATCTATCTATGTTATTCTATTCATATCTATCTATCAATCTATCTATCTATCTCTAACTACATGTTAATCTATTAGTCTATCGATATCAGTTATTTCCCATATTATTATTATTATTATTATTATTATTATTATTATTATAAGTAGTAGTAGTAGTAGTAGTAGTAGTAGTAGTAGTAGTGATAGTTAACTTACACTTGATAAATTTATCTATCTATCCATCTATGGCATTCTGTTCATATCTATCAATTTATCTATCAACCACATTCACTCTGCCCCTATCTGTCTACCCATCTCAGTCTTCTATCTATCTATCTATCTATCTATCTATCTATCTATCTATTCATCTATTAGTCTATCAATCTCAGTCAGTTCACATATATCTATCTATATCTATTTATCAATCAATATTTCTCTCTTTCTCTCTCTATCTCTCTCTCTCTATATATATATATATATACCTATATATATATATATATGTGTGTGTGTGTGTGTGTGTGAGTGTGTGTATAGCAGTCATATCTATCTATCTATCTATCTATCTATCTATTTATCTATCTATCTATCTAGGAAATTAAAAATGTGAATTGAATGGAAGTCGAAGAATTTTGAAATGGACCATCATAGAAACCAAAAAGATGGATTCAATCGGATTATTATTATTATTATTATTATTATTATTATTATTATTATTATTATTCACTCCTTTTGATTTTTTCACATCAGCTAACGCTGATGGCCTTTCACTGAAGTCTGAGTGACAGCAAGTCTCCTCAGGTCTCCAGGACTCTTCTGAGTACTCTAACAGATTGCAGCAGTGCAGTATTCTGGATGATCTCGATTCTCCCTCTGATTGCCAGATTTTCCAATCCCTTTTCCAATCCTTTTGGGACCGTTCCAAGTGCACCAACTACAATTGGTATCATTTTGACTTTCATATTCCATAACTTTTTCAGTTCTCTGGCAAGGTCCAGGTATTTGGCCATTTTTTCATTTTCCTTCAGCTTCACCCTGTGATCTGCTGGAACTGCAAAATCCACCAGTTGACAAGTTCTTTCTTTTTTGTTTATCAACACTAGGTCTGGTCTTCTTGCTGGGATAAGGTGATCCGTTTTAATTTCAAAGTCCCAGAGAATTTTGTGCATTTCGTTCTCAAGAACGGATTCTGGTTTATGCATATACCATTTTGTTGTGTGGTCAAAATTTAATTTTTTGCATAATTCCCAGTGGATCCCCTTCCCAACCCAGTCGTGTCTAGTTTTGTACTCCCGTTGTGCTAGTTTGCAGAGTATATGGTTTACAGTCTCATCTCTATTCCCTCAAAGTCTACATTTACTATTTCGTTGGGTCTTATCAATTTTCGCTTTGATGTAGTTTGTCCTTATGGCATTATTTTGTGCAGCAATTATTAGTGATTCAGTTTCTCTTTTAAGGTTTCATTTTTTTAACCACGTCCACGTTTTTCATGTGCAACCTTTCCGATTTATCGTTTGACATTATTATTATTATTATTATTATTATTATTATTATTATTATTATTATTATTATTATTAGTAGTAGTAGTAGTAGTAGTAGTAGCATGTCATTCTATTCATATCTATCTATCTATCAATCTATCAATAACAGTTAGTTCCCATCTATCTATTTATCTATGTATCTATCTATGTTCATATCAATATCAATATCAATACAATTATGAATATATATATATATATATATATATATATATATATAGAGAGAGAGAGAGAGAGAGACATTGTCATCCATATGAGTCCCTTTTCACCGTTTCACGGCTCATCAGTGTCACTAGACAAGGCAAGTTGTATATAAGCACACAGACACAGACACATCTATCTATCTGACTATCTATCTATCTATCTCAGTATGATAATATCTATCTATATCTCAGTATGATCATATCTATCTATCTATCTATCTATCTATCTATCTATCTATCTCAGTATGATTATATCTATGTATCTTTCTATCTATATCAGTATGATCATATCTATCTTTTTATCTATCTATCTATCTATCTATCTATCTATCTATCTATCTATCTCAGTATGATCATATCTATCTATCTATCTATCTATCTATCTATTTATCTATCTGTCTCAGTATGATTATATCTATCTATCTATTTATCTATCTCAGTATGATTATATCCATCTATTTATCTATCTATATCAGTATGATCATATCTATCTTTTGGTCTATTTGTCTATCTCAGTATGATCATATCTATCTATCTATCTATCTATCTATCTCAGTATGATTATATCTATCTATCTATGTCTCTATCTATCTATCTCTGATCATATCTATCTCTCTATCTCTCTATCTATCCGTCTCAGTATGATAATATCTCTCTCTCTCTCTCTCTCTCTCTGTCTCTCTCTGTCTCTGTCTCTGTCTCTCTATCTATCTATCTATCTATCTATCTATCTATATCTCAGTATGAACATATCTATCTTTTTATCTATTTATCTATCTATATCTCAGTATGATCATATATATATATATATCCACCTATCCATCTATCTATCTATCTCAGTATGATTATATCTATCTATCTATCTATCTATCTATCTATCTATCTATCTATCTATCTCTGATCATATCTATGTCTCTATATAGATAGAGACATAGATGTCTCAGTATGATAATATCTATCCCTCCATCTATCTATCTCAGTATGATCATATCTATCTATCTATCTATCTATCTCAGCATGGTCATCTCTCTCTCTCCCTCCCTCCCCCCTCTCTCACTCTCTCTCTCTCTCTCTATCTATCTATCTATCTATCTCTCTATCTATCTATCTATCTATCTCAGTAGGATCCTATCTATCTATCTATCTATCTATCTATCTATCTATATATCCTTCTATCTATCTAGGAAATTAAAAACGTGAATTGAATGTAAGTCGAGGAATGCTGAAAAGGCCAATCCAAATAACCAAAGCGATGGATTCAAGCCTCTCGGCTACAATTCGCAAGTGACGCCATAGATAAAAAAAGAAAGAATGTCCCTTTATGCTGAGGACGTATTGGGGGACTCTCTATATTCAGTGCATCCTATCAAAATGAAGAACGTCACATTTAAAATACGCATTAACGTTATAAAAGAAAGTAGAAATGAATGAACCTGTACTGATCAAAAGAAACATATAAAATAATACGTTGTATAAAGTTTCTGAAAAAACAAGACCCTTTCATATGTATTATTTGGATTATTCGGTCTATTGCCCTCATCTTTATTGCTATCTACACTATTTCTCTGAATTTTAGAGATGAGGCTTGATAATTAGTATTATTTGGATTATTCAGACTATTGTCCTCATCATTATTGTTATCTACACTATTTCTCTGAATTTTTGAGATGAGGCTTGATAATTTGGATTATTTGGATTATTTGGATTATTCAGACTATTGTCCTCATCTTTATTGTTATCTACACTATTTTCTGAATTTTTGAGATGAGGCTTGATAATTAGTATTATTTGGATTATTCGGTCTATTGTCCTCATTTTTATTCTTATCTACACTATTTCTCTGAATTTTTTAGATGAGGCTTGATAATTTGTATTATTTGGATTATTCGGACTGTTGTCCTCATCTTTATTGTTATCTACACTATTTCTCTGAATTTTTTAGATGAAGCTTGATAATTTGGATTATTTGTATTATTCAGACTATTGTCCTCATCTTTATTGTTATCTACACTATTTCTCTGAATTTTTTAGATGAGGCTTGATCATTTGTATTATTTGGATTATTCGGACTATTTTCCTCATCTTTATTATTATCTACACTATTTCTCTGAATTTTTGAGATGAGGCTTGATAATTTTTATTATTTGGATTATTCGGTCTATTGTCCTCATCTTTATTGTTATCTACACTATTTCTCTGAATTTTAGAGATGAGGCTTGATGATTTGGATTATTTGGATTATTCGGACTGTTGTCCTCATCTTTATTGTCATCTACACTATTTCACTGAATTTTTGAGATGAGGCTTGATAATTTGGATTATTTGGATTATTCGGGCTATTATCCTCATCTTTATTGTTATCTACACTATTTCTCTGAATTTTTTAGTTGAGGCTTGATAATTAGTATTATTTGGATTATTCAGATTATTGTCCTCATCTTTATTGTTATCTACACTATTTCTCTGAATTTTTTAGTTGAGGCTTGATAATTAGTATTATTTGGATTATTCAGATTATTGTCCTCATCGTTATTGTCATCTACACTATTTCTCTTGAAAGGCTTGATAATTTGTTTTATTTGGACTATTTTCCTCATCTTTAGAGGACAATAGTCCGAATAATCCAAATTATCAAGCCTCATCTCAAAAATTCAGAGAAATAGTGTAGATAACAATAAAGATGAGGACAATAGCCCGAATAATCTAAATAATACTAATTATCAAGCCTCATCTAAAAAATTCAGAGAAATAGTGTCGATAACAATAAAGATGTGGATAATAGTCCGAATAATCCAAATAATACTAATTATCAAGTCTCATCTAAAAAAATCAGAGAAATACCTTTCATATGTTTTTTTTTTCAAACAGAATGGATATAAAATACGACAAATAATGCGTTGCAGCTATTTAATATTTTTCTCTGGAGTTTTTGGCTTCATAATTTGTATTCTTTGTATTATTCGGACTGTTGTCCTCATCTTTGTTTTGATCTCCACGACGTTTTGGTCTATCTGATTGCTAATTTATTAGGTAGTTGCAAGCATTCTTTTATGGCCTATAGGGGAGGTTGGCAATCTTATACAACACCAAAAGAGTCTACCATGCTGTAAATCCAACCAAACGTTTCATAACATTACCCAGCAACTTACACCAGTGCCAAAACCCACTAAAAAAACTTGTCAAAATCGATATGCTGTGAGAGACTGCATTGAATATCATTGTTTGTAGCAAAGCTTTGAAAAATAGCCTAACATTGTGAAAGAGCGAGACGGAGAAGCATCAAACTTTGTTACTTCTCTTATGTTGCTTCCGGGGTGGACTGAGATTTCAAATGTACATTGAATTTTACAACCAGACGTGACAATTTACTTTATTTATAAATTCTATGTGATATTGGAATTGTGCCAAAGTTCATATAAAAGTCTCTAAAGTTAAAATTGACTCACACACAGATACATACATACACAGAGGCACTGATATATATATATATATATATATATATATATATATATATATATATATATATATATATAATAAGTCATCCACAGACACGTGTTCGATTAAAAACAGAGCAATATTTAACGTTCAAAGAAAGAAAAGCTTAAGAAATCGTCATTCCGGAATAATTTATTTCGACCAGAAACACAAAAGGTTTTAATTAAAAAAACAATAGTATATATATATATATATATATATATATATATATATATATATATATATATATATGTAAAAATGGAATTGGAATTGAATCCGACAATATGAGGAAGAATGAATAAAGAAAAGAAAGTACAGAATGGATAATAAAAGATGAATTTAATCAATATCACTTACACATGTGTTTCGGTCAGTTTATCTTTGTGTACACGATTCAAAATATTATAATCATTAAATAAACAAATGAAATGAAATAATAATAATAGAAAAATGTAAAAATATTCCGTACACAGAGAAAATTCGGCTTTCATCAGAGTGAAATTTTATTTTGAATGAAAAAATTCGTTGGAGAAAAACGGAGAATTTCTAAAAATGTTCCATGAGAATTTAAAAAAAAATTCACATTCTTTTCTTTTCTTTTTCTCGTTGCCGGGACTTTGCAACAAGTTAGGGATAAATAATAACACTTTATTTTTTTTTCAATACATAATTGTATCTACCATAACTCCTAGGAAAATCAAATATTCAAATTCTCGAGATTGGCTAATGACTCTATATCGTTCAGCGTGCTGAATGTGAATTTTTTTTAAATTCTCTTCGAACATTTTAAAAAATTCTCCGTTTTTCTCCAACGAATTTTTTCATTGGAAAACTGGAACACAAACATACATATAAAGAACTTCATATATATCTTTACATATACAGAGTATTATGAATAAATAGATAAATGGATACCTTGGTTAAGATAAAATAATGTATGGAAGAGAGCGTATGACGTTAGCAGTGGGTAGACGTGGGACGAATGTGGAAAAATTGGAGATTGTGGTATGGCGAATTAACCAGAATAAGTAGATGTTAGAGTGATGACGTTGAAGTCATTCTTTGATTGGCTTCTGATCATGTCTCTCTCTCTCTCCCTTCCTTTCTCTCTCTCCCCTTCGCCCCCCCTCTCTCTCTCTCTCTCTCTCTCTCTCTCTCTCTCTCCTTACACTTTCTCTGCTCTTCTATTCCTATTTTTCTCTTTCCTTTTCTCTGCTCTTCTATCTATCTATCTATCTATCTATCTATCTATCTCGCACTCTCTTCTTCAAATTATCTCATTTTTTTCTCTTTCTCCTCTTTCTCCTTTTATATCATCATCATCATCATCATCATCAATATTTTCATCATCCTTTTCCTTCTCCTCCCCCTCATCATCATCATCCTCATCATCATCATCTATTTCTATTCTTTCCATCATCATCTTCATCATCATCATCATCATCATCATCCACATCATCCTCATCTATTTCTATTGTTTCTATCATCATCATCGTCATCATCATCATCCTCATTATCCTCATCCTCATCATCTATTTCTATTCTTTCCATCATCATCATCATCATCAATATTTTCATCATCCTTCTCCTCCTCTTCATCATCATCATCATCCTCATCATCGTCATCTTTTTCTATTCTTTCCATCATCATCATCAAAAATTTCATCATCATTTTCCTTTTCCTTCTCCTCCTCTTCATCATCATCATCCTCATCATCGTCATCTATTTCTATTCTTTCCATCATCATCATCATCATCAAAAATTTCATCATCATTTTCCTTTTCCTTCTCCTCCTCTTCATCATCATCATCCTCATCATCGTCATCTATTTCTATTCTTTCCAACATCCTCATCATCATCAGAAATATTTTCACCATCCTTTTCCTTCTCCTCCCCCGCCTCCTCAACACCATCATCCTCATCCTCATCATTGTCATCTATTTCTATTCTTTCCATCATCATCATCAACATCATCATCATAATGTAGTGATCTCTTTCTGTTTGAGACAGGCGTTCTCCGTTCGTTTTCAGGCGAGAATAAACTTCTTTTTTTGTCACAAGGGCTGAACCTCATTTTCCTCACATTCTCATTTCCACCCATCCTAAAACTTAACATTAAAAAAACAAAACAAAAAAAACAAAAAAAACAAACAAAAAAAAACACAATAAACAACAAAAACAAAGCAGCCGCCCTTGAAACAAAACCCCTAAAACCTAAGATAACACAAAAGCAATAAGCAATTTACAAAGATTTAATTG
>CM042180.1:50430953-50433835 GCA_023376005.1 Doryteuthis pealeii | reverse complement strand
ACTACATACCCTGAAATTAACCCCGGTGTTAATCAAAATTAATTTAAGACTTGTCTTATTTTCGGGGAAACACAGTAGTTTCATTTATTTTTGATGACCTAATCACATTAGTAATGCGACAGACTTAAAAGTCTCTGGGGAAAATAAACACCTGAATGTGTATTTTTTAAACTTTGGTTAATTGGTTAACGGATTCCTGTCCCGGAAATTATTTAAAGCTCTGGAAAATGGGATAGACAGAACGAGTCCAGGAGAACAGGAATGAATTAGATAAAACCTTCTATGATACAAGCCAGGGAGAGAGAGAGAGAGAGAGGAGAGAGAGAGAGAGAGAGAGAGAAAATGGGAGGGAGAAAGAGAAACAGAGGGAGAAATATATATATATATATATATATATATATATATATATATATAGAGAGAGAGAGAGACAGACAGACAGACAGACAGAGACAGAGACAGAGAGAGGGGGAAAGAGAGAGATGGTGGGGAAAGAGAATGGTGGGGAAAGAGAGAGACAGAGCGACAGAGACAGAGAAGAAGAGAAAGAGAGAGAGAGAGAGAGAAAGGGAGACAGAGGAAGAGAGACAGAGTCAGAGAGAAAATTTGAGAGAGAAAGAGAAACAGAGAGAGAAAGAGAGGGAGAAAGATATATATATATATATATATATATGTATATATATATATATATATATATATATATATATATATATATATATAGAGAGAGAGAGAGAGAGAGAGAGAGAGAGAGAGAGATTATTAGGAATCGGCCAAATACAAGAATGGACTATTCTTGATTTCAATAAGTACCAACTGTTTTGGCACTGGTTCAGTTGTGCTTATCTAATTGCTGTTGTTCAAACCAACAGTACACTTAATTCACTTCAACACAAACTATTCGCTTAAAAACCATATATACTGCTGTGGGTTTATTAAGGGTCACAAATAAAGACAAACGGCTGGTGAAAGTTGATACAATTGAATTGAACAAAGAAAGTAGAATTTGCAGAAGGAAAGTGAAGTTACGTCCGACAATACAGTCTAGAACTGAATCGTGTCGCTTGTTCCTCAAGCTACAATTGTCTTTGCTACTTATAGTAGTAATAGGATTATTCCCTTATGTAGATAGGTTATATAACCTATAACATATACAAGGTGGTGGCAAAGTTATATGATACATTTTTGTTCATTAATCCTGAGCAGAATCCTTGTGGTGTTGATCTATTACACCTTTGAAAATGGAGTAATCTTATGTGTATAAAAGAAATGTATCAAAAACGTTTATAAAAACGCCTATATACCCTATCCCTTGCCCAGCCTCCCCCCCTCAATTCCTAGCCCTGCCCTCTTAAAATAAGACCCCTCCCAAAATTAATAGATTTAAACCCTTGTTTCTTGGGAATTTTTCAGTAATATCCACGGTTTTTCTCATACCTGAAGATGCTGCAGTAATGCAGTTGAAACGAATTATTGTAATAAAACAAATTTAAAGTTTTTTCCTTCATTTATTGAATACTTTGCTCTGTCCATCCACTCACTGGCACATTGAGCTCTCACTACGGTTAACCTGTATCACTACGGTTAAACCACACATGGAAAGATCCTAACTACCTGGAAATACACACACACACACACACACACACACACACACACACACACAAGGATATTCTCCAAAATATTTAGAAATCATAGAATTGTTTATTGTCACTGATGTTTACATCATTTTAAAGTTTAAACATGTATTTATTTTTCTACATAATCGCCATTTCAATTGATGCATTTTTGTAGGGGCTGTGGTAGGTTTTTTTATGTCCATTTCATAGTAGCTCACCACCATGTCATTTAAGGAAGCGTTGAACCTCATTGTCAACTCTCTACACTATGTGTTGACGTTTATAAAAGAAAACAAGTGTATAGGGCATGTGTTATCAGCACCCTCATGTATGGAAGTGAAATATGGACCTTATACTCCCACCAAGAGCGGCGGCTAAATAACTTCTACCTTCGCTGCCTTAGACATGTACTGCGCATCCCCTGGAGGGACAGGATCACTAACACAACAGTCCTAGAGAGAGCTCAACTCCCCAGCATGTACTCTCTACTGAGACAACGTCGTCTCCGATGGTTGGGTCATGTACGTCGGATGGATGATGGACGAATCCCGAAAGACATCCTCTATGGAGAGCTTACGTCTGGATCGGTCGACCCCTGCTGCGGTTCAAGGATGTCTGCAAAAATTATCTCAGGTGCTTTGGCATTGTCCCTTCCAGCTGGGAAAATTTGGCTGAAGACCGCCCTCGGTGGCGGCAGAATCTCCATAGAGGACTGTACATGTCAGAAGTCACCCTGATACAACATCATGAAGCTAAGAGGTCCATAAGAAAGCAACGGCAACAAAGCATCGGAACATCATCATCTGCAGGGACAATCTACAAATGCAAAATCTGTGGTCGAGAATGTTTCTCAAACATAGGACTTCATAGTCACAGGAGGCGCTGCAACTTCAAGGGCACACAAAAACTTTTATCATAGTCTTTCGAGACTGAATTGCCAATGAATGATAGCTTCAAGTAACTTAAAAAAAAGTATGTTTGGATTGATTAGAATAATATATTAAAAAACTCTTTTTAGGTTGGTTGAATATTATAGCATGTCAAACCTTGTTGGGTTATTTTATGCCAAAGATATTTTTTGTTTTGTTCGTTCTTGATGTATATTCAATTTCTGTTAAACACATTTCTTTTTTAATACTGATTTTTTTATCTCTTTAACCCA
The DNA here is from genome assembly GCA_023376005.1 of Doryteuthis pealeii. Taxonomy (NCBI): domain Eukaryota; kingdom Metazoa; phylum Mollusca; class Cephalopoda; order Myopsida; family Loliginidae; genus Doryteuthis; species Doryteuthis pealeii. Next base: position 50,431,063 of record CM042180.1, on the reverse strand, counting down.
TAGATAGGACCCTAACAGGTACTACCACTCCGGGTCAGAGTGGATCTGGGAGTAATGGCAATAAAAGTGTACTCCACATTATCCAGAGCTTCAGAATTGGAACTTTACCA
>CM042180.1:50360953-50423453 GCA_023376005.1 Doryteuthis pealeii | reverse complement strand
TGCGTTCTATGCATGCACTTGAGCTGTCAAAACTTGCTAAACTTAAAACCAAAACTAGTAGGGCTACCCGGCGTTGCTTGGGGGGAGAATATAACATTCCATCTCACACCGCCCTGTCGGCTGGGGCGTTAGAATGCACCGACTGCACCTCTGCAGAAGGGTAAGACTCCCCCAATGGGGCCACCTGTTGGCCGTGGGTGGCGACCCGTGATGCTTAAGGATAGAGCCCAGGTGGATGAGCAGTTCATGACATGCAATACTCCACTTTGGCCCTATCTTGGGCTAGACGGGCGGTCAGAGAGGCCCCCTCCGATCAATCGGCTGGTCACGTCAAGCCCTAGCACCTCTATGATTTTCCCAACCCTATTGCCCTTATGGCAAGCCCCAACCCCTTTTTTATCATATGGGTGCTAGAAGGCGGTGGCTGCGGGTCTACATGTCCTGGAAATGACGTTAAACTCTATCTGATGGTGAAGTTCCAGTTTTGGAGGTTTGGGGAATGTGGAGCACCTCTTTATCACCATTGCTCCCTGGTCCACTCTGACCCGAAGTGGTAGTACCTGTTAGGGTCCCATCTATGGGTTAGATAGAAAAATGTATTTCTAAAAAAATTGTATTATCCATTAAGAATTGATTTATTTCAAAACTTTATCGGCATTAAATGACCCACTAAGGTTGATATGCCGTAAAACAAAACAAACCAAACCAAATCCATCTCACAGTAGGGTAAGAAATCCATTCTATGAGGTCGATTGGTTTGTTGGTTGATTTTAACGGCGTATCAACCCGTTCGGTGTTATTTCTTTCCAAGAGGTAAGAGTATTTACGGGGATTCGTTGGAGCTCTTATTCTCCGTAGTTGACTATTTCGCACGAAAGAAGGAAACAAATACAAATATAAATGCACACACTTGTATTATCAAAAAGTACAGAAATGTTATTGCAAATTTTATTGGCATTTGCCACTAGACTTTTCTGTGAGGTTAAATACTGTTCGTTGAAGAAGTTGTGGTAAATATATATATCCAGTGGAGGTTCGTGGTTTAATAGTTACAATCATAGAAACTGGACGTAGACCCGAGTTCAAATCCTGGACGAGGCTGTTTGTATTTCACATAGTGCTAATACCCTTGGGAAAGGTATGAATCCTACTCTTCCTCCAGCTATGAGTAATTAGCATGGCAGACTGGGCTCTTTAACACTGGCTCGGTAATCAGTCTAGGAGAAGAAAAACTCTGAATTCAAACCTGTTAAACTCCGCTTAAAAAATGACCTTGTGTCACATTCTGCTCGTGCGGAGGGGTTGGTAAATATATATATGTTGTCACGCAGACTCCAGTGAAATACCATAATAATAATAATAATAATAATAATAATAATTTCGTTTTATCGTTTTCAAATGTTAAGTCAGTTCTATTAATCTCTGGTGTTTAAAACATTGCAAAAAATTCCTAGAAATATTTCAGTAAACGACACACGTACATAAAACAATAAATGCTTATAAATAATAAAGCTATGTAATGATTTAATAATTTCTATTTCTGTAGAAGTCTTTTTCTTTTTCTCTCTCTGTATTCTCACGTTGATTTTATTCGCTTGTTGCTAATTGAATAAACGTGAAAAATCAGATTTGCTTGAATCAAACCAAAGTGTTGATTAGCTCTTTAAAAAAAATGACTAGCGGATTATTGTTATTGTAACTTACAATCGGCTGTAATTTATAATTAAGTTTTCACAGGAGAATTACTTATTGTTCAGTTGTTTTACTGCTAAAAATGCTAAAAACTTATCAATTATTATTATTATTATCATATTGATAATAATAGTAGTAGTAGTAGTAGTTTATCATACCAGTGTTAGTTGATAGTCTTTCCCTTGAGTTTGAGTGAAAATATGTCTTCAGGACTTTCCTCAGTATTCCAGCTGATTTCAAAAATACTATTGTCTGGATGGTCTGAATTCTTCCTCTGATTTTTAATTCCTCTAGTCTCTTTTTTAAGATTCTGTGAACCGTTCAAATATTATCATTATTGTTATTATTATTATTTTGTTTTAGTTATTATTATTGTTATCATTTACTCCTTTTCAGTTTTCACATCAGTATTAGCTGATGGTCTTTCACTGGAGTGTGAGTGACAGCAAGTCTCCTCAGGTCTCCAGGACTTTTCTGAGTATTCTAGCCGATTGCAGCAATGCAGTTGTCTGGATGGTCTCAATTCTCCCTCTAATTTCCAGTTCCTCCAGTCTTTTTCCAAGCTTTTTGGCATTGTTCCAATTGTACCAACTACAATTGGTATAACTTTGTCCCCATATTTCAGGTTTTTTTTGTTTTTTTTTTCATTTCTCTGGCAAGGTCCAGGTATTTGCCTATCTTTCATTTTCTTTCATCTTCAGATTGTGATATGCTGGGACTGCAAAATCTATCAATTTACAAATTGAAATTATTATTATTATTATTATTATTATTATTATTATTATTATTATTTACTCCTTTTGAGTTTTCACATCAGCATTAGCTGATGGTCTTTCACTAGAGTCTGAGTGACAGCAAATCTCCTCGGGTCTCCAGGAATCTTCTGAGTATTCTGGCAGATTGCAGCAGTGCAGTGTTCTGAATGGTTTCAATCCTTCCTCTGATTTCCAAACTTTCCAAACCCTTTTCCAATCCTTTTGGGACCGTTCCAAGTGCACCAACTACAATTGGTATCACCTTGACTTTCATTATCATTATTATTATTATCATTATTATTATTATTATTATTAGTAGTAGTAGTAGTAGTAGTAGTAGTAGTAGTAGTAGTATAAACAAGGGTTGATATATCATCTATCTGATGGTAAAGTTCTAATTCTGGAGCTAAGCGGAGTGGGTAGTAACCCTTCATAACAATGACTCCCAGGTCCACTCTGACCTATTAGGGTCCCATCTATGTATTTAATAGAAAAAATGAGTTTGAATATGTGTTTAAAAAATTGAGTTTAAAAAAAATGAGTGCCCATCAAGAATAAATAAAGCAAAACATCTTCGGCATAAAACAACCCAACACGGGTTGACTTGCCGTAAAGGCCAACTGACCTGGGTCACGAAACTTCCTGGGTCACAATATATTGGTGCCATAAACTAGCACAACCCAAAATATAGCAACGCTTTTGACACACCCAAATATATAAGTAAACATAATTTTTATTGTTTATGATTGCATGGTCCATTAAGAATTTTCAGGCTGAGAGATCTAATGTCATTTATGAGTTTCGCAACTGTTTCAAATTGGATTGTAATTTTGCCTACTCAGTCACCTAGATGGAGTCTGAACAGATTTTACAGGGATGGAAAAAAGTGCTATATATATATATATATGATATATTGAAAAAACAAAGGATGTTTACAAATGCATGGGCTCATCAGGAGAGAATGTGCAAACCGTTTCGGGGCCTTCCCCTCTACGGTTTTAAAAAGCAACACCGATGTGAGGACCCTCGCAATATCTGCATCGACCGCACGTGGATCGGTCTTCAGCAAAAATAAGACGGGAAGATATTTGTAAACATCCTTTGTTTCTTCAATATATCATATTCACACTGTCGGATTTTATTTCACACACACACACATATATATATATATATATATATATATATATATATAAGTTATCCCCAGACACTTCTCATCAGTGTGGCTACACGTTAACAGCTACCCCTGGCCGGGTTTGAGACCTGAATGAATTTTCCATCGCCAAGTCTCTCACCGATGCGGCCAGTAGCGGTTGTCAAATATAGGAGAATATTTAATTGATACATTTCTAAGCGGAAATGAATTCACTAGGGTTCTCGAACTTTGTAAACAAAGTGAGGGTTAGCTACATACCAGAACGGTGAATTTTACAATTAAATCCCTATTTAGAGAACTCAAACAAATTGGGTGTATATATATATATATATATCAACCCCTCCGTACGAGCAGGATGTGACACAAGGTCAATTTCTTAAGCGGAGTTTAACAGGTTTGAATTCGAAGTTTTTCCTTCTCCTATACCAGTTGCCTAACCAAGGTTAAAGAGCCCAGTCTGCCCTACTATTTAGCCATAGCTGGAGGGAGAGTAGAATTCATACCTTTCCCAAGTGTATTAGCGCTAAGTGAAATGCAATTACTACGTCCAGGATTTGAACCCGGGGCAACGAGTCCATTCCTATCACTTACACCATGCGTTTCCTCTCTCTCTCTCTCTCTCTCTCTCTCTCTCTCTATATATATATATATATATATATATATATATATATATATATATATATATATATATGTGTGTGTGTGTGTGTGTGTGTGTGTGTGTGTGCATGTGTGTGCTAAATCTTGTAAATCGTCGTCAAAATTAAAACGGAATCTTATATAGTGATCCATGACAGTTTAACTACAGTGTATGAATGAACTTTTTGCGAATTGGGTTACGGTTTAGGGGTTTGGGGATTAAGGTTGTTTTTAATTACGTATTGCTTGAAAAACCACAAAAAAAACAAATTGCTATACACTTAATTAACCATTGAAAGTTATTATTGAATCCAACGGTAGACACATTAGTCTCAATTGTTTGTGTTAGTATTGCAATGTATAATTTCAATTAAACTTGGTTTTAAAAAAAATATTTTTCAACATTAATAACACACACACACACTCATATATATATATATATATATATATATATATATATATATGAGCTATAATTAGGATCATTGGAGATATAAATAGATATTTTAATTTATCAATTGATTTATTATGAAATTGAAATATCATATAATAAGAAATATTTCGAAAACACATAAAATGTTGTCCTTTGAAATAATTTGTTTATAAAATACTCATCGGATTCATTATATGTCCCATTTACCCTGGCCAGGTAACCAGTCTTGGAGAAGGAAAACTCTTAATTTAAAACTGTTAAACACCGCTTAAGTAATTTACCTTGTGTCAGATCCTGCTCGTCAGGAGGAGTGGTTGGTATATATATATATACACACACACACACACACATATATATATATATATATATATATTTTTTTTTTTTTTCACATTAAATGTAACAAAATATTGGGACAGAGTTATTAGTATCATTACTATTTCTTTGTCCCATAATAGTTGTACATTTGCATAGATATTACACACAGTAAATGTATCGGCAGTTATAGGATTGACGTATATATATATATATATATATATATATATATATATATATATAATAAATAAATATATAAAGGTATTACATATCTATTTATTTGATGTAATACCTTTATATATTTATTTTATTATATTATATAACAGCTCTATTTTTATATTGAGCACTCTTCCTATAATACTGCATTTTGACACACCGTTCCAGTAAAAGCTGAAACAGTGACAATCCCACAATATATAATATATATATTATATATATATATATATATATATATAGTTTGATTAAAAGTTTTGATAAAAACTAAAGATTGCGTCCTTTGATATAATGGAAGACTGAGAAACAAGCGAGACTATTTATAGGACATGATGAAAATAATCGTACGCCAGAAAAATTATTTCACAAAAATCAATAACAACAACTAATAATATTTTATCGATTACTGGTGCAGCGAGCAGCATGAATAAGCACATGCAAAGAAGATGCACATCTTTCGAATGAAAATATAAAATAAATAAAAGATATCAAAAGAAAAATAAAAGAATACTCACGCTTTTAACAAAAGACAAAGCCGTAAAGCTCTCAGAGTGTATTTGCAGCGTTTAGTTCTTTAGAGACAGTTTCGAACAACTAACATTCTCTTGTGTATGTGACACTGTACAACTAAGCTAGGTCAAACACTGTTTTTTAGCATGGGTGGTGTCTTTTAGCTGCAGGGTAAAAAGAGAAGGGGTTCTGGTTTGATTTATATTCGTGAATATGATTGAAAAATAAAATTTAAAGGATAAAAGTGTGGATTTTTTTTTTTTTTTTTGCGTTTAATATTTTAGACTGTAGACATTAACTTTTCTTTTCTGAGTGGCTGGATCAATGCAAAGTTTTTTTTGTTGCGTAGGGATTTTAATGGGCATCCCACGAGGCTCCAACTCACGATACAGTATTAATGGATCTGCGGGACTAACTGGAGGTCGTTCGGGTTTGATTTAGATTCGTGCAGATGATTGAAAAAAAATTATTTTATTTTTGCGTTTAATATTTTAAATTTTTTTATTTTGTTTTTTGCGTTTAATATTTTAAATTTTTTATTTGATTTTTTGCTTAAAATATTTTTAATTTTTTATTTTATTTTTGCGTTAAATATTTTAGAAATGTTTATTTTATTTTTTGTGTTTAATATTTTAAATTTTTTATTTGATTTTTGCGTTAAATATTTTAAAAATCTTTATTTTATTTTTTGAGTTTAATATTTTAAATTTTTCATTTTGTTTTTGCGTTAAATATTTTAAAAATGTTTATTTTATTTTTTTGAGTTTAATATTTTAAATTTTTTATTTTATCTTTTGCGTTTAATATTTTAAATTTTTTATTTTATTTTTTGGGTTTAATATTTTAAATTTTTTATTTTATTTTTTTGGGTTTAATATTTTTAATTTTTTATTTTATCTTTTGCGTTTAATATTTTAAATTTTTTATTTTATTTTTTGCGTTTAATATTTTAAATTTTTTATTTTATTTTTTGGGTTTAATATTTAAATTTTTTATTTTATTTTTTGCGTTTAGTATTTAAAATTTTTTTATTTAAATTTTTGCGTTTAATATTTAAAATAGTTGACATTAACGTTTCATTTCTGAGTGTCTAGTTCAATATAAGTTTTTTTTAGTGGGGGTGCGTCGGGATTTTAATGGAGCATTCTGCTAGGATCCAACTCACGATTCAGTAATAATGGATCTGCAGTACTAACTTTTAAAAACTGCTCCCTCTACCCAGGCGACACCGGGCAGCCGCTTCTAGTCTAAACATACATAAAGGGCAGTTGTGTGAATCTGTATGTCCGGTGAAAACTTCGAAAATAAAACAATTAACGACAAAGTAAATATATATATACACATTAAATATCACTAGGGCTTGGTGTTTGAGAAAAAATAATGAAGGTTTAATTTATATTCGTGAACATCATTTAAAAAAAATTAAATTTAGATGACAGCAGACTAGATTTTTTTAATTTAATATTTTAAATAGTAGACATTAACGTTTCTTTTCTGTGTGGCTAGATCAATGCAAGTTTTTTTGTTTTTTTTGCGTAGGGAATTTGATATGACATCCAACGATGATCCAACTTACGATTCAATAATAATGGATCTGCTAAACTAACTTTTAAAAAAAAATGCTCCCGATTCAGGAATTATGGATCTGCAGGACTAACTTTTAAAACATGCTCTTTCTACCGAGGCGACACCGAGTAGCCGCTTCTAGTATAAAACACCTTCCTCTCAAATGAGTGTATTGGAACGAAGCCCTGGGGTTTAAACTTGCAAATCGGTCGGAAAATTAGGGTGACCCAGAAATAATAAATTAATTATGGATCTGCAGGACTAACTTTTAAAACATGCTCCTTCAACCGAGGCGACACCGAATAGCCGCTTCTAGTATAAAATCAATTAAAGAAAATAAAGAATACTCACGCTTTTAACAAAAGCCGAAGTCGTAAAGCTCTCAGAGTGTATTTGCAGCGTTTAGTTCTTTAGAGACAGTTTCGAACAACTGGAATCCGTAAGTGTATGTGACACTGTACAACTACGCTAGGTCAAACACTGTTTTTAGCATGGGTGGCGTTTTTTAGCTGCAGGGTAAAAAGAGAGGGGGTTCGGGTTTCAAGGAACGTTAAAGGACACGGTCTGACCTGAATAAAAAGGTAGGAATGTATGTGGGCAGAACGGAAAATGAAACTAAAAACAAAACAAAAAGAACAGAAAAAAAAAAGGTTTCTACAAATTTTATTTAGTTCAACCAAAAGGGGTAATGATAAAATTTTTTTTTTTCTTATTTCTTTTTTTTTTTCGGGGGTGTGAGGGTGTGGGGGCTTGATGTTTATTTTTCTTACTAGCATTTAGAGTTAGACTTATCTAGTAACCTGGTTTGGTGTTATTAATGTACAGTAGCTTGGCCCACCCTCTAGACACATCTTATTATAATGGAGATTCGGTCTTTATTTGTCTGTAACCGAAACTACGTCACTGCTTACATCACAAACCCTCAAGAATTGCGTATTTTCATCAATGAGTATTTATAGTCAAAATCATTAATACATAGGATAAATCTTATTTATTAACGATGTCTCTATGAAAATTTTGGACGATCTCATTTTTTTTTAACCAGAGGGTGTTGCAAGATGATTACGGTCGTTCGCGTAATGATGTTTATTTTTCATACTAGCATTTAGATTTAGACTTATCCAGTAACCTGGTTTGGTCGTGGGGGTGTTATTCATGTAGGGGCCCACCCTCTCGACATATCTTATTATAATAGAGATTTTGTCTCTATTTGTCTGTAACCAAAACTATGCCACTGCTTACGTCACAATTACCAAAGTCATCAATATCTTATTATAATGGAGATTGTGTGTTTTTCTGTCTGTAACCGAAACTATATTCCTACTCAAGTCACAATTCCCTTAGTTATTTCATCACATTCTCCATGATTTTATTCTTATCTAAATCTCAATTATTAATAAAATTGTCTTACATTATTGATACTGTTAACTATGTCTACGTACTGATAACATGCAATTATATTTATATATACAACAAAATAGCGGTTTACAGTGTGAACGGGAAGGCTAATTTGCATATTAATATTAAAAAATCGAATTTAATAAATATGTGCTTAGTATTATTGATTTCTAACTGTTTGGTTTTATTTTAATGAATATAAGCAAAAATCTCTTCAATGAATCTTAAATGAAATCCATTAACAAGATAAAATAACTGTCATTTTATTCTTTACTTCCTCTTATAACTAAATACTTAAATTAGAAAAAAATAACAATGAAAGACGAGAGTGATGGAAGAGTAAGTTTCAGTTGTTCCATTTTTTATTATACTCCCTCTGTTTCAAATCTTTTATTATACTCCCTCTGTTTCAAATCTTTTTATCTGCATTCTTATTTAGTTTCATTAGCCTTTCTAATTTAGTACAATATTTTATTACATTAAAACTTAAATACTTGCACCCGGAGGGTGCATATATTTGCTAGTATATATAATAAAATGAATAAAAAGTGGGAAATGTACGTAGGAAGAACGATAAATTAAACTAAAAACAAAACAAAAAGAAAAGAAAATTAAAAAAAAGGATTCTACAAATTTTATTTAGTTCAACCAAAAAGGGTAATGATAAAAATTGTTTATTTTTTCTTTTTGTTATTTTTTCTTTTATTTATTTATTTATTTATTTTGGCCTCCTTTAGTGCATTTCGGCGATGTTTAAAGAGGGGGTTGCAATATATACGAATTCATGAACTATTCGTAAAATAAACAGTTCAAATCTAGAAAGGAGGTGGCCTAATAACATGTCAGGTCAACCGGTGGAACAGATATAATGTTGCAAAACCCGAAATCTCTAAGGATACTGGCGTAACATTTATAATGACCTCCGTTAGCGCATATCGGCGATGTTTTACAAGACTATACATACATATATATATGTGTGTGTGTGTGTGTGTGTGTGTGTGTTTGCGCATTCCCGGGACAATATATAAGGATTCATGAACTATTCGTAAAATAAACAGTTCAAATCTAGAAAGGAGAGGTGGCCTAATAACATGTCAGGTCAACCGGGTGAACAGATATAATGTTGCAAAACCCGAAATCTTTAAGGATACTGGCGTAACATCACTAATGACCTCCATTAGTGCATTTCAGCGATGTATAACAAGAAAATATACTTGTTATCTCTTGTTTTTTATTAACGTTCTTTCTTTGAGATCTGAAGCATTTCTGTTATTTTCTTTCGCTTTCTTCAAAGTCTTCTTTAGAGAAACATTATTTCTTTGAAAAGCCATTCGAAATTGACTGCTTAATTAGGACTTGTTTTTTTTTTCTATCGTTATTTCTTAAGCTTTCTCTTTCATCAGATAGCATTATATTCTTCTTTTATTATGTGTATAATAACTTATAAGATCTTAATAATTACGTTAAATTCCTCTTCTGTTTGTATAAAGCCGAGATCAAACGGTGCTTTTATATTAAAACCCCAAAAAACACATCTCATTAATGTGCACTGTTCTAGTTTTATTCTTTTCCTTACAATAAATTTATATTATTTTTATTAGTTTTATTAATTAATTTTATTCTTTTCCTTACAATAAATTCCCAATCTTGAAACAATCTGAGTTGAGTAAGCGAACGAATAATAGATAGATTATATCTCTTTTAAGAGGGGAACATATTTTTTGATATTTTCTGATTTTAAGCCGCTCACAGTGGCTCTCCCAGCACAGCTATTCTAACAAAAGTCGCTGATGGTTAGTCCATTATAACTGAGCAGAAGGACACAGATTAGTATACTTATGGGACATTATTTCAATAGAATGATTCCTGAGGTGAATAAATAGTCAACTTTGAAATGTCCTATCATAACATCTTATAATATCCCTTTTTATCATGAAAATGTAAATTACATTAAACCCCAAAACTGAACATCTCATTAAAGTGCACTTTTCTTCCTCGCAATGTGCTCTCTGTGGAGGAGATATTACCACCTAGGTACGTGAATTGTTCTACTGGCTTAAGAGGCTTGCCGTTGAGTGTGGAGATGTTTCCTTTATTTTTGAAACTCATGAACTCTATTTTATCGGAGTTCACATAGAGGCTGATATTTTCTGCTGCCTCCTCCAAGCTATGTAGCAGTGACTCAGCCTGTGCTGGTGTATCTGCAAGAAGTGCAAGGTCATCAGCATAGTCCGCATCTGTGATTGTTTGTGCGGGATATCGCCTGCTTCTTGTCCTTTTTAGTGTGAAACCTTTTTCTTTTATGGTATCTAATGATGTTCAGAGTACGTAGTCTAGGCATATTATAAATATATATGGTGCCAATGTGTCTCCTTGAAGGACTCCAGTGGCGAATAGGACATTATTTGAATAGAATGATTTCTGAGGTGAATAGATAATCAACTTGTAAATATCCCATAATATCATAATATCCGTTTAGATAATAAATATGTAAATTACATTAAAACCCAAAAATCAACATCTTATTAAAGTGGCCGGGTTAGCTCAGTCGGTAGAGTGCTCGGCTAAAAACCACGATGTTCCTAGTTCGATTCCGGTCCCCGCCAACTCAGCGTATGAGTGGCACAGGGATCTGTGCGGTAAAAGCAAGGAGCTGATGGTAGGTGTGGCGCCCCACCTCAGCTGCTAAAAGCAATCTCCTTGGTCTAGCGCTATTGAAAAGGGGATAGACTCCCTCGCTGACTGGCTGATACCGACTTTAGGCCGCCCCGTTGACGTTTGACTTTTATTAAAGTGCATTGTTCTAGTTTTATAGTTTTACTTACATTAAATGCACAATGTTGAAACATTTCGTGTTATGGAAGCAAATAAGTGACAGATTATCTCTCCTATAATTGATAGGGGCCGGGGTAGAGCGTTCGGCTAGAAACCACAAGGTTCCTAGTTCGATACCGGTCCCCGCCAACTCAGCGTATGAGTAGCACAGGGATCTGTGCGGTAAAGTAAGGAGCTGATGGTAGGTGTAGCGCCCCACCTCAGCTGCTAAAAGCAATCTCCTTGGTTTAGCGCTATTGAAAAGGGGATAGACTCCTTCGCTGATTGGCTGATACCGACTTTAGGCCGCCCCGTCGACTTTACTTAATTATTTCTTATAATAGATGAACATATGTTTGGATAGAGTTTCAGTGCAGAAGAGTTTGGTGACAAATAACATATTATAACATCCGTTTTGATTGTATGATATTCTACTAGAATGTATAAAGTCTTTGGTTCAGAAGAAAAATTATATTGGTCAGTAGGGGTATATTCAACTCTTTACCTACTTTAAGTTGCTCACAGCGGCTCTACCACCACTGCTATCCTATCGTAAACCGCTAATGGTTAGTTCATTATAATTGAGCAGAAGGACTCAGGTGACCCTATTAATGGGACATTATTTGAACTAGCAAATATATGTACCCTCCGGGTGCAAGTATTTAAGTTTTAATATAATAAAATATCATATTAAATTAGAAAGGCCAATGAAACTGAATAAAAATGCAGATAACATGATTTGAAACAGAGGGGGTATGATTAAAAAATAGAACAACTTTGAAACTAACCCTTCCATCATTTTCAATTACTCCTATTCCTAATTTAACTATTTGGTTAAAATAGGAAGTAAACAATAATATTACAGTTATTTCTTTTTGTTAAGGGATTTCTTTTAAGATTTATTGAAGAGAATTTTGCTCATATTTTGCTCAGATAAAACTAAACAATTAGAAATCAATAATATTAAGCACATATTTATTAAAATCAAATTTTTTAAGATCAATATGCAAATTAGCCTTCCCATTCACACTGTAAACCGCTATTTTGTTGTATATATAAATACAATTGCATGTTATTCGTATGTGGATATGGTCAACAGTCTTAATGATGTAAAACAATTTTATTAATAATTGAGGTGTATGTGTGTGTGTGTGTGTGTGTGTGTGTTAGGATTGTAGAACAGTTGATATGTGCCTCAGAGTCCGATTGAAAATGAGGGGTAAAAGATTTTTTAAGCCACTTCCAAACTAAAATAAGGTGTGGATTTTACAGAAATTTAGTCTTTGCTGGTCTCCACCAATTTCTCTTTATAAAAGAATGTGAGCTCGGTCGTAGTACGAACAAACATGTAAACATTCAGACAGACACACACACAGAATATTTCTTTTATATATATAGATTACAGTCTTTACTAAAATTCAATTCCCTGAAAGATTGAAAAAAACATTCAAAACTTTTCTATGATTAGAAAAATAGCAGAGTATTTAAGCCAGACAATAAACATTTAATATAAAAGTTTTTTCAAAAAGTGTCATTAATTTTATCATTAATGCTTTATATTGATTGCTGCTTTCATTTGAAATCATTGAACTTTGACATATCCCATCATCATTATTATTTTCTTGTTGTCCATCGTATCCGGTGAAGACACCGCGCGAATCCATTTCCTCCAATTTATTCGGTCTCTGGTTGCGTCTTGCCAACTGCCTATGGGGATGTTAAAGACCTTCAGATTTTTGGGACCGTTTCAAGTGCACCAACTACAATTGGTATCACTTTGACTTTCATATTCCATAACTTTTTTCAGTTCTCTGGCAAGGTCCAGGTATTTGTCCATTTTTTCATTTTCCTTTAGCTTCACCCTGTGACCTGCTGGAACTGCAAAATCCACCAGTTGACAAGTTATTTCGTTTTTCTAATCAACACTAGGTCTGGTCTTCTTGCTGGGATAAGGTGATCCGTTTTTATTTCAAAGTCCCAGAGAATTTTATGCGTTTCGTTCTGGACCTTGCCAGAGAACTGAAAAAGTTATGGAATATGAAAGTCAGTGATATCAATTGTAGTTGGTGCACTAGGAACGGTCCCAAAGGGATTGGAACAGCTCTATGTTTTAATATATTGATCACTTTTGGATTATTTACTAATGTCACTGCAACGGAAATGTGTGTGTATATATATATATATATATATATATATATATATATATATATATATATATATATGTATGTATGTATACGTGTGTTTGATGTACTTTAGAACACACCCTTTTTCTACAGTGGATACAGTCAGTAATGGGATAATACGCAGTTTAGAGCCATTTCCAAGACATACCCTTGTTTGATGGAAGTGTGGGTCTTACCAGTCTACAGGGGGAGACAGTCTGCGTATTCTCCGACAAAAGGGCAAAATGACATTTCATTGAATTATAAAAAAAAAAAAAAAGTCTTCAAGTAAATCCGGTCTTAAAACTCGGCCAAGCGATAAAATCAGCGCATATCTTGATTTACTGACCTCCCATAATCGCGTGTCGTTGTTGCCAACTGATAAGCCATGATTTATAAAGACAGATTTTAAATCCTAGCTCTACACAATACGTACCTACCAGCCCTTTCGGCTGCTGGTTGGTTGGTTGGTTGGTTGGTTGGTTGCTCGCTCGATTGGTTGGTTTTTAGGGCATGTTGGAGGTTGTGGTGTAATGATTAAAGTCCTGGGAAATGGACTCGAGTTCAAATCCTGGATGAAGCTACAGTTCAAAGGTTTGAATCCAACTACACTCCCTCCAGCTATAGGTATATAGTAGGACAGACTGAGCTCTTTAACCTTGGTTAGACAACCAGTCTAAGAGAAGGAAAACTCTGAATTCAAGCCTGTTAAACTCCGAGTGGGTGGTTACTACTAGTATAGAATCAGTCCTAATTAGTGATTTTTTTTACTAATTAAAAAAATTACCCTTAGGTTATTTTATGCCGAAGATAAGTATCTTCTTTATTCTGGTACTATAATTAATTTGAAAACTGATAAGCCATGATTTATAAAGACAGATTTTAAACTCTAGCTCTACACAATGCCTACCTACCAGCCCTTTCGGCTGGTTGGTTGGTTGATTGCTTGCTGGCTCGATTGGTTGGTTTTTAGGGCATGTTGGAGGTCGTGGTGTAATGATTAAAGTCCTGGGAAATGGACTCGAGTTCAAATCCTGGATGAAGCTACAGTTCAAAGGTTTGAATCCAACTACTCTCCCTCCAGCTATGGGTAAATAGTGGGACAGAATAGGCTCTATAACTTTGGTTAGGTAACCAGTGTAGGATAAGGAAAACTCTGAATTCAAACCTGTTAAACTCTGCTTGGGGTGGTCATCACTAGAATAGGATCAGTCCTAATTGTTGTATACCCTTTACTTCTTTCTTACTTCTATTCTTCGGTCGTCTCTGACATCTTAAGTTCTTCTGAGTCTCTTCTAACATCTTGACTTCGTCTTTGTGTCTTCGTCTTCCTCTTCTTCCTCTTCTTCTTTCTCTTTTCCTCTTTCTCTTCTTCCTCTTTCTCTTCCTCTTTCTCTTTTTCTTCTTCCTCTTCTTCTTCCTCTTTCTCTTGCTTAGACAACTAGTCTAGGAGAAGGAAAATTCTGAATTAAAGCCTGTTAAACTCCGAGTGGGGTGGTTAATACTAGAATAGACTCAGTCCTAATTAGTGATTTATTTCACTAATTAAAAAAAATTACCCTTAGGTTATTTTATGCCGAAGATAAGTGTCTTCTTTATTCTGGTACTATAATTAATTTGAAAACTGATAACACATGATTTAAAAGATAGATTTTAAACCATTACTCTACACAATGCTTACCTACCAGCCTTCTGCTACGTGGTTGGCTGGTTGGTTGGTTGGCTGGCTGGCTGGCTGGTTGGTTGGTTGGCTGGCTGGTTGGTTGGTTTGTTGACTGGTTAGTTGGATTTTACGGCATATCTACCCTAGGATTATTTTATAGCGAAGACGTTTGTCGTTTTGGATTATTTGGATTATTCGGACTATTGTCCTCATCTTTATTGCTATCTGCACAACGTTTTGTCTGGTGTGCCCTCCAGCCTTCTTTTGATATTTCTTGTCGGACTCGGGAACCTTCTCGATGGTTCCCGAGTCAATATGAAGAAAGGCACACCGACCGAGACGTTGTTTAGATACAATAAAGACGAGAACAATAGTCCGAATAATCAAAATAATGCACATTATCAAGCCTCATCTCAAAAATTCAAAGAAACGTTTCGTCTTATTTATTCTCGTTCGGTAATCAATTTTTTAAAGTCTTTTAAACTCTTTTTTATCCATTTATCCTATAGATGGAACCCTAATAGGTACTACCACTCAGCTGTCGACTAGGGCTGTAGAATACACCGACTGCTCCTGTAGAGGGATAAGACTCTCCCAATGGGATCACCTACTGGTCGAGAATTATGACATATGATGCTTAAGGATGGAATCCTTGTGGACTTTTATTATTTTCGCAATCCTATTCACTCAGTCCGAGAAGGATAATAATTGTTATTATCCATTTTCATGGATTAGATATTGAGTTAAAAATGAATTTTAAAAATTCTAACAAGAATAAATAATATCTGATGGCGAGATTTCAGTTCTGGAGACCTGGGAAATATGGAGCACCCCTTTATCGCCATTGCTCCCAGGTCCACTCTGACCCGCAGTGGTGGTACCTTTTAGGGTCCTATCTATGCGTAAAATAGAAACAAATGTTTGTAAAAAAATTGAGTACCCATCAAGAGTGAATAAAACAAAAACGTCTTCGGCATAAAATAACCCAATGGGTTAACATGCCGTAAAACAAAACAAAAAAAACAACTACCAACCAAGGGTTTACATGCCATGAAAACCAACCAGCCAGCCAACCAACCAGCCAGCCAGCCAGCCAGCCAGCCAGCCAACTAACCAGCCAGCCAACCAGTCTTTCTTAAGATCAGTCCCGCTTTTTTATAAATAATAGTGAAATAGATCACTAATCATAACTGTGCCTACTAATCATAACTGAGCCTAGTAGTGACCACTCTAAGCGGAGTTTAACAGGTTGGAGTTTTCCTTCTCCCATACTGGTTGAATTTGGAGTTTCCCTTGGAGTTTGAATTTGGAGTTTTGAATTTGGAGTTTTCTTTGGAGTTTTCTTTGGAGTTTTCATTCTCCTAGACTGGTTGCCTAACCAAGGTTAAAGAGACCAGTTTGCCCTAACTATTTACCCATAGCTGGAGGGAGAGTAGAATTCATACCTTATAGCATATCCCAACCCTATGGCCCTCATGGTAAGCCTCCAACACTTATCATTATCTATGTACGTGAAAGCGGTGGTTGAGGGACTTAGTGTCCGGCATATTATGTTAAAATCTATCACATGGCCAAGTTCACATTCTGGAGATTTGTGAAATGTGGAGTAACCCTTCATGTCCATTACTCCCAGGTCCACTCTCTTTCACAAATATTAGTTCATTGTCATTCGTACTAGCTGAAAAACCGCACTTCGCGGGATGTCTTGAGTCAGTTTGAAAACTACATATTAGCGCTATGTGAACTGTAGGTTCGTCCAGGATTTGAACTCGGGTCGACGAGTCCATTTCTTATGACTCTAACCGTTACACTTCACGCCTCGAACAATAAATCCTTCTCTATCCTCTTCTGCGATTTGTTTCTAGTCTGGCGTTTCTTAATCCCAAATTTAATCCATCCAGTCCAGTAAAAGTCACTGGATCCAATTATGACCGTTTTAATTCGTAGGATAATACCTCGTTACATGCGATTATTGCTCTTAAAGTTCAAAAGAAAAGAAAGAAGACAGTCCAAATGGAATTGATTTTTAATTACTAAATAACTAAACGAAACAATAGCAAAACAACTTTGTAGTTCTCTTCTTAATATGGGTTTTCATCTAAGATTACACCTCATAAATACTGCCCTGTCGGCTGGGGCGTTAGAATGCACCGACTGCACCTCTGCAGAGGGGTAAGACTCCCCCAATGGGGCCACCTGTTGGCCGTGGGTGGCGACCCGTGATGCTTAAGGATAGACCCCAGGTGGATGAGCAGTCCATGACATGCAATACTCCACTTTGGCCCTATCTTGGGCTAGACGGGCGGTCGGAGAGGCTCACTCCGATCAATCGGCTGGTCACGTCAAGCCCTAGCACCTATATAATTTTCCCAACCCTATTGCCCTTATGGCAAGCCCCAACCCCTTTTTATCATATGGGTGCTAGAAGGCGGTGGCTGCGGGTCTACATGTCCTGGGAATGACGTTAAACTCTATCTGATGATGAGGTTCCAGTTCTGGAGGTTTGGGGAATGTGGAGTAACCCATTCATCACCATTGCTCCTTGGTCCACTCTGATCCGGAGTGGTAGTACCTGTTAGGGTCCCATCTATGGGTTAAATAGAAAAATGTATTTATAAAAAATATTGTATTATCCATTAAGAATTGATTTATTTCAAAACTTTATCGGCATTAAATGACCCAATGAGGTTGATATGCCGTAAAACAAAGCAAACCCAATCTATCTGATGAAAAAGAAAATCCTCATAAATCGCCTGAACAAAGGTTATCAATGTAGGAAATGGATATGACAACCGGGGTTCAAATCCTGGATGAGACTGTATGCATTTTACATAGCACTAATTCACTTCGTTATGAATACAACTATTCTCCCTGCAGCTATGGGTAAATAGCAGAACAGACTTGGCTCTTTAATCTTAGGATGGTACCCGGTCCAGGAGAAGGAAAACTTAGTCAATTTATAAGAAGGTATTGATAGGTTTGAATTGTGTCACATATTGCTTATTCAGTGAGGTTTATTAATTATTTGCGCCGGTTAAAAATTAACCTTATTTCACATCCTTCTCGTTGCAGAGGGGTTTATTAATTACCTACTGCGGTTATAAATTAACCTTATTTCACATCCTTCTCGTTGCAGAGGGCTTTATTAATTACCTACTGCGGTTATAAATTAACCTTATTTCACATCCTTCTCGTTGCAGAGGGGTTTATTAATTATAGCTACTGACAAACTGAGCCTAAAATGCGTTTTTAACAAAATGACTTTACCCCCCTCCTACAGAAAATAATTTACCAAAAATCAGGGAATTATTGGATTTTAATGAAATTTTGAGTGTTTATGTATCAATGAATGATCTTTATAATGCATTATTTATTTTATTTCAAAACTTTCTCATTTTTTTTCTGATCACTTATTTTTATGCTGGAGGCGTAACATTTTTGCGAGTGGGTCATTTTCGATACTAATTGTTGTACCGGCCGTTCCTACAGTGGAGAACATGCACCGGTTCTCACTATAAATAGTGAGACACCGAGTGGAAAGGAGCACTGTTCCCGTTAACGACAAGCTAGTCGTACATGTACCATTAATTGTAAATACACTTGTCTTATTTTACCCCATCTCGACTTGACTTCTTTTTACTGTTGGGACTAACATCACAACACTAATCACAGTATAAATAAAGAGATAAAAGACCGAAGTTATGAATAGAAACAAAAAAAAAATTTACGGTGGCTTTTCTATGAGAAAATAAGTACCGAAAATTGAAAAATGAAATGTAAAAAAATAATAAATAATTAATTTTTTGGAGATTTCTTTTTTACTCATTTCGATGATTATTTAATTGGCTATTATCTTATAAAAAAAAATATTCATTGATATTTTTCATGCTTAAAAATATATATATATAAGATTTTTTTTATAGTGTGTTAGAAGCATTAATTAAAATGTAATAATATATTTTTGAAGACAAAATAATGCAAATTTATGTTGAAAAACATATCTTATTATAATGGAGATTGTGTGTTTTTCTGTCTGTAACCGAAAATATATTCCTACTCAAGTCACAATTCTCTTAGTTATTGACATCACATTCTCCATGATTTTATTTTTATTTAAATTCTAAAGGTTGAAATATTTCGGCCGATTATACGGACTACTCAGTCGAAATATTTTTATTGAAAGCAAAAAATACTCTGCGTGTAATGTGATTGGTGAGCCGTGAGTTAGTAGCGGAAGTGAAGGAAGGGAGCATAGGGGCTGACCTGAATGAAGTGATAATAGGTCACATTGGGACTTAATATCACTCAATTCTCCCCTCCTCCTTATCTCCCCTGACATCAAACACACCACTACCAAGAACTTTACCCTCCTCCCTTGACCTAGCCCTGTGCCCATCTACTCCTAACCTACTCTCACTTCCTGTAAACTATCCCCACACTTCATTCATGTCAGCCCGTTCCTCCCTCCCTTCACTTCCGCTACTAACTCACTCCCTCACCCAATCACATGTACTTGCACGTAATTTTGCTTTCATATAAAAATCTTTCGACTGAGGTAGTCCGTATAAATCGGCGACGAAATATTTCAACTCTTAGATTGTTTTTGAGTTATCATTTCTTGTTCACTATCCTTTTACCTACCTCATACTGTCGGATTCTACTACATCCATCCTATCTTCACACACACACACACACACACACACATATATATATATAAACATATATATATATATAAACTATATATATATATATATATACAACATATTTTTTCATATATATATAATGAATTATAATAATATATATATATATATATATATATATATATATATATATATAATTAATTGAATCGACAGTATCCATTCCCTTCACCACCGCAACCCAATACACGTCACCTTCTGATCCGGCCAATGCCAAAAAATAAACAAGCCCGCGCACACATATGCACGCGAATACAAACGCTCACACGTCCGCATTGATCAAACGTTACACATTCATAGAACAATGTATTATGTGTGTGACCAGTTACCCCGCATACATAACCGTTATGCTGTCCATAAACACTCACATACATTGAAAATACCGCCACATACATACGCATATCACTTTATCCAATCAGACACATCCCACGTCTATTGAATTTCTGAATCTTTTTTTGAAATTTCTCGATTTTCCTTGCATTTGTAATATTCTCACCTGACGATTGCCTCGCATGAAACCAATATGGTCGTGAATGTTCCTTTGTCACCTAATAAATAGATATGTAAAACCGTTAATATTTATTTATTATATATATAAACAGCTCTACTTATATTGAGCACTCTACCAATAAATACTGCCTTTGGTACACCATTCAGCAAAAGCTGAAACAGTGACCATCCCACACACACACACTATAATATATATATAATATATATATATATATATTATATATATAGGAGGTTGATTTAGAAGGCTATCACAATGCAGTTTGGGAAAAAAAAAATAATACAGTAACAATGGTGTTGTGTGTTTGACCTGTATTTTTATTCTTTCTTGAATTTTCGAGGTAATACCTCTTTATCAAAAGAATTGAACTAAGCAGTACAGCTATGGCATTTCTTCCTAAATTAATTTTTTTTTTTGAAAATGATGTTATTTTTTAAATAACTGTATTCTCGTGTGAGCGTGAATGCGTTTATTTTTGTTTGTACGTGTGTGTATGTGTGAATGCGCTGACATTGTTACCGTATTATTATTTTTTTTTATTTATTCCAAACTGCATTGTGATAGCCTTCTAAATCAACCTCTTAACAATACATACACAACGCTTCAAGCAAATTATGAGACTCTCTTATATATATATATAGATATATAATAATATATATATATATATATATATATATATATATATATATATATATATATTTATTTATTTATTTCACCCAACAGTATAGAACGGGTACATAACAATATTACACAACATAAGTAATCGATTAGATGAAGAAAAAAGTCGAAAATGGTAAACTAATGGAATCCAGGAATCTTTATTTCCTTCGACGATAACCATTACACGAAGGACACCTCCTACTTCGGTTACGTAATATACACGTGCAAATATTGTACGACATAAGTAATCGATTAGATGAAGAATAAAAGTCGAAAATGGTTAACTAATGGAATCCACGAATCTTTATAATTCTTGTAATAAATTGTTTGTTCATTTCGTAGTGAAATTTTGTCTGGTCACAAAAGGGTTAATAGTTGGGTTGTTGGAACAAGAAAATGAGAGGTCATTAGCCATTTTGTTTCTCAAAACGGTTTATATAAACATTTATAAATGTTTAATACTCTTTTATTAAAGAGCTCTCCATTAGCGAGATTCAATTTTGATACAAATGTTTCATACAAATCGATACAATGATAATATTAGAGTTCAATTAACATACTTCCCCTTTTTTATTTACTGATATGTACTTCAAAGTTTATTCCATGTAGATATATGAGATATATCTATATTCAATGACATTTATATATACTAGCAAATATATGTACCCTCCGGGTGCAAGTATTTAAGTTTTAAGTTTTGATATAATAAAAATCATATTAAATTAAAAAGGCAATGAAACTGACTAGAATGCAGATAAAAAGATCTGCAACAGAGGGGGTATAATCGAAAAATAGAACAACTTTTGAAACAAAGTATTCCATTCATTTTCCATTACTCCCCTCTTTCATGGTTAAATTTTCCTAATTTAACTATTTAGTTAAAAATAGGAAGTAAAGGATAATATTAAAGTTATTTCTTCTTGTAAATAAATTTCTTTTTAAGATTTATCCACGAGATTTTTGTTTATATTTCTTAAGATAAAACCAAATAATTAGAAATCATAACTCCAAGCACAATATTTATAAAATAAAATTTAAATATCAATATGCAAATTAGCCTTTTATCGTTCAAACTGTAACCGCTATTTTTTGTATATATAAATACAATTGCATGTTATTAGTACGTAAGATCCGGCCAACGCCGGGGTCAGTGGCTCGCCTGGATCTTTACTAAGTTAATAGCGTCGATCCAGGGGGCCATCCCCCCAAGCAACACCTGCCCCTCGATTTAAAGGGGCAGGGCGGGTTATTGCCCAGTGCCTGAGGCGCCCCCCTGAGGGAATGCCGACGGGATCGACGCAATTTTTTTCACCTGCACTCATGAGCTTCGCTCGTGGGTGGTCCCACGTAATATGGGACTTGTGCCTACCGTACAGTGGGGTACGCGTAATATACGTAGAATGGTCAACAGTATTAATAATGTAAAACAATTTTTATTAATAAAACTGAAGGTTTAAAAGAATGAAATCATGGACAATTTTCACCGTAAATAATTAAGGGAATTGTGACTTGAGTAGCAATATAGTTTCGGTTACAGACAGAAAAAACACACAATCTCATATTTAATAAGAATATAATATATAATATTTTTTTTTTTAAGGCAAAATAATGCAAATTTATGTTGAAAAACATATTTATTTAATTTCTTTTTTTTTTTTTTTTTTTTTACTCTTAATATTTTGGGCACACTATAAAAATAAAAAAAAAATAAAATAAAATAAAAAATCTTTATTTCAATATCTCCGCAGCAGGGCCTCATTATTTTTATAGTATTATAAAAAATATATATCTGAAATGATTTTCAAAACTCCCGCAAAACAAGACGCAACAACGGGATCTAACGGAGTTTTACGATCTTTGCCGACGGAATTTTATGATCTTTGCCGAGCATTTAAATTTACATTAGAAGATTCAACGGATTAATACCACAGTTGAGTTTAACAAACACAGATGGAAACTTTTCAACTCTTTGAAGATGGGCCTTCCCGAAATATTAAGAGTAAAAAAAGGGGAAAAAAAAAAGAAATTAAATAAACTAGCAAATATATGCACCCTCCGGGTGCAAGTATTTAAGTTTTAATGTAATAAAATATTGTATTAAATTAGAAAGGCTAATGAAACTAAATAAGAATACAGATAAAAAGATTTGAAACAGAGGAGTATAATAAAAGATTTGAAACAGAGGGGAGTATAATAAAAAATGGAACAACTGAAACTTACTCTTCCATCACTCTCGTCTTTCATTGTTATTTTTTCTAATTTAAGTATTTAGTTATAAGAGGAAGTAAAGAATAAAATGACAGTTATTTTATCTTGTTAATGGATTTCATTTAAGATTCATTGAAGAGATTTTTGCTTATATTCATTAAAATAAAACCAAACAATTAGAAATCAATAATACTAAGCACATATTTATTAAATTCGATTTTTTAATATTAATATGCAAATTAGTCTTCCCGTTTACATTGTAAAGCACTATTTTGTTGTATATATAAATACAATTGCATGTTATTAGTATGTAGATATGGTCAACAGTATTAATAATGTAAAACAATTTTATTAATAATTGAGTTANAGGGAATCTGTTGACTTGAGTAGGAATATAGTTTCGGTTACAGACAGAAAAACATACAATCTCCATTATAATAAGATATTGATGACTTTGGTAATTGTGACGTAAGCAGTGGCATAGTTTTGGTTACAGACAAATAGAGACAGAATCTCTATTATAAGAAGATATATCAAGAGGGTGGGCCCTTACATGAATAACACCTCACGACTAAACCAGGTTACTAGATAAGTCTAAATCTAAATGCTAGTATGAAAAATAAACATCATTACGCGAACGACCGTAATCATCTTGCAACACCCTCTGGTTAAAAAAAAATGAGATCGTCCAAAATTTTCATCGAGACATCGTTAATAAATAAGATTGATTCTATGTATTAATGATTTTGACTATAAATACTCATTGATGAAAATACGCAATTCTTGAGGGTTTGTGACGTAGGCAGTGACGTACGTTCGGTTACAGACACATAGAGACCGAATCTCCATTATAATAAGATATGTCGAGAGGGTGGGTCAAGCTACTGTACATCAATAACACCAAACCAGGTTACTGGATAAGTCTAAATCTGAATGCTAGTAAGAAAAATAAACATCAGGCCAAAATAAATAAATAAATAAATAAATAAAAGAAAAAATAACAAAAAGAAAAAACAAAACAATTTTTATCATTACCCTTTTTTGGTTGAACTAAATAAAATTTGTAGAAACCCTTTTTTTTTTAATTTTCTTTTTTTTGTGACGTAGTTTCGGTTACAGACACATAGAGACCGAATCTCCATTATACAAAGATATGTCTAGAGGGTGGGCCAAGCTACTGTACATTAATAACACCAAACCAGGTTACTAGATAAGTCTAACTCTAAATGCTAGTAAGAAAAATAAACATTAAGCCCCCACACCCTCACACCCCCGAAAAAAAAAGAAATAAGAAAAAGAAAAAAAAATTTTATCATTACCCCTTTTGGTTGAACTAAATAAAATTTGTAGAAACCTTTTTTTTTTCTGTTCTTTTTGTTTTGTTTTTAGTTTCATTTTCCGTTCTGCCCACATACATTCCTACCTTTTTATTCAGGTCAGACCGTGTCCTTTAACGTTCCTTGAAACCCGAACCCCCTCTCTTTTTACCCTGCAGCTAAAAAACGCCACCCATGCTAAAAACAGTGTTTGACCTAGCGTAGTTGTACAGTGTCACATACACTTACGGATTCCAGTTGTTCCAAACTGTCTCGAAAGAACTAAACGCTGCAAATACACTCTGAGAGCTTTACGACTTTGGCTTTTGTTAAAAGCGTGAGTATTCTTTATTTTCTATTGATATATTTTATTGATTTTATACTAGAAGCGGCTACTCGGTGTCGCCTGGGTAGAAGGAGCATGTTTTAAAAGTTTTTAAAAGTTAGTCCTGCAGATCCATAATTACTGAATCGGGAGTTGGATCATCAAATTCCCTACGCAAAAAAATGAACTTGCATTGATCAAGCCGTACAGAAAATAAATGTTAATGTCTACTATTTAAAATATTAAATTAAAAAAAATCTAGTCTGTTGTCATCTAAATTTAATTTAAAAAAAATGATCTTCGCGAATATAAATTAA
Source organism: Doryteuthis pealeii (assembly GCA_023376005.1). Classification (NCBI taxonomy): domain Eukaryota; kingdom Metazoa; phylum Mollusca; class Cephalopoda; order Myopsida; family Loliginidae; genus Doryteuthis; species Doryteuthis pealeii. The sequence goes on along the minus strand of CM042180.1, from coordinate 50,398,118 downwards.
ACCTTCATTATTTTTTCTCAAAAACCAAGCCCTAGTGATATTTAATGTGTATATATATTTACTTTGTCGTTAATTGTTTCATTTTCGAAGTTTCTTCCGGACATACAGATTCACGATTTAGATTTGAGCGGCTGCTCGGTGTCGCCTGGGGAGAGGGAGCATTTTTTTTAAAAGTTTGTACTGCAGATCCATTATTACTGAATCGTGAGTTGAATCCTCGCAGAATGCCCCATTTAAATTCCTGCACATCCCCCCCCCAAAAAAAAAAAAAAATTGTATTTCTAGACACTCAGAAATAAATGTCTACTATTTAAAATATTAAACGCAAAAAATAAAATAAAAAAATTAAAATATTAAACGCAAAAAATAAATTTAAAAAATAAAAATTTTAAATATTAAACGCAAAAAATAAATTTAAAAAATAAAAATTTTAAATATTAACCGCAAGTAATAAAATAAAAAAATTAAAAATATTAAACGCAAAAAAATAAAATAAAATTTTTTTTATTTTATTTTTTGCGTTTAATATTTTAAATTTTAAATTTTATTTTTTGCGTTTAATATTTTAAATTTTAAATTTTATTTTTCGCGTTTAATGTTTTTAATTTTTAATTTTATTTTTTGCGTTTAATATTTTAAATTTTTTATTTTATTTTTTACATTTAATATCTTAAATTTTTTATTTTATTTTTCGCGTTTAATATTCTAAATTTTTTATTTTATTTTTTTGCTTCTAATATTTTAAATTTTTATTTTATTTTTTGCGTTTAATATTTTTAATTTTTAATTTTATTTTTTGCGTTTAATATTTATATTTGAAATATTAAAGGCAAAAAATAAAATTAAAAATTTGAAATATTAAACGCAAAAAATAAAATCAAAAATGTAAAATATTAAACGCAAAAAATAAAATAAAATATTTAAAATATTAAACTCAAAAAAATAAAATAATAAATTTAAAATATTAAACGCAAAATATAAAATAAAAATTCTTAAATATTAAACGAAAAAAATTAAATAAAAAAAATTTAAGATATTAAACGCATAAAATAAAATAAAAATATTAAACGCAAAAAATATAATAAAGAATTGTAAATATTAAACGCAAAAAATGAAAATAAAAATTTAAAATATTAAATGCAAAAAATGAAAAAAAAAATGAAAATATTAAACGCAAAAAATAAAATAAAATTTTTTTTAATCATCTGCACGAATCTAAATCAAACCCGAAACGCTTCCAGTTAGTCCTGCAGATCCATTAATACTAAATTTTGAGTTGGAGCCTCGTGGGAAGCCCTATTAAAATCCCTACGCAAAAAAAACTTTGCATTGATCCAGCCACTCCGAAAAGAAAAGTTAATGTCTACTGTCTAAAATAAAAAAAAAAAAAAAAAATTCACACAGTTATCTTTTGAATTTTATTTTTCAATCATATTCACGAATAAAAATCAAACCGGAACCCCCTCTCTTTTTACCCTGCAGCTAAAAGACACCACCCATGCTAAAAAAACAGTGTTTGACCTAGCGTAGTTGTACAGTGTCACATACACAAGAGAATGTTAGTTGTTCGAAACTGTCTCTAAAGAACTAAACGCTGCAAATACACTCTGAGAGCTTTACGGCTTTGTCTTTTGTTAAAAGCGTGAGTATTCTTTTATTTTTCTTTTGATATATTTTATTTATTTTATATTTTCATTCGAAAGATGTGCATCTTCTTTGCATGTGCTTATTCGTGCTGCTCGCTGCACCAGTAATCGATAAAATATTATTAGTTGTTGTTATTGATTTTTGTGAAATAATTTTTCTGGCGTACGATTATTTTCATCATGTCCTATAAATAGTCTCGCTTGTTTCTCAGTCTTCCATTATATCAAAGGACGAAATCTTTAGTTTTTATCAAAACTTTTAATCAAAACTATATATATATATATATATATAATATATATATATATATATATATATATATATATATATACTATAGTGTGGGATTGTCACTGTTTCAGCTTTTACTGGAACGGTGTGTCAAAATGCAGTATTATAGGAAGAGTGCTCAATATAAAAATAGAGCTGTTATATAATATAATAAAATAAATATATAAAGGTATTACATCAAATAAATAGATATGTAATACCTTTATATATTTATTTTATTATATATATATATATATATATATATATATATACATATATACGTCAATCCTATAACTGCCGATACATTTACTGTGTGTAATATCTATGCAAATGTACAAACTATTATGGGACAAAGAAATAGTAATGATACTAATAACTCTGTCCCAATATTTGTTACATTTAATGTGAAAAATGATATATATATATATATATATATATATATTATATATATATATATATGTGTGTGTGTGTGTGTGTGTGTGTGTGTGTGTGTGTATATATATATACCAACCACTCCTCCTGACGAGCAGGATCTGACACAAGGTAAATTACTTAAGCGGTGTTTAACAGTTTTAAATTAAGAGTTTTCCTTCTCCAAGACTGGTTACCTGGCCAGGGTAAATGGGACATATAATGAATCCGATGAGTATTTTATAATCAAATTATTTCAAAGGACAACATTTTATGTGTTTTCGAAATATTTCTTATTATATAATATTTCAATTTCATAATAAATCAATTGATAAATTAAAATATCTATTTATATCTCCAATGATCCTAATTATAGCTCATATATATATATATATATATATATATATATATATATATATATGTGTGTGTGTTTATTAATGTTGAAAAATATTTTTTTTAAACCAAGTTTAATTGAAATTATACATTGCAATACTAACACAACAATTGAGACTAATGTGTCTACCGTTGGATTCAATAATAACTTTCAATGGTTAATTAAGTGTATAGCAATTTGTTTTTTTTGTGGTTTTTCAAGCAATACGTAATTAAAAACAACCTTAATCCCCAAACCCCTAAACCGTAACCCAATTCGCCAAAAAGTTCATTCATACACTGTAGTTAAAACTGTCATGGATCACTATATAAGATTCCGTTTTAATTTTGACGACGATTTACAAGATTTAGCACACACATGCACACACACACACACACACACACACACATATATATATTATATATATATATATATATATATATATATATATATATAGAGAGAGAGAGAGAGAGAGAGAGAGAGAGAGAGAGAGAGAGAGAGGAAACGCATGGTGTAAGTGATAGGAATGGACTCGTCGCCCGAGTTCAAATCCTGGACGTAGTAATTGCATTTCACTTAGCGCTAATACCCATTGGGAAAGGTATGAATTCTACTCTCCCTCTAGCTATGGCTAAATAGTAGGGCAGACTGGGCTCTTTAACCTTGGTTAGGCAACTGGTATGGGAGAAGGAAAAACTTCGAATTCAAACCTGTTAAACTCCGCTTAAGAAATTGACCTTGTGTCACATCCTGCTCGTGCGGAGGGGTTGGTATATATATATATATATATATATATATATATATATATACCCAATTTGTTTGAGTTCTCTAAATAGGGATTTAATTTTAAAATTCACAGTTCTGGTATGTAGCTAACCCTCACTTTGTTTACAAAGTTCGAGAACTCTAGTGAATTCATTTCCGCTTAGAAATGTATCAATTAAATATTCTCCTATATTTGACAGCCGCTACTGGCCGCATCGGTGAGAGACTTGGCGAACGAAAATTCATTCAGGTCTCAAACCCGGCCAGGGGTAGCTGTTAACGTGTAGCCACACTGATGAGAAGTGTCTGGGGATAAATTATATATATATATATATATATATAAGTTATCCCCAGACACTTCAAATCCTGGACGTGGTAATTGCATTTCCCTTAGCGCTAATACCCTTGGGAAAGGTATGAATCCTACTCTCCTTCCAGCTATGGGTAAATAGTAGGGCAGACTGGGCTCTTTAACCTTGGTTAGGCAACCGGTCTAGGAGAAGGAAAACTCTGAATTCAAACCTGTTAAACTCCGCTTAAGAAATTGACCTTGTGTCGCATCCTGCTCGTGCGGAGGGGTTGGTAAATATCTATATATATATATGTGTGTGTGTGTGTGTGTGTGTGTGAAATAAAATCCGACAGTGTGAATATGATATATTGAAAAAACAAAGGATGTTTACAAATATCTTCCCGTCTTATTTTTGCTGAAGACCGATCCACGTGCGGTCGATGCAGATATTGCGAGGGTCCTCACATCGGTGTTGCTTTTTAAAACCGTAGAGGGGAAGGCCCCGAAACGGTTTGCACATTATCTCCTGATCAGCCCATGCATTTGTAAACATTCTTTGTTTTTTCAATACATCATATATATATATATATAGCACTTTTTACCATCCCTGTAAAATCTGTTCAGACTCCATCTAGGTGACTGAGTAGGCAAAATTACAATCCAATTTGAAACAGTTGCGAAACTCATAAATGACATTAGATCTCTCAGCCTGAAAATTCTTAATGGACCATGCAATCATAAACAATAAAAATTATGTTTACTTATATATTTGGGTGTGTCAAAAGCGTTGCTATATTTTGGGTTGTGCTAGTTTATGGCACCAATATATTGTGACCCAGGAAGTTTCGTGACCCAGGTCAGTTGGCCTTTACGGCAAGTCAACCCTTGTTGGGTTGTTTTATGCCGAAGGGGTTTTGTTTTATTTATTCTTGATGGGCACTCATTTTTTTTAAAACTCAATTTTTTAAACACATATTCAAACTCATTTTTTCTATTAAATACATACATGGGACCCTAATAGGTCAGAGTGGACCTGGGAGTCATTGTGATGAAGGGTTACTCCCAATTCCGCTTAGCTCCAGAATTAGAACTTTACCATCAGATAGATGATATATCAACCCTTGTTGATACTACTACTACTACTAATAATAATAATACTAATAATAATGATAATGAAAGTGAAAGTGATACCAATTGTAGTTGGTGCACTTGGAACGGTCCCAAAAGGATTAGAAAAGGGTTTGGAAAGTTTGGAAATCAGAGGAAGGATTGAAACCATTCAGAACAATGCACTGCTGCAATCTGCCAGAATACTCAGAAGAGTCCTGGAGACGTGAGGAGACTTGCTGTCACCCAGACTCCAGTGAAAGACCATCAGCTAATGCTGATGTGAAAACTCAAAAGGAGTAAATAATAATAATAATAATAATAATAATAATAATAATAATAATAATAATTTCAATTTGTAAATTGGTAGATTTTGCAGTCCCAGCATATCACAATCTGAAGATGAAAGAAAATGAAAGATAGGCAAATACCTGGACCTTGTCAGAGAATTGAAAAAAAGAAACTGTGAAATATGGGGACAAAGTTATACCAATTGTAGTTGGTGCACTTGGAACAGTTCCAAAAAGCTTGGAAAAAGACTGGAGGAACTGGAAATTAGAGGGAGAATTGAGACCATCCAGACAACTGCATTGCTGCAATTGTCTAGAATTCTCAGAAGAGTTCTGGAAACCCGAGAAGACTTGTTGTTACTCAGCCTCCAGTGAAAGACCATCAGCAAGGAGTGACACAATAATAATAATAATAATAACTAAAACAAAATAATAATAATAACAATAATGATAATATTGGAATGGTCCACAAAATCTTTAAAAAAGAGACTAGAGGACCTGAAAATCAGAGGAAGAATTGAGATCATCCAGACAATAGTATTTTTGAAATCAGCTGGAATACTGAGGATAGTCCTGAAGACTTATTTTCACTCAAACTCCAGTGAAAGACTATCAACTAACACTGGTATGAAAAACTACTACTACTACTACTACTATTATTATCAATATGATAATAATAATAATAATTGATAAGTTTTTAGCATTTTTAGCAGTAAAACAACTGAACAATAAGTAATTCTCCTGTGAAAACTTAATTATAAATTACAGCCGATTGTAAGTTACAATAACAATAATCCGCTAGTCATTTTTTTTAAAGAGCTAATCAACACTTTGGTTTGATTCAAGCAAATCTGATTTTTCACGTTTATTCAATTAGCAACAAGCGAATAAATCAACGTGAGAATACAGAGAGAGAAAAAGAAAAAGACTTCTACAGAAATAGAAATTATTAAATCATTACATAGCTTTATTATTTATAAGCATTTATTGTTTTATGTACGTGTGTCGTTTACTGAAATATTTCTAGAAATTTTTTGCAATGTTTTAAACACCAGAGATTAATAGAACTGACTTAACATTTGAAAACGATAAAACGAAATTATTATTATTATTATTATGGTATTTCACTGGAGTCTGCGTGACAACATATATATATTTACCAACCCCTCCGCACTAGCAGGATGTGACACAAGGTCAATCTCTTAAGTGGAGTTTAACAGGTTTGAATTCAGAGTTTTCCTTCTCCTAGAGTGGTTAGCGAGTTAGTGTTAAAGAGCCCAGTCTGCCCTGCTAATTACCCATAGCTGGAGGAAGAGTAGGATTCATACCTTTCCCAAGGGTATTAGTACTATGTGAAATACAAACAGCCTCGACCAGGATTTGAATTCGGGTCTACGTCCAGTTTCTATGATTGTAACTATTAAACCACGAACCTCCACTGGATATATATATTTACCAACCCCTCCGCACGAGCAGGATGTGACACAAGGTCAATTTCTTAAGCGGAGTTTATCAGGTTTGAATTCAGAGTTTTCCTTCTCCTAGACTGGTTACCGAGCTAGTGTTAAAGAGCCTAGTCTGCCCTGCTAATTACCCATAGCTGGAGGGGGAATTGGATTCATACCTTTCCCAAGGGTATTGGCGCTATGTGAAATTCAAACAGCTTCATCCAGGAATTGAACACGGATCGACGAGTCCATTTCCTATTACTCATTAGACCACGCGTGACAACATATAGCCTATCTCTATCATCTCTAGGGTGTATAGCCTTGTGCATTGTCATTAATTTCCTAGTCCTTTGGTCGATCTGTCTGAGCAGTCACCGAGGGAAGTCGCAAAAAATAAGCGTTCCCTAGACTTTACTTGTCTACAGGCCGTCGACCTGGACGGAGGCGTTTTTTAACACCATACTTTCTGAAGGCTGTTTCGACAGCACACTTATCAGAAGGCCGAGGGCCTAAATAGCCAACTTAAAAAGGGACCCATCCCCCGTCATTTAAAAGAACAGTTACCCAGGCGAGAAGCTTCTAAAATAGCATCCCCTACTTTACTTATCGGACGAGAACCGACAAAACGGACGCGTCTCTACAGGACTCTACCACCAGCAAACTTTCTAAGGCATTGTGTCAGCAAACTACAGAAGGCTGTCACAATAGCATACTACAGAATGCTGAAGAACGAGAACCGACCTGACAAAGCGTCTTAACAACATACCAACCAGCGACCAGAATACCCCTGTTACCACAACTTCTCCAACGAACAATATTTAACCTCACAGATAAGTCCTGTAGCAAATGCCAATAAAATTTGCAACAACATTTCTGTACTTTTTGATAATACAAGTTTCTGCATTTTATATTCGTATTTGTTTCCTTCTTTCGTGCGAAATAGCCAACTACGGAGAATAAGGGCTCCAGATACTCTTACCTCTTGGAAAGAAATAACACCGGACGGGTTTGTTGGGATTTTTATATATATATATATATTTACCAACCCCTCCGCACGAGCAGGATGCGACACAAGGTCAATTTCTTAAGCGGAGTTCAGCAGGTTTGAATTCAGAGTTTTCCTTCTCCTATACCGGTTGCCTAACCAAGGTTAAAGAGCCCAGTCTGCCCTACTATTTACCCATAGCTGGAGGGAGAGTAGGATTCATACCTTTCCCAAGGAAATTAGCGCTAAGTGAAATGCAATTACCTCGTCCAGGATTTGAACTCGGGGCGACGTGTCCATTTCCCATGACTTTAACCATTACACCACGCGCTTACTTATTTTCGGATTTTTTGATATAAGGTGTGTACCTGATGGCTGCTTCTACTTATAGACTCGCCGATAAGCACGTGACCAGGGAAGGCAACCTCTTATCTAATCACTGGCGGTGCTCTGCTGCTGATATGATTATTTATACTGACCTTTTCTGGTTATACTAGCATCACTACTTGGATCTTCTTGGACGCCGGAACTTAGAATTATATCGCGGGACTTATTCACTTACCAAAGGATACTATAACACAGGACTTATTCACTTACCAAAGTATTCCTAACTCGGGACTTACTTACTTATTTACCTTGAGTTCTTTCCAACTGGCCAAGGTTGGCGGCCAGATACTTAACACCGTTAAAATCAACCAACAAACTAATCAACCTCGTAGAATGGATTTCTTACCATACTGTGAGATGGAATGTTATGTTAAATATTATATATAAAGTTTTGAGATAAATCAATTCTTAATGGATATATATATTTTTATAAGTACATTTTTCTATTTAACCCATAGATGGGACCCTAACAGGTACTACCACTCCGGGTCACAGTGGACCAGGGAGCAATGGTGATGAAGGGGTGCTCCACATTCCCCAAACCTACAAAACTGGAACCTCACCATCAGATAGAGTTTAACGCCATTCCCAGGACATATAGGCCCGCAGCCACCGCCTTCTAGCACCCATATGATAAAAAGGGATTGGGGCTTGCCATAAGGGCAATAGGGTTGGGAAAATCATATAGGTGCTAGGGCTTGACGTGACCAGCCGATTGATCGGAGGGGGCCTCTCCGACCGCCCGTCTAGCCCAAGATAGGGCCAGTGGAGTATTGCATGTCATGAACTGCTCATCCACCTGGGCTCTATCCTTAAGCATCACGGGTCGCCACCCAAGGCCAACAGGTGGCCCATTGGGGAGTCTTACCCCTCTGCAGAGGTGCAGTCGGTGCATTCTAACGCCCCAGCCGACAGGGCGGTGTGAGATGGAATGTTATATTCTCCCCCAAGCAACGCCGGGTAGCCCTACTAGTTTTGGTTTTAAGTTTAGCAAGTTTTGACAGCTCAAGTGCATGCATAGAACGCAGGACACATAGACAAGCAATAAGAAAAATAAACATTTGTGAAAGGGAGAAACAGAATTCAAGTAAAAGAAATATTCAGGTTAGTCAAATGGATTTTTTCTTTCTTTCTATGAATAAATATTTTGAGGTATTGATCCACAAAGATATTGCATTCTGTAGAAACAGGTCAACACAGATAAAGACGAACTGATAAGGGATATTTTTTAAAAACTTTACTTTTAAACTTTAAACCTGAATTATTAAGTAACCTGTGATTCGAGAGCGCAATGGTGTACTGGTTAGAGTCATAGGAAATAGACTTGTCGACCGGAGTTCAAATCTTGGACGAAGCCACAGTTCACATAGCGCTAATACCTTTGGGAAAGTTACGAATCCAACTATTCTCCCTCTGGGTAAATAGTAGGGCAGACTGGGCTCTTTAACTTTGGTTACGCAACCAGTCGAGGTGAATACAAACCTCTTAAATCTCCGCTTGGAGGGGTCACTTCTAGAATCGGCTCAGTTTTACTTAGTGATCTATTTCACTGGACTCTTTAACCTTGGTTAGGCAACCAGTCTAGGAGAAGGAAAACTCTGAATTCAAACCTCTTAAATCTCAACTTGGGGTGGTCACTACTAGAATAGGCTCAGGCCTACTTAGTGATCAATTCCAATTTAAAATTGTTTTTGTCTCTATAGACAGTCAAATGAGCAGCAAACTCCCCTGGGATACTTCAGAATGGAATCCTGGTGGAAGAGCTGTCAGGAATATTATTAGTCTACATAGGCTCTCCGATGAAACCCTCTCGCCTTAGAATGCACCGACTGCACCTCTTCTGTATGAGTATGACATTAAAATGTTTTTTAGGTTTAACTCAATAGTATATACTATCGTCCGAAAAATATTGAGCATTTATAGTACAATACAAATTATAGATAGGGCTCTTTACGAAAGTATTTTGTTGGAGGTACGTGGTCTAATGGTTAGAGTCGTAGGAAATTGATCTGTCAACCCGAGTTCAAATTCTAGACGAGTGCTGGGATGGATTAATGGCATTTCAGTTTATTTCAATGGGGAAAATTGATTTGTTTTACGAGGAAATTCAGTTACGAGTGGAACGAACGAAACTCGTAAGTCAAGGTATATATATATATATGTATGTGTGTGTGTGTGTAATAGAAAAGGTGACTTACCGGTGAATATGATCACGATGGTTAGATGATGCAAAATTCAGGAGGGTAAGTCAGCGATATAACAAATACAAAGTGCTCAATACGTTAGTAGAACAAAATTATTACAATATAGGTACAAGTGATAACCTACGCGAGTTTAACCATAAGGATCTTCAGGGTTAAATCCACTGAATTAATCAAGATATTGATTAAATGCAGTCGATTACACGTGTGTAACGATAAACGGTTCGTTATGAGAAAGTCTTTCTCATAACGAATCGTCTATCGCGAAAGACACACACGTGTAATCGACTGCAATTAATCAATATCTTGATTAATTCAGTGGATTTAACCCTGAAGATCCTTATGGTGAAACTCGAGTAGGTTATTGTACCTATATTGTAATATATATATATATATATATATATATATATATATATATGTAAACACGGTTTGTTTTGAATGGCTTTTTGCCGATAATTTTTGGGAGAATAAGTGTTTAATTGGAGTCGTACCTAATTTTGAAAATTAATTAATTAATAATGAATTAGGCGGGAATACCTATTAAATGTATGGCTAAACAAATCGAGAAAAATCAATGATGATTTTTCTCGATTTGTTTAGCCATACATTTAATAGGTATTCCCGCCTAATTCATTATTAATTAATTAATTTTCAAAATTAGGTACGACTCCAATTAAACATATATATATATATATATATATATATATATATATATATTGTAATAAGGATTACCGTTTGCATGTGTCCACCAACTCCTCCAAACGAGGAGCAGGATCTGACACAAGGTCAATTTTATTGTGGTTTTAACAAGGTTTAAATTCAGAGTTTTCTTTCTCCTAGACCAGTTGCGGTACCAAAGTTGAAGAGTCTAGTCCGCTCTACTATTTACTCACAGTTAAAAGGAGAATAGCAGGATTCCTACCTTTCCCATATAAAAGATGAACTCGTGTCACTGTGTTCATTTCCTTCGACGACAACCATTACACAACGATTAACCTCACAGATAAGTCCCGTAGCAAATGCCATTAAAATTTGCAACAACATTTCTGTACCTTTTGTTAATACAAGTGTCTGCATTTTATATTGTATTTGTTTCTTTCTTTCGTCCGAAATAGCCAACTACAGAGAATAAGGGCTCCAACGAATCCCCGTAAATACTCTTACCTCTTGGAAAGAAATAACACCGGACGGGTTGATACGTCGTTAAAATCAACCAAAAATCAAAATTACCATTTGTAATCGTTTGCCTTATATCTGGAAAACTAGGAATTGAAAAAGATATCCAGGTCTTACCCGACATAGACGTGTACTTCAGCTAGTAGAATGTTTTCTCCAACAAAAATAATTATTTTCCGTTGCGTTAAACATTTACTTTGATTGTTTTTCATAGATGCTTGAATTTTGATTAAAACGAATTACAAATCATAAATGTTTTTTTTTCACGACAGTCACAACCGCCCAAAGAAATAATAACATTTGGGTGGGCCAGAACGTTCATCGGATGGTAAGTGCATACTTTTAGCCGTCCTACACAGAGAATGATGATGTCACTCAATGTCGTTGATTAGTCATCGACTTGGGCGTAGGCTTACAGATATGGTGACACACATCGCATCGACTTAGTTAAACGTAGGGTAGGGTCCCGATGAAATCATTTAAATTTTTCTTGAAACCATGGTAGACTCTTGATTTTTCCTCTAATAATATTATATATATATATAGTAATCAACAGACACCGTGTCTTGACGTATCACGTCTCCTCAGTGTGGCTAGACATAGCAGGCTACTTCCAGTTGGAATTGAAACCAGACCGATTTATTAGATGTCCTTACCTCTCTAGGCGACCTACACACACACACACACACACACACACACACATATATATATATATATATATATATATATATATATATATATATATATATATCATTCGGCTAGAAACCACAAGGTTCCTAGTTCGATACCGGTCCTCGCCAACTCAACGTATGAGTAGCACAGGGATATGTGCGGTAAAGTAAGGAGCTGATGGTAGGTGTGGCACTCCACCTCAGACGCCAAAAACAATCTCCTTGGTCTAGCTATTGAAAAGGGGATAGACTCCCTCGCTGACTAGCTGATACCGACTTAAGGCCGCCCCGATGACTTTACTTTACTAGTATATATATATATATATATGAAGAAAAAGTGGAAGTGAATCCGACAAAAGCAGCCATATACCAAAAGCAGAGGCTCGCAGGTTTGTTTGTTTTCATTAATAATTTATGTTTCCTAAAACCAACGAAAGGCCTGAGGAAGGTTTGTTAAACAAACCGAAACATTGCAGCGTTGACTTGTTAAACAGCATTCGTTAATAAAACTTGTGATTTTTTTACTTTTGATAATGATACATCTCTCTGTCTCTCTCTCTGTCTCTGTCTCTGTCTCTGTCTCTCTCTCTCTCTCTCTCTCTCTCTCATCATTTTGTGCCACTAAATGTTCTGATCCAAGTTTATTATGCCATTTTCCATTCCCATCTCCAATACTGTAATCAAATTTGGGGTCAGCCTAATGGCGGTACTTTGATTAATCGTATAACTGTTCTTCAAAACTTTGCAGTGAGACTTATGTCCTTTGTGCCTCCTAGGACATCATCTAACAACCTGTATGCAAATTTGGAGATTCTCAAATTTTCTGATATGGTCCATTGTGAAAATATTTTGTTCATACATAAACTGTTCCACGATAAAATGCCTGTTTCTGTTCAGAATGCTTTTGCAGTTGACTTCACCCATGCTCAGGTCACTCATGCTGATCAAACTGGTTTGTTTAATTTCCCTATTATCAACACGGTTAGTTTTGGGCATAATTCGATTCGTTTTAATGCACTTAATTCTTGGAACACTGTTCAGTCGGTATTGTTTGATGAAGAAAAGGAGGAAAAGGTGAAGCTTGTTTCGGTAAATTATTTTGTCCTTAAAAAACTTTTGAAAAATCATTTTATTGCCTCTTATAAACAACAGATTTGCATTTAGATTCTCACACGGCTAATTTGTCTCATGATATATATCTATATGTTTGTGTTGTCTGGTGTGTCTTGTATCGTTTCCTGTGAGCGTCCAAGGGTGGTAGTGTCCATGGGCTTAGCTTCACGCTATTATGTTGGCCTCCCTTCAATAGTAGTTTAACAAAAATAAAGTTTTTCTTTTACTTATTCTTTATAACTTGTACCTACTATTAATAAATAAAATTTCTTCTTCTTCTTCTTCTTCTTCTTCTTCTTCTTCTTCTCTCTCTCTTTATCTATCTATCTATCTATATTTTCCGCCCTTTTCTCTCTCTCCCTATATTTCCTCTCGTCTCCATCCCTCTCCCCTCTCTCCCTAATGCCCACTCCTTCATCGCACTCACTCTCTATTTTACCCTACTTCTCTCCGCTATGCTTCCCACTCCCATGGTTGAGCACTGTGGGGGACATTAATTGTAACTTCACCGTTTGGCATTAGCCATTACCCGTCTGTTTACAGATTGGAGTTCTCTGGTGATTGTAAAAACCTACCACCTTAAAGTATGTAGCAATTAATTGTTCACCCTAGACTGACGGCCGCTGATAGCCGCAAGGGTAAGGAACTTGGCAGACGAAAATTCTGTCGGGTTTCGATCCCGCACTAATGTCACAGCATAGTCAACGCGCGTAAACCATTAAGTTTATAGAAATTGCCAGTGTGCGCGTGCCCATGAACTGGCGAATCTAACAAACGCTTCCGTATAAGAGTATAGATAGGTATCATCATCATCATCATCATCATCATGTCGCGCTGTTGGCGCGGATCTCCATGACAATCTCTCTCCATCCGTCCCTATCGCTCATCATTCTCGGGAGGTCCTCTGTGCAGCATACTGTATCCGCACAGAGCTGATCAATGTACGTCTTCGCTGGTCGGCCCACACTGGCGTGCCCATGTGCTGGTTTCCACAGGAGGACGTCGCTTATGAGTTCGTCCTTGCTTCTCCAGCAGTGTCCCGCGTGTCTTGTCCGTCTCACTTGGATGGTTTGGGTGATATGTGGCAGGTGGCCGTACAGCTGTTTTCTCGTAGGGTGTTGTTTCCACGTCTTGTTCAGGATCATCCGCAGCATTCTTGTGCAGCTCCCATCTAGTTTATTCTCTAGTCGCTTAGTTAGGGTCCAGGTGGTGCAGCCATACAGCAACACTGATACGACAACGGCCTGGAAGAACTGTCTCTTTAAACTTGTCTGTGAGATTGGATTTACATAGATAGGTATACTGTTGGAATATTTTCGGCATATATATATTTAGAGAGAGAGAGAGAGAGAGAGAGAGACAGAGAGACAGAGACAGAGACAGAGAGATCTCCCTCTTTCTCTCACACCTTTTCATTCTCTTACTTTCTCTCTCACGGTCATTATATTTATAGAGTATCGTTTTCTCCACCGCTCTCACTCTGGTTTCTCTCTCTCTCTCTCTTTCTCTCTCTCTCTCTCTCTATCTATCTCTCTCTCTCTCTCTCTCTCTCTCTCTCTCTCTCTCTCTCTCTCTCTCTGTTGGTCTGTCTGCATATGTACGATTGCTAGAAATAAGACAAACCGTCTGCTATCTCTTCCTCCATGTCTCTGCCTCTGTTTCTGTCTCTCTATGTCTCTTTCTCTCTATATATCTATCTCTCTTCCTCCGTCCCTCTTTCTTTCTCTCTCTCTGTCTCTTTCTTTCTCTCTTTCTCTCTCTCTCTCTGTCTCTTTCTTTTTCTCTCTCTATCTCTCCATGTTTCTCTCTTCACATCATCTCTGTCTCTGTCTCTATATATATCTTTCTCACTCTCTTTCTCTCTGTTTTTCTTTCTCTCTCCCATTCTCTCTCTTTCTCTCTCTCTGTTCCCACCATCTCTGTCTCTTTCTCCCTGTTTCTTTCTCTATATCTCTCTTTCTCTCTCTCTATATATATATATATCTTTCTCTCTCTCTTTCTCTCTCTGTTTTTCTTTCTCTCTCCAATTTTCTCTCTTTCTCTCTAGCTCTATCTCTGTTTCTGTCTCTCTTCCTCTGTCTCCCTCTGTCTTTCTCTCTGTCTCTCTCTCTCTCTCTCTCTATATATATATATATATTTCTCCCTCTCTTTCTCTTTATCTCTCCCATTTTTCTCTCTCTGTCTCCCTCTCTCTGGCTGTATATAATATTTTATCTCATTCTGTTTCTGTCTCTCTGTCTCTTTCTCTTCCTCTCTGTCTCTGTCTCTTTGTCTCTCTCTTTTCCCACCATCTCTCTATTTCCCCCTCTTTCTTTCTCTCTCTCTCTCTCTCTCTCTCTCTCTATATATAGTTTCCCCAGAGACTTTTAAGTCTGTCGCATTTCTAATGTGATTAGGTCATCAAAAATACATAAAACTACTGTGTTTCCCCGAAAATAAGACAAGTCTTAAATTACTTTTGAGTAACACTAGGGTTCATTTCGGGGTATGTTGTATTCTTCAAATATAGAAAAACATTACAAGATAGAAAATTTGGAAAATTCTAAATAAACAGAAATTATGAAACACGATTGATAATAGAGATTCAGTCTCTATTTGTCTGTAACCAAAACTTCGTCACTGTCAACGCCACGCTACCCAAAATTATCAAATATAGAATAGAGAACAATTTATGAAATTAATTAAAAAAAATGTATCATTACTTTAAATGGAAAAAAATTATTTGCGAAATTTGTAATCAAATTTTAAAAATTACTTTTTTCTCTCGCCTTTTTGTCAGTAAAATGGAGTTAACTAAAACGTTTACAAGTAAATAAATACCTTCGATTTTGTGTAAAATATTAAAAATAATTATTTAATTAATAATAAAAAATAAATAACAAAAATATTTTAAAAAAATAACAAACACAGGATGTTACGATCAGAGGAACAAATCGTCACATCCTGTGTTTGTTATATTTAAAAAAATATTTTCTTCACATATTGTCGGATTATTTTCCTCGTCGTATTCCATATATATATATATATATATATATTATATATATATATATAATATATATATATATATATATATATATAAGTTGATTACATATAAACTTTTTTTTTGTATTATAAACCATGGAAATGAACAAGTGAACTAAAAAAATAAAAAAAGAAGAAAAAAACACAACAGACAAACAGAGTTTCAATATCAAGCTGTTGTTCTGTCCCTAATTCGATTTATTCCAATATTTCGGGTGAACGTTCACTCTTTATCAAGCTATGATTACTGTGTATGGAAAAGTGAAATCAAGCAAATGTGAGAAATATATATATATATATATATATATATATATATATATATATATATATATATATAAAATGTTTTTTTAATTGGGCGTTATTACGAAGCATTAAAATATATAAATGAATAAACTCGATATTATGGAGTATTGGATTCACTTATTTTATTATTATTTTTTTTTGTCATAAATTTTCAGGTTCGTTAGATACCCTTTATCAAATGAATGTTATTCCTGTTTAACGGCTTTTTTGTCTCTGTCGTTATCGACAGCGGCAGCGTCTGTGAAATATTTATAATAACAGAGAATTCCGATGTGTGCGTTCAATCCCTTCACGTATGTTTGTAATTTTAGAATCCATTTAGTTTCTGATTGTTTTCTAGATTGCGTTGTTGGAAATTCGTGTTCTATTAAAATGCATTTGAGGTGTGTAAAGTTGTGTGATAAGGTGTTAAAATGAAGTATTATTGTACTATGCGGGGATTTGAGATTTATAGTGGATTTGTGGTTATTTAGTCTTAGTCTAAAGGGTGTTGATGTTTCTCCCACATATCCGCTATTTCTGCATTGTGTGCAGTATAAATAATATATGATGTTAGCGCTATCGCATGTTAGGTGTAGCGGATGGATTGTTATGTTTGTGTAGGGTATTTTTATTTCGGTTTCCGTATGTATGTGGCTGCAAACTTGGCATCTAGGCTTGTTGCATCGTTTATTACCTTTCCGTACAGTGTTATGTAAATTTTTTCTGGATGCAGTGAGGATGTTACGTAGGTTGGGTGGTTGTTTTTTTGCGTTGATGGGCGGGGTTTTGAAGATGGACTTTGTTGTGGGGTCGGTTTGTAGGGTTTGATATTGTTCAGTGAGTAACTTAGTTAGTTTGTGTATGTGTCGACCGTGGTGAAATACCATAGGGATTCGATCATTAGTTTGACTAGCAAATATATGCACCCTCCGGGTGCAAGTATTTTAGTTAAATTCTATAATAAAATATCATATCAAATTAGAAAGGCTAATGAAACTGAATAAGAATGTAGATAAAAAGATTTGGAACAGAGGGGGTATGATTGAAAAATAGAACAACTTTGAAACTAACTCTTCCATCATTTTCCGTTACTCCCGTCTTTCATTGGTAAATGTTCCTAATTAAACTGTTTAGTTAAAATAAGAAGTAAAGAATAATATTACAGTTATTTCTTCTTGTTAAGGGATTTCTTTTAAGATTTATTGAGAGATTTTTGCTCATATTCAATAAGATAAACCAAACAATTAGAAATCAATAATACTAAGCATATATTTATTAAAATCAGTTTTTTAAGATCAATATGCAAATTAGCCTTCCCATTCATACTGTGAACCTATATTTTGTTGTATATATAAATACAATTGCATGTTATTAGTATGTAGATATGGTCAACAGTGTAAGTAATGTAAAACAATTTTATTAATAATTGAGGTTTAAATAAAAATAAAATCATGGAGAATATGATGTAAATAACTAAAGGAATTGTGACTTGTATAGTAATATAGTTTCGGTTACAGACAGACAAACCCACAATCTCCATTATAATAAGATGTGGTTTGTATAAGAGTAGTTCTTGTCTATTAAGAGATAATGCTTTGTCGAATCCTTTTTTTATTAATTAATATATATATATTATAATGTATTAATTTGAAAGCAATTACAATGCAAGTAAAAAATAAAAACAAAAAGGTGTTATTTTTTGTGTCCTATCGATTTCAAAGTAAAACTTTATCTTCAGAGACGATTTTCGGAAATGGACGCGTTTTTTTGTTTTGGTCGTTATTTTTTTTTTATGTTATAAGCACGCGTCTCGTAGTGTTCTTTTTATTAAACGTCACGCCCACTTTGCGTGATGAACAATTTTTAGCCGTTAATTCAATTTCAATTTTATTATTTTCACCTATTTATATAATTATGTAATATTCATTTGATATATGTATAATGAAATGTACATACTATGTATTATATACTGTGAGGAACGTGTATTTTAATTAATTATGTATTCAGTGTTTAGCTCTAATCTATTGTTTATACTAGGACCTAATTTGGCTATTAATAAACTCTCTCTATTCTGAGATTACCAATGTTTCGTATTACTGTTTCTATCTTAACGGAAAAACTATTGTCTTTATTTTTGCATTTGATTAAATGTTTGTGGAATGAGGATGCACGTGTGTGGATATGTTCTTTGATTCTAATGTGGAGGGGTCTAATTGTACTTCCTATATAGAAATTAAGGCATTTGGAGCAATTTAAACGGTAAACTGTATAGGTTTATATATATATATATATATATATATATATGTACTGTTCGAGGGAATGATATATAAAACCAACAATCTTTTTCAAACCAACAAAGAGTTTTAATGATAAATACATTTGATGAACACTGTATTATGTTAGCAGTCATAAAACCCAGTTAGGTTTTCCGTTACAGGAAATAAGACTACAACAGTAACATTTCGGTAAACAAAGCGATAATGTTTATATTGTCGGTTTATTCTTGTCAAATTTGTTTTTTTAATAGTTATCCAATGAATTAAGATGGTTTATTGCGCGCGAATATGACATATGTGAATATCATAGAATGCTATAAACAGATGTTCACAATTTCTCTGAATGTTTGAGATGAGGCTTGAAGATTAGTATTATTAGTGTTATTCGGACTATTGTCCCCATCTTCATTGTTATTTGTACAATTGGACACATGGCCGAGTGGATCAGGCAGTTGGGTTAAAAGACAGTTCTAAGTGACAGTTATCTCTGGTTCCCGAGTTCAATCCTGAGTGAAAGCAGTTAGAAAAATAATTAATTAGCACAACTCCTACCCCAGCTATGGTTAGCGGAATGAGAACAGGATACCCCGTGGAATAAATAAAGGGTTAGGTTCAAAGTTCCGTGATGGCTCCCGAATACGACAAGAAAGTTCCAGAGTTCGAAAAGAAGGTTTCCCGAGTCCGAGAAGGTTCCCGAGTCCGACAAGAAATACCTGAGGAAGGCTGAAGGGTATATCGGCCGAAACGTTGTACAAATAACAATGAAGATGGGGACAATAGTCAGAATAACACTAATAATACAGATGTTCACAAATTTAGACTAACTTTTCAAAAACAGAAGCCATCGTATCCATAACACTAATTTCCCATTTGTCTTACCCAGAGATCATCAAACTTTTTTCACAGTGGACCGTATAATTGGAGAAAAAAATAACGAGCGCGGGCCACATTATTATTGTGTTAAATATTTACTAGCCAGAACGAAAGCTCTAAAAAAAAGATGTAAAACAAAATTTATCTTTCCATGTAATATTCATAGGTGAGTAGCGTAAGATGCACAAAAACAAATTTAACCAAAATATTTATTTTCAAAACATTATCAAAGAACGCAACATTAGCAGAAAGGTTTAGTGAGATTTTGTCATTGTTTGGTTTGGAATTGCTACATCTAATCAGGAGAATTTCTTTCAAATGTTTATCCGTCAATTTCGTTCGATAGGCTGATTGCACATATTTCAAATTTGGGCGGGTCTGATTAAATGCCTTCGTGGGCCGGATCCGCTCCGCGGGCCGTAGTTTGGTGACCTCTGGTCTAACCTAATGTGTTCGCGTATTATATATATATATATATATATATATATATATATATATATATATAAAATTAACATGACTAGAAAATCAGGCACATACGGCGTGTAACATACGGAAATACTGTACAGCTGTTTCGCTGTATGGGGTTTCACCAGCAGTGTATACTGAAGTTTTTGGAGGCAAGTGGTGTGATGGTTAGAGTCGTAGGAAATGGATTCGTCGACCCAAGTTCAAATCCTGGACGGAGCTGTTTGCATTTCACATAGAGCTAATACCCTTGGGACAGGTGTGAATCCAATTCTCTCTCTAGCTATGGGTAAATAGCTGGACGGGCTGGGCTTTTTAACTTTGGGTAGGTAACCAGTGTAGGTGAAGGAAAAACTCTGAATTCAAACCTGTTAAACACTGCTTGGGGTGGTTACTAACCATTACACCACGGCTTTCAGCATGCCGTAAACACCAACCAACCAACCAGCCGCAAACGCTAGTAGGTACGCATTGTGAGAGAAATGGTTTCAAATCTCTCTTTTACATCATGGAAGGGGAGTAGTTGGATTCATACCTTTCCCAAGGATATTAGCCCAATGGAAACTGTAGCTTCATTCAGGATTTGAACTCTGGTCGACGAGTCTATTTCCTACGACTGTAACCATTAGACCACGCACCTTTAACTAAACAATCTCCTAAAGGATATATCTATATTTTATTTGTACTATAAATAGGGTCGGGACAACCGTATAGGTGCTAGGGTTGTAAATATTTTCAAGGTCTTATAATAGTCTGGTAAAAATCTCTATCTATACGTTAGATTGCATGAAAAGAAGGAATGAAAGAAAAAGAGAGAGTTAAATTAAGATTATTAAACTTTTTTACATATTGAACTATTTTATAATGGCCCTTAAGCAAACATATCAAACGTTGTAATAATTAAACTACCAAATTGTGGTATATCAACAGGTCCTGCTAGTATCTTATATTATAATATGAATAGGGTCGGGACAATTGTGTAGGTGCTAGGGTAACAATTTTTTCTAGGCCTTATAATAGTCTGGTAAAGAACTCTACTTATATGTTATGTACTATAAATAGGAGTGGGACAATCGTATAGGTGATAGGGATGCAAATGTTTTCTAGACCTTATAATAGACTGGTAAAGAGCTCTATCTATATATTATATTGCATGAAAAGAAGGAAAGAAAGAAAAAGAGAGAGTTAAATCTTATTATAATGGAGATTGTGTGTTTTTCTGACTGTAACCGAAACTAAATCACTACTCCAGTCACAATTCCTTTAGTAATTGACGCCACATTCACCATGAATTTATCCTTATCTTAACCTCAGTTATTAATAAAATTGTTTTTCATTATTTATTCTGTTAACCATATATACATACTAATAACATGCAATTGTATTTAAATATACAACAAAATAGCGGTTTACAGTGTGAACGGGAAGGCTAATTTGCATATTGATATTAAAAATGTAATTTTAATAAATATATGCTTAGTATTATTGGTTTCTAACTGTTTGGTTTTATTTTAATGAATATTAGCAAATATCTCTTCAATGAATCTTAAATAAAATCCATTAACAAGAAAAGATAACTGTAATTTTATTCTTTACTTCCTCTTTTAACTAAATAGTTAAATCAGAAAAAATAACAATGAAAGACGAGAGTGATAGAATAGTAAGTTTCAGTTGTTCTATTTTTCGATTATATCCCCCTCTGTTTCAAATCTTTTTATCTGCATTCTTATTTAGTTTCATTGGCCTTTCTAATTTAATGCGATATTTCATTACATTAAAACTTAAATACTTGCACCCGGAGGGTGCATATATTTGCTAGTCTATATTATTAAACTTTTTTTCATATTGAGCTATTTTATAATGGCCAACATATCAAACGTTGTAATAATTAGACTATCAATTTGTGGTATATCCACAGGTCCTGCTAGTATTTTGTATATATAAACTTTTTACATATTGACCGGGTTAGTTCAGTCAGTAGAGCGTTCGGCTAGAGAGCACAAGGTTCCTAGTTCGATACCGGTCCTCGCCAACTCAGCGTATGAGTAGAACAGGGATCTGTGCGGTAAAGTAAGGAGCTGACGGTAAGTGTGTCGCTCCACTCCGCTAAAATAATCTCCATGGTCTAGCGCAAGTGAAAAGGGGATAGATTCCCTCACTGATTGGCTGATACCGACTTTAGCCCCCCCCCCGTCGACTTTACTTTACTTTTTACTTATAATGGCCCTTAAGCAAACATATCAAACGTTGTAATAATTAAACTATCAAACTGTGGTATAAGCACAGATCCTGCTAGTATTTTATATTTGACTATAAATAGGATTTGTACAATCGTATAGGTGCTAGGGATGCAAATGTTGTCTGGCCTTATAATAGTCTCATAAAGAGCTATATCTATATTTTATATTGTACTATAAATAGGATCGGGACATTCTGTTACATAATCATTGGATCCCTAATACAGATATAAGGTAGTGTAGAAACATAATGGCGATCAGCGCAGCTGATGGCCTTGAGAGTGAGTGACGGCGCTTGACCTCACTCTCACCTTGCCTTCCGGGGATAAATCGTGAGAACCGGAAGGCATGGACGACCCTGCCTTCCGGTTTAAGGATAGTAAGTAACTCTCAGTCAGTTAGCAAGTAGGAGTCGAGCTCGTAGGATGTGCGCAGATGTTTGGTTTGGGGATTTACAAATAAAGTAACATCAAAGTAAATCGAAGTCTTGTGTTTATTACCTAAAAACTAACAATGATACAGGGCTTCTGATAAGGAGAAATCCCTAACAGAAAACCAGACCCGAAGTCCCCAAGAAAGTCCAGACCTTAGAAGAGACCAGACCAAGATGTTAGACGATCAGAATAGCAAAGCCGGCCAGAAGAAAAGACGACCAGAAGTAAGAAGTAAGAAAGGGTATACAACAATTCGTATAGGTGCTAGGTTAGCAAATCTTTATTTAGGTCTTATAATAGTCTCATAAAGACCTATATCTATATTTCATATTGTACTACAAACTAGTATGTAACTGATTAATAATCAGTTACATACATAATCAGTGATTATATATGTATCATCTAGACCTTTCAGCATAGTGATCACGTTAAATGTGGGAGGTATTATAAACTGATTGGCTGATACCGACTTTAGCCCCCCCCCCACGACTTTACTTTTTACTTATAATGGCCCTTAAGCAAACATATCAAACGTTGTAATAATTAAACTATCAAACTGTGGTATAAACACAGATCCTGCTAGTATTTTATATTTGACTATAAATAGGGTTGTACAATCGTATGGGTGCTAGGGCTGCAAATGTTTTCTTGACCTTAAAATATGATCGAAAAGAGCTCTATCTATGGATTATATTGTACTATAAACAGGGTCAGGACAATCGTATAGGTGCTAGGGCTGCAAATGTTGTCTGGGCCTTATAATAGTCTCATAAAGAGCTATATCTATATTTTATATTAACATCAAGGGAAAGTTTGGGAAAGAGAACGAAGAGAAAGAAAGAACAGTGAATTACCAAGGAAGGACAAGAAAGAAAGAACAAGAAAGAGAAGAAAGCAAAGACCTTAACACACAAGAAGATAGTGGGGAAGAGACTAAAGACATGAGAATCGAAAGAAGCCGGGATCCCATTCACAAGGAAGGAAAGAAGAAGAAAGATAAGCAAGATGAAAGATACCGGATAACATCAAAGAAAGTGGACAAGATAAGAAAAAGGAGCTCGCTGACATTACATCAGGAAGGACAGGAAGGCAAAGAAAGAAAGGAAAAAGAAAAAGAAAAAGAGAAAGGAAAGAAACATGAATGGAGGGGGAAGAAGAGAAGAAAGGAATTAAACAGGATAAGAACAGTGAAGGGAAAGAAAGAAAAGAATACAAAAGGGAAAGAAAGGAAGAGTGTTACAAGAAGAGAAGGAAAGAAAAGAAAGCAAAAGAAAGAAAGAAAGAAGAAGAAAGAAAGGAAGAAAGAATTAACATCAGGTAAGAAAGAACGTGTACGGAAAAAAAAGAAAAAGCGAGAAAGAGAAAAGAAAGAAAGAAGAAGAAAATAAAGAAGTGGAAAGAAAGGAGACGTATTACAAGGACAGGGAAAGAAAAAAAAAAGAATTAACAAAAAAATGGGAAAGAAAGAAAGAAAGAAAGCAAAAGAAGGACATGTGATAAGAAAGAGAAAGAAAGAAAGAAAGAAATGACAAAAAAAGAAAGGACAAAAAAAGAAAGAGAATAAGAATATTAAAAAATGAATAGATAAATAATTAAAACCAAGAAAGAAGAAAGAAAAGAAGAAAATTTGAAAAAAAAAAAAGAGAGAATTAATTAAATCAAAGAAAGAAAGGAAATCCTTTATTGATATTATTCAACATCGCTGTCCACAATGCGCGTTCGTTTCATTCTTACTTTTTACGTTTTAGGATAGAAAAGATTTTACCACGATTTTTCGGAGCTAATGTGCTAGACTGAAACATATATATCTATCTATTAATAATGGAGATTTCTTCGCTTCGGTTTTTGCTGTTAACAAAAAACTACGTCACTGCTTACTGTTACATTACCCCAAATCATCATAACAAGAATAATACACTTCAACATTTGAATATGCAACATTATTGTTTTTAAAAACAAGTTTTAATAAATACTGACTGGTATATATATCTGTATATAGTTTGTTTTAATTTAACTTATATTTTAATCAATATAAAGACTGGAGGATCTAGAAATCAGAGAAAGAATTGAGACCACAGTACTACTGCACATTGCAATCGGCTTAGAATACTCAGAAGAGTCCTGGGTCCTGAGGAGACTTGTCGTAACTCAGATTCCAGTGAAATGCGATCAGCTAACGCCTGATGTGAAAAACTCAAAGGGAGTAAAAATAATAATAATAATAATAATCAATAATAATAATAATAATAACATAATAATGGAGATTCGCTTCCCGTTTTGTCTGTAAACAAAAATGACGTCACTGCTTACGTCACATTACCCAAAATCGTACTAACAGAATAAATACACTCAAAATTTTGAACATGGAAACGTTATGATTTTAAAACAACTTTAATAAAACATGTAATTTGGTATTATATATCTATATATAGTTTGTTTTATTTTAATACATATTTAAAGTTTACATTTCAAATTGTGTTATTTTTTATTCCTTTAATGAATTTGTTGATTTTACTTACTTAGGGTACAAACTCGCTGATATTGAATTTTTTTTTTTTTCTCCCAGCCACTCAGGCAATATGTTTCAAAAATCTATTTTTACATCGCCTGGAGGGGTGTTTTTTATTTTATGTACTAGTATATATAAATAGAGATTTAGTGTCTGTATGTCTGTAACCGAAACTACGTCACTGCTTACGTTACAATATCCTCAGGAATTGCGTAAGTTTATCAATGAGTATTTAATTTATAGTCAAAATCATTAATGCATAGAATAAGAGCAATCCTGTATTATTATATAGCCAGAAATTAAGTGATGTTTGCGTGAATGCGCTGTTTTCCTTGTACGTGTGGCGTATGTTGTCAGGCGCGTGTGCATGCAAAATGCGTGTAGGCTGTGACGTTATGACCTTATACACGCACGCGTGTGCGTTGAAATGACCGTTTCCACGTGCGTAGGTGCGTATGAAAGAGGCGTATTTGTGTTTGGTGGCCATGGTGATTATAATATTTTGTGTTGGATGTAATATAAATCATTTAATCATTTCATATTATTATTATTATTATTATTATTATTATTATTATTTATTTGTTTATTTACTTATTTATATTTAATTCAATTTTTTTTTTAAATTTTAATTCTTTCATATTACATTGTCCATTTAAGTGTTGTTAATTGTGTGTATGTGTTGTGTTAGATAAAAAGGTAAGAAAGTTAAATTTATTAATATCCAGTGTAAATCTTATTAGTTAAACACTAGTGTGCAATGGCTTATATATATAAGTAAGTAAAGTCGTCGGGCGGCCTAATTCGGTATCAGCCTGACAGCGAGAGAGTCTATCCCCTTTTCACTAGCGCTAGACCAAGGAGGTTAGTTTTAGCTCTGAGGTGGAGCGCCCACCTCACCATAGCTCCTTACTTTACCGCACAGATCCCTGGCTTCTCATACGCTGAGTTTGGCGAGGACCGGATATATATATTATATATTGTACAGTGTTCCGCATGTCGCACATATTATTCGCCAAGTTTTCTTGTCATGATTATTTCAATTATAATTATGAATTCTATCTATGTATATGTTGTGGATACAGTAGTAGATATACGCATTGTAATTTCCTTCAAATACAAATAATATACATATATATATATATATATATATATACACACATGCACACACACACACACACATATATATAATAATATATATATCATATATATATATATATACTATATATATATGAGAGTCCGCAAACAGTTCGTTTGAGATGGCCAGAGCCGACAATTTTTGGGAGAATATGTGCTATAAATTGAAGTCATACTAATTTGAAAATAATTAGATGATAATTAATGAATTAGGCGGAATATATCTGTTCAAATGTAAGGCGTAAACAAATCGAGAAAAGTCAATCTATGTATGTACATTTCTCGATTGTTTACGCCTTACATTTGAACAGATATATATCGCCTAATTCATTAATTATCAACTAATTACTTTTCAAATTAGGTATGACTTCAATTAAGCACATATTCTCCCAAATATATATATATATATGGTAGGAAATATATATATAAATCCAACAGTATGTAAGAAAATAAAAAAAATAACAAAGTATTCAACAAGATTAAGAAAGGGTAGGTACTTACTAATTATTTCAACCGATTTATTTAAATTTCTGAAGTAAGATAGTTGATATTTTTTAAGAAAGACATAATAAAACGACAAAAATCAGTGTAATTTGAATAAACTGTGCTTCCATAGAAAAAAAAGAAGGAAATAAATTATCTAGCGATACATCTTTTTCTTTAAAAATAGACGTTTTTTTTTACACACGAATGAACTATCCAGTGACATGATGTCGGGGTCACCGCCTTTGTTGACTAAACTGTGACAATTGTTAATAATGGCCTCGGAGCAGAAGAAGCTGAGTGAAAAACTCCCAATCTATCGTGACTTTATCAAGAATAGGAATGGAGGCGGGACTGGGGGCGGAATTAGAATGTAGGGGAAAATTTAGAAAAGAAATGTGAAAATAACGTTCGTGCGGAAATAACAGACAGGGAAGAAGAAGAAGAAGAAGAAGAAGAGAAGAGAAGAAGAAGAAAGGGAAAAAAGAAAGAAAGAAAAGAAAGAAGACGAAGAAGAAGAAGGGAAAAAGAAAGAAAGAATAATAATAAGAAGAACAACAACAACAACAAAGGAAAGAAGAAGAAGGAAGAAGAAGAAGAAGAAGAGATGGACGGAAAAGAAGAAAGGAGGAGAATGAAGGGAAAAAGAAAGAAAGAAAGAATAATAATAAGAAGAACAACAACAACAACAACAAAGGAAAGAGAAGAAGAAGAAGAAGAAGAAGAAGAAGAAAGTGAAAAAGAAAAAAATGAAGAAGAAGAAGAAAGTGAAAAAGAAAAATGAGAAAGAATAAGAAAGTGGAAAAGAAAAAAATTAAGAAGAATAAGAAAGTGAAGAAGAAGAAGTGAAAAGAAAAAGAAGAAAGAGAAGAAAGAAGAAAAGAAGAAAGGAAAGTGAAAAGAAAAAAGAAGAAGAAGAAGAAAAGTAAAAAGAAAGAAGAAGAAGAAGAAGAAAGTTGAAAAAGGAAAGAAGAAGAAGAAGACAAGTGAAAAAGAAAAGAAGGAAGAAAAGAAGTAAGAGAAAGAAGAAGAAGGTGAAAAGGAAAAAAAGAGAAGAAGAACTTTAAATGAAAAAAGAGATATCGCTGAGCTAGTGAGTTTTCCTTATGATAACAGTCATTGATGATCTAATGCTTCTATCCAGAAAGAAATCAAATATTCCAAATAGAAATTAAGCAAATAACATTGTCTCTTGTTGCAGGAAGACACTTATTTCTTGTCGAAGAGACGGAATTGCAGATAACAAAACTGAACAAGATACAGTTCCACTCAAATGTATGTGACCCCACAGGGACAGGCCTTTGTTATTGGGAACAATTTAAAATATAGATTTTCACAAGGAGTGGGTATAACGTTAAACTCTATTCTGTGGTGAGTTTCAAATTCTGTAGCTCCTGGGGAAATGTGGAGTATGGCTTCATTGCCATTACTCCCTTGTCCACTCTGATCCATAAAGTACATATATATATATATATATATATATATATATATATATATATATATGATGTGTTTAATTGGAGTCGTACCTAATTTTGAAAATTAATTAATTAATAATGAATTAGGCGGGAATACCTATAAATGTATGGCTAAACAAATCGAGAAAAATGATTTTTCTCTATTTGTTTAGCCATACATTTAAAATAGGTATTCCCGCCTAATTCATTATTAATTAATTAATTTCAAAATTAGGTACGACTCCAATTAAACACTTATTCTCCAAAAAATTATCGGCAAAAAGCATTCTAAAATAAACCTTGCTTTATATATTATATATATAATATATATATATATATATATATATAATATACTCCCATAAATTCGGTATGAGCTCTGTGATTGGTAATTTAAATTAACTCTCACTATTAAGCATATAAGCAATGATCGTTTACCCGGAAATTTGATCTCTCAGTGACCGTAAAATACATAAACAAACCTATGTACTTAATAGTTTAAAAACACCAGTCCCGCTACAGCTGTCATTGGCCGAGGGATTAAATATCAGGCTGCCAAAACGGTCAGTCTTAGTTCGACCCTAGCCAAAGATAGTTGTGTCTAGTCACACTGAATGAGGCGTAAAACGCCGAAACACGTGTTGTGCTGTGTGACTTATTGATATATATATATTATATATATATTTCGAACGCAGAAAGAAAAACTTAACAAACATCATTTTTTTTTAAATTTTAAACATTTTATAAAATCCTTAAGAATTTTTTTTTCAACTTTTAATTTTAAAATGTTTTAAAAATTAAAAATTATTTAAAAGCCATTTGAGCTTTGTGTCGAAATAAATTTATTACGGAATGACGGTTTGTTAAGTTTTTTTTTCTTTGAAAGTCAAATATTGCTCTGTATTTAATCTAATTTATTGATTATTATGCATTGAGCTCTCTTTTAGGGATTTATAAAAAATCCTTGTATGAATATATGTTTGCACCTACAGGAGCATACAGTATACTATACAGTGTGAGATTTTGAGGACCCAGGTGGAATCATCCCTGCTGACTACCAGTCATTTGGATACCTTACACACACACACACACCACACACACACACACACACTTATACTATATATATATATATATATATATATATTATATATATAATATATTTATCTGGCGAAAAGGCTGATGTATTTGCCATATGTCATAGACCAAGTACTTCGCCCTATCGTTGTCCAAGATATTATAAAAATAATCCGGCAATCGAAAAAAACAAAGGACAAAACTTGCAGATAAAAAATGCTGCATTATATTAACAATATTATATATATAATATATATACTATATATATATATATAATATATATATACCAAACTTGTTGTGAAACCCTTGCGGTTAAGAACAAAAAACCGCAAATAGTTTGATTGTAAAAATATTACTACAAAACATCACCCTGGGAAAAAAATTGCAAAAAAAGAAAAGACCGAGATAGACGTACCAAACGAAAATAATCGATTGATACTATAATACTTGACCAAAAGAAATATATATATATATATATATATATATATATATTATATTATATATATATAACCGCCAGGGTACTCTAAAGCTAAAAAGTAAGAGTGCTCAATACCTAAGTAGAGCAATAATAAAGTTAAAACCCATGAGTCAGATATACTTACTAACAGTTTCGCTTAGTGCTCTTTAGGACGAAGATTTGACTCTGAAGAGCACTAACGAAACTGTTAGTAGGTTAATCTAACGCATTAGGTTTTAACTATATATATATATATATATATATATATATATATATATATATATATAAGGAGAGAGAAGAGAAGAGAGAGAGAGAGAGGAGAGAGAGATGGGATGGATGTAGTAGAATCCGACAGTATGAGTAGGTAAAAGGATAGTGAACAGAATGATAACTCCAAATAATATCTGGAGTTGAAATATTTCGTCCGATTTATACGGACATCCTCAGTCAAAGATTGTTATTGCAAGCAAAATTACGTGCAAGTACATGTGATTTGATTCATGTCAGCCCCTATCCTCCCTCCCTTCACTTCCGCTACTAACTCACCCCTCTCACCAAATCACATGTACTTGCACGTAATTTTGCTTTCAATAAAATACTTTTGACTGTGGATGTCCGTATTAAATCGGACGAAATATTTCAACTCTTAGATTTGTTTTGAGTTATCATTTCTTGTTCACTATCATTTTACTACCTCATATATATATATATTATTATAAATATATATATATATATTATATAGCCTGACAGGTAGGGTTCGAATCACGCACATGCACTGCCCTGTCTATAGCCTCGCTGATGAGGGCCTAATGGGCTGAGATGTACATACAGAGATGACTTTTTTCTCGATTTTGTTTACGCTTCACATTTAAACCAATACGCACGCCTAATTCATTTAGTTATAATTAATTAATCAACAAAATTAGGTATTACTTTAATAAGCAACATAATCTCCCACAAATTGTCGGCCTTCGCCATTTTCAAAGACACTGGTTGACTACTCATATATATATAATATACTATATAATAATATATATATATATATATATATATACTATATATCTATATATATTATATATATATATAGATAGAGAGACAGAGAGACAGAGACAGAGGACAAAAGAGAGTAAGTCAGACAGACATAAAGAAAGAAAGAGAGAAATCAAAAATTATATATATAAGTACATATACATATGTTGTATGCGTTTTATGTGTGTGTCGCGCGCGCGTGTGTGTGTGTGTGAAGGTGTGTGTGTGTGTGTGTTTTACCGATTTATCAATGAGACTGCATGTCTGGCACAAGTTATACACTTAAACAAATTGTCCCTGTTCTTTAAACACAAACACAATAGCTGTAGAACTTTTTACATCGCTTGTACACAACAATGGTTTTTAAATAAATGAAAGCAGTTATTAATTCGCTATTCATGCAAATAAAATAGATGCTACATTATTTTGTATGTATTTCTTTACACAGAATGTACTCACATCTTACATAAGCACATCCAGACATGTAGACACACACACACGCATATGTATATATTTACATATATAATATATATATATTATATATATATATATATATATTACATATATATGTGTATATACTTATCTATACATATATATATATGTACATATCTATATATATATGTATATTCATATATAATATATATATTATATGTTATACATTATATATATATATATGTGTATATACATATATTTAGAATATAAAAGTATGAGTTTGTCCTACACATAAAATATTTGTGTGTTTAGTGAGTGTATATATATAATATATATATTATATATATATAATATATATATATATATATATGTGTGTGTGTGTGTGTGTGTGTGTGTGAGTGGGTGATATAGTGTTAGATAAATATACAGTGTGAAGGAGTACATATCAAATTATTTTGTTGAATAATTTTTATATATATTATATTATATATATATATATATATATAATATATATTATTCACCGAAATAATATCTGATAGTGCTCATTCATTCAGTATATCTAACACTATGTCACAAATATGGATATATATACTTACACACATAGACATATATATAATAGTATATATATATTATATATTATATATATATGTGTGTGTGTGTGTGTGTGTGTGTGTGTGTGTGTGTGTGTGTGGTGTGTGTTATATTTCATATTTGAAATATCCAATTATATCTGCAAATATTATATATATATGTAAACACACACACACATACATATATATATATACATACATAACATAACATACATAATATATATATAACATACATATATATATTATATACATATACATACTATATATATCATACATATATATATATATTAATAATACCAATATATAATACATACATATATATATACATATAATATATATATACATATATATATATATACTATAATATACATACATCATATACATATACATACATATACATACATACATATATGCTATATATATTGTGAGATATACTTCTTAAGAGAGGGACAGGAGAGGCAATGTATGGCTAAAACATTTTATTTAGGTGAATAGTAAACATAAATGGCTACATAATTAATTATATTACAGGTTGAGGTTGGTGCTGACAATTGGCGATATTCCTGAGAAAATAATGGTAAGAATCTCTGTAGACATATAGGTGCTTGTACGTTGGCGTGGATGTTTGTCTATTATTACGTATATCAATTTTTATTATATATTAAATCATTGTTTTGTGGTTTACAGTGATCTCGATAACGTCTGCGCATGCGCCTGCATCGGGTGTAGACGTATCTTTTCGCTTATGGAAGTATGTACGCTAAATGCTGATATGCTTCTTTTCGAACAAAATTTAAAAATAAAGAATGAAAAAGCACATTATACTCTTATGAGTTTTTTTTTTGATTGCTTGCAGTGTATTCTTGCAGAAAATAATTCAGCAATTTAATCGATACTAGTAATTGCTTTTTAAATGAGAAACAAATGAATGAATTCATATTAATTTTTGTTTAAAATGTTTTTCAGGTTTAACTCCAATATTATATATATAGCAAATATATGTACCTCGGGTGCAAGTAATTTAGTTTTAATGTAATAAAATATTGTATTAAATTAGAGGCTAATGAACTAAATAAGATAGATAAAAAAGATTGAAACAGAGGGAGTATAATAAAAAATGAAACAACTGAAACTTACTCTTCCATCACTCTCGTCTTTCATTGTTATTTTTTCTAATTTAAGTATTTAGTTTAAGAGGGAAGTAAAAGAATAAATGAAGTTATTTTATTTGTTAATGGATTTTTTAGATTCATTGAAGAGATTTTGCTTATTCATTAAAATAAACGAAACACGTTAGAAATCAATAATTACTAAAACATATTTGATTAAAATCACATTTTTCAATATCAATATGCAAATTAGACTTCCCGTTCACATTCTAAACTGTTATTTTGTCTCATATATAAATACAATTGCATTGTATTAGTATGCAGATATGGCCAACAGAATTAAAAATGCAAAACAATTTTATTAATAAATAAGGTTTGAATGAAAATAAAAATCGTGGAGAATATGACGAAAAATAACTAAGGGAATTTTGACTGAGTAGTGATATAGCGTTTCGTGTTACAGACAAAAAACACAACAATCTCCATTATAATAAGATTCCTTCGAAATGTATTGATTATTTTAGTCCAAATACAAATATAGATGGAGCTCTTTACGAGACTATATAAGACCAAAAAAAAAACATTTGCTTAGCTATCACCTATATACGAATGTTCCCGATCCTATTATAGTATCAATATTATAAAATNGATAGTATCCTTTCTTTCTTTCTTTTCTTTCTTTCTTTCCGACTTTATTATGTTAATTCTTTCTTTCTTGTTTTGCCTTCCTTGTAATTCACTTAATGATCTCTTGTCGTTTTTCTTTCTTTCTTTCTCCCACTTCTTGTGATGTTAATTCTTCTGTTGCTGTTTTTTCTTTCGTTTTCCTTTCTTTCTTTCTTGTTTCTTTCTTTCTCGATTCCGTTGTGATGTTTCGACTCTGTTCCTTTTCTTGTTGCTTTCTTATCCCCCGATCTTGCTTGTGATGTTAATGTTGCTTTCCTTTCTTTCTTTCTCTTCTTTCTTTCTTGTGCTTTTCTTTCTTGGTGGCTTTCTTTTCTTCTTCCGTTCCTTGTAATTGTTAGCGAGTTGCACATCTTCTTTCTTTTCTGTTCCCGGTGACGCTTCTTTTGGAGTGTAATCTTCTTGTTCTTTCTTTCGTTTCTTTTCGTTGTTTCTTTCCTTCCTTGTAACATTCACTACTATCTTTCCATCTGTTCTTTTCTTTCGCCCACATCTTTGACTGTTAAGAACACGTGAGACTTCTTTTATATCTTTCTTTCTTCTTGTTTCTTTCTTTTCTTTTTTCCGTTCCTTGTAGATCAACTCTTTTCTTTTTCCTCTCTTTTCTTTCCCACTATTTGAGTTAATTCAATCTTTTCTTGTCTTTCTTTCTTTCCTTTCTTTCTTTCTTTCCTTTCCTTCCTTGTATGTCACATCTATTCTTTCTTTCTTCTTTCTTTCTTTCTTTTCCCCCACGTTCTTTGATGTTACTGGTGGTGCTCTTTTTCTTTTCGGTGTTCTTTATGTCTTTTTTTTCTTTCTTTTTTATGTTCTTTTTTTCTTTTCTTTTTCTTTCTTCCTTGTTAATTCACGGATATCTTGATTTTCTTTCACATTTCTTTCTTATCTTCTTTCTTTTCTTCTTTCCTTCCACACTTCGTTTGATGTTGTTAATTCCTTTCTTTCATATTTTTTTCTTCTTATATTTCTTTTCTTTTCTGCTTTTCCTTTTTCTTTCTTTCTTCTTTCCCTTCCTTATTGTAATTTCACAATGACATGGACGAACGAAGAGTGAGGAATCAGTTAGAGGCGATCACTATAAGGGAGCACCCCAGCCGAATACTTGAATAATTAATTATAGGACAGTAGCAAATGTCCAATGTTTCTTTCTTTTCCTTTCCCACATAGGGATATTATCCTGATCGTTGTTGAGATGTTAAATTCTTTGCTATTGGGTTCTTTCCTATATCTTTCTTTCCTTCACGTTTGTAATCACTTTCTCTTTGTTCTCTTTGTTAGGTTACTTCCTTGCCCTCTCGACTCATTTCTACCAAAGACTCTCCCCTATTTATTTTTTTTTTCTCTTATCTTCTCACGTTTCATTCTTCCTGGTTGCTTTGTGCCCCTCCTCTTTTTCTTGTTCTACCATCTTCTGCTCTTGTACTTTCTTTACGTTTCTCTCTTCTTTGTTGTTAATTCTTTTGTCTTTCTCTTCTCTTTTCTCTTATTCTTAGTCTCTTTCTTTCTTTCTTTATTTTTTTCTAATTACTCATTACTCTCTTTCTTCATTCACCTTGTAATTTACCTTTTCTTTGTTTCTTTCTTTGTTTAGTTGTTTGTTTGCCTTTTCTTTCTTGTCATATCTATATCTTTTTCTGTTCTTTCATTTTCTTTTTTTTCTTTATTGTTTGTAGCCATTCGGGCCGTGGTCGCTACAGTGGAGAATATACATACGGTTACCTCAAGAATAAAATAGTGAGAAACACCTGAGTGAAAAAGGTTTTTTGTACTGTTACCTAAGTAGCTGTTACGCCGCGTAACTGAGTTTACTGTTATATTGTACTGCATGCATAGCCCGCGTTCCTGTACCTTTGGAGCCGTTGGTATGTAAATTAATGACCTCGCTTGTTCTCATATTTACAACCCTAACTTCGGTCGATTGACTTCTTTTTTTTTACTTTGAAAAAACTAACATCAAACACATTCATTTAACAGCTTTTATATTTTTCTTTCTTTATTTCCCTCTAATTTTCTCCCTTTTCTCTTTTCTATTTTCTTTTGTTTTGGTTCTTTTCTTGCAATTTTTCATAACCTGATTTCATGGAATGGAAATAAAATATGTTTTAAAGTACTAGCAGAATATCTAATGGCACCTTCGGTGTTCAAAGTTATTTTAGGTGTTTTGATTTGTATATTAAAAATGATTGTTCACTCGAATTAGAAATATTTAGAATTAATACACTGGGGGTGTATCGTGCTTCGATTGGAAAGAAATTAGGAACAGAGCAGGCTTGTTATATTATATTTATAAATCTTCTATAACATTTTCTTTCACCTCCCAGTCTTTTCATTTTTGTCCTAATTAATTGCTATTTAGTTTAAGATTAGGCAAGTTTTATAAGATATTTAAAAAGGTTTTGCAACTTTTTTCGTTTGTTTATGGTTTTCTCGATCCTTTAAAAAGATTGTATTAGGTGCCCGAGATCTTTGCATCAAGTTATTTCATCCGTTACTAGGCAGAAACAACCAAACAATATAGAAATCAAAATACTAAGGCATATATTTATTAAAATCAAATTTTTAGAATTATCATATGCCAAATTAGCCAGCTTCCATCCAGGTTCACGACGAAGCGACTGTAAACCCGTAACGCTATTGTCTTTTGGTTTGAAATTATTGTACTACATTACACTTGTTATTGATAGTAGTTGTATTCGTATTATGGTGGTCAGCAGTATTAAATAATGTATAACCATTTTATTTAAAATAATGAGGTATTAAAATATAAAATAAATTCATGGGGTAAAATGTGAACGTTACACAACTAACGGAATTGTGCTGACTTATGAATATTGATTTTAGGGTTAGTCGGTTAGGACAAGATCCAGACAATATACAGTGAAAACTAGCATGAGAGCATGCACACCGAAAAACGTATCAACAATCTCCATTTATAATAAGATGAGTGATAAGTGATCACTATATCATTTCCCTGGTTAATTATTTGGGAATTGGGTCTTTATTTCGGAGGCTCCATGAC
Organism: Doryteuthis pealeii; assembly: GCA_023376005.1. Classification (NCBI taxonomy): domain Eukaryota; kingdom Metazoa; phylum Mollusca; class Cephalopoda; order Myopsida; family Loliginidae; genus Doryteuthis; species Doryteuthis pealeii. Next base: position 50,361,426 of record CM042180.1, on the reverse strand, counting down.
CCATTTCGGCATAAAAAAAGCATCGAAATTTCTAAATTTCATCATGGAACATTTCGATATATTATTTCCCAGTGCCTTTTTAAGTCTCCAGTGTTCTCTTTAAGGTTAATTTACGTAATAAACTGCATTATATATTTATCTTATATAGTACGAAAGACTAATGACAACATTTAATCACAGGTGGAAAACTGAGGCGTAATGAAGCAGGTTCTTATTGTTTCTATTGGTAATAGATAGATTAGCAAACGTACAACAGTGAACCGCTAGATTTTGAGGTAAGGATAACAAAAAAACCGAACAACGAAGCCCAATAGAATGCGCGTTGTTTTCTCTTTCGTTTCGCTTCCATTTGTATTTGGCATATCTCGTATATTATTAATGACTACAACCACATTCCTGGAACGTGACCGATAATGAAGGGAGTGTGTTCCACGAATAAAACCGTGTTCTATAATTCACTAATGTGTTGACTT
>CM042180.1:50345953-50355953 GCA_023376005.1 Doryteuthis pealeii | reverse complement strand
CTTAACAATCTGCCCCTACTTACTCCTCCCCCCCCCAATGAAAGAAAAAGAATAATTCCCATTTTTTCCCTCGTATTTTTGCCATCTCTATACATCAGTGTTATCATTGTTTACGTCATAGAGATTCGTCTCTACTTGGAGAATGTCACGACGTTTCGAATACTGACTAACAGCAAAAACATCGGAAAAGAAAGGGTTACTCCCCTACCTTTAAATTAGGAATAAAGAATGTGACCTTTTATTCGTGGATGAAAAGGAATTTTCTATGATTACTTGGAGAAAGAAAACGTAATTCTTGAAAATGCATTCATTTTCTTTGATATATGGTTGTAAAGTTTGATTGAATTTCCAAAGGATATACGAGGTTTGGTTGACCAAAGCTAAAAATGTACAGGTGGAACACACACACCCACGCGCGCAACCCACACATATATATTTATATAAGGTGTGTCAAAAAAGTATCGAGATTTGTTTGTGCTTTTTGACACACCTTGTATTATGAAGAAAAAAAATAACGTTCCATTCATTCTTCATTTCTATCTACAGGTTTCCCTTGTATTCTGATAAAAAATAATGAATGGGACGTTATTTTTTTTCAGAATAACAGGTGTGTCAAAAAGTACAAAAAATTTCGATAATTTCCGACAAACCATATATATATATATATATATATATATATATATATATATATATATATATATAAATCCAAAAGTCCAGAGAAGAAATCTTCCTTACGACACGTGTTTTATTTAAAAAAACCTATCGGAGTTTGAGAGCTCAATGTGTGCTCTTAATGTTAGAGTCACAGAGCAAATATATAAGTAAAGAAATAACAAAAGACTTAGAGATTTAGCTTTATAGTCTATTTCAGGGAGCTTAGACAAATCGTCTAAATCTCCCGACTCATCAGATGCGAATGATGAAATTTTTACTTAAAGGCATTTGAAAACAGATTTTTATTTTATATATATATATATATATAATATATAATATATATATGCAATGTTCAAAATCTTCATGTATATATAAAAATTAAAAAATAAAGAAATAAGTGAATTAACCAGAACATGGTTTTCACTGAACAGATGGACTCGCCGCTTATACATTTTTCTCCCGAAGTTTTGTACAGTTTGATTGAATTTCTAAAGGAAATATCAATTTAGTTCATCTAGAATGGGGTACTAAAGCCAAACACGCACAGACACACAACCACACACACACACACACACACACACACACACACACACACACATATATATATATATATATATATATATATATATATATATATATATATGTAGTCATACACAGACACCGTGTTTCGACGTTTCAAGTCTCTTCAGAGTGGCTAGACTTAGGAACTACTTCGAGCCGGGAGCGAAACCCGACTAGCTTTTCATCAGTTCGATTCCTTACCCCACCCCACCCTGCCGTCAGCAACTGCCCAGTTAGAAGCAGAGTTTTAACTGATTAATAAATACATAGGTAGATATGTTACAATCACTAGAGAGATCATAGCAGAATATGCAAATTTCAAAATTTCTTCATGTATATATTAAAAAAACAAAAAAACAAGTGAATTTAACCAGAAGATGGTTTTCCCTGAACAGATGGTCTCCCCCACCAATGGGGCCACTTTTTGGGTATGGGTGGCGACCCGTGATGCTTAAGGATGGAATACTGGTGGATGTGTCGTCTATGACATGCAACGCTCAACTTAGGCCCTTACTTAGGCTAGACGGGCAGTCGGAGTAGCTCCCTCCGATGAATGGGCTGGTCAGGTCAAGCCTTAGAGCCTATATGATTGTCCCAACCCTATTGCCACTACGGCAAGTTCCAGCCCTTTTTATCATATTTGTGCTAGAAACAATGGCTGAGGGCCATGTCCTGGGAACGATGTTAAACTCTATCTGATGTTGAAGGTGGAACACCCCTTCATCAGCATTGCTCCCAGGTCCACTCTGATCTGGAGTGGTAGTACCTGTTAGGGTCTCATCTATGGGTTAAATAGAAAATGTTGGTGACTGAGGGACTTCATGTCCTGCGTATGACATTAAAATCTATATGATGGTGAAGTTCCAGTTCTGGAGGTCTGGGGAATGTGGAGCACCCCTTAATCACCATTGTTCCCAAAATCACTCTGATCCGGAGTGGTAGTACCTGTTAGGGTCTCATCTATGGGTAAAATAGAAAAATGTGTTTATAAAAAAATTGAGTATCCATTAAAAATGAATTTATTTCAGAAACATCGTCGGCATTAAATAACCCACTGGGGTTGATATTTCTTGTCTATTACACGTGGGATAACCTTAGGTTAATGTTAACCTCATCCCAAGGAAAGGCTAGGAGAGTAAACCCGAAAACAAATCAGGGTCCGGAGTCCCTAAGGTGGTGTGATGCTGAACTCCAGTGCTACCCAGCAACTCCTGCGATACTACCGCTGCCAAACTGCATTGCCTTCTTACTGTTACATAATTGTTAGTATCCTAACACTTATTTACAGTAGTGTAGAAACCAAAATGGCTGTTATAAGTTGCAGCCGGCGGCCTTGAAGGATTGAGTGACAAGGCTTGATCTCATCCTGATCCTTCCGGTGGATACCGTGAGAATCGGTGGAGAAGACCCTCTTCCGGTTTAGATTAGAAAGAGAGTTTTAGATCAGTATCGGCCAAACCACGAAAGTGGTAAGTCGTGTTAAGTGCACGGCCGACCCAATCTGCGCAGGTAGTCTGGTGGGGATTTCGGAATAAAATATGATCTAAAGCAAATCGAAGTCTTGGGTTATTATCTAAAAACTACCAATGACACAGGGCTTCTGATAAAGAGAAATTCCCAATGGAAGACCAGACACGAAGTCCCCAAGACGAAGTCCAGACGCTAGAAGAAGAACATAAGATACCAGAGGTGAGCAGAAAAAATAATAGAAGTAAAGAGAGTATACAACATTACCTTTCCTTTGAATCACAGCGACAGTATGGAGAGGGGGGTTTGCTGCCTGGGCAACAGCTCATTATCCATATTAACCCGCCCAGGCTACGTATTTAAAAAAATTGGACAATACGCCATCGTCTCTGGTAGATGGAAGGATGCCAACCACAATAAAAACAAAAACAAACAAAGAGTTAGTTCATAATGTTCTTTTAGGATTCTGACCAATCAAAAGCGTTGTTGCAAACTGGGGTCTATAATGGCGGAATCACGCTACCAAAGGAAGAAAAAATATGACGGCAAACAGAAGAGATAAGATTTTCCATTTTAATTAAATTTTTCTGATAATTTTTGAATATTTGATGGAATTCTATCAGCTACAGATTAAAAATTAAAAAACAAAACACTCATCCTTAAAATCGTTTGATGTCGATGGATACGTGAAAATCTTCTGTTATCTCATTAGGCAAATTTTAATTTTGAAAAATATCTTATTAAAAATACGGTATTAAAAAGAACGTATCAATTTTTCCGATTTCATGAATAGCACAGGGATCTGAGCGGTAAAGTGAGGGTCTGATGGTAGGTGTGGTGCTCCACCTCTTACGCTAAAATAATCTCCTTGGCCGAGCGCTATTGAAAATGGAATAGACTACCTCGCTGCCTGGCTGGTACCATCATTAGGTTGCCCTGATGAATTCAGTTTTACAATATATATATATATATATATATTGTTACATATATATAGTTATCCACACACATCATGTTTCGACGTATCACGTCTCTTCAGTGAGGCTAGACATTTGTAGGCTCTCTAAAGCTGGGATAGAAACCTGATTGATTCATCCTCTGCTTAACCGCTCGGCCATCGTTACCTACAGAATGGGAAGGGGCTTTTGACAGTTAAATACGCACATCTGTAGGAATGTAAATGCCGCTATACAGTGTTCAATCCTTTGTATAGGAGAGCGTTGTGTTTACGCTTTATTTGGCTGTCCTCAACGAAATCCCCTCCAAAATACTCAACCCCCTAGGGGATGTGGAGCACATATATATATATATATATATATATATATATATATAAACAATAAAAAAATGCATTGTTCAGCTCTGTATGTATACTGGATGCCGTGTGAAGGACTTGCTATGAGCGATGACCGATAATTTGGTAGTTTTATTATACGGCATATCAACTCTTTTCCAGCCGATGATACAGAAAGATTTATTATCACAAAGATTTTGGGGAGTTCACTTAGCTCAAGAATCACTTTAGGTTTTTTAATGATCCAAGTTTTTTTGGTATGATGGTTTTGTGAATATTTATAAGAAGAATTTTAGATTCTTTGAGTTGGGTTCCATTCGGAGACCAAAAGGTTTTATTGATTTATTCTTTTTTTTCTCCAAAACATTCCTTGTGTCCTTGGTTGCATGTGCAGTCATAAGAGCTGGATAGGCAGGATTTGAGTTTTGTGTAGTATTGCGAGGCTAGTTTTTCACATCTTAGCTGTTGCTTTAAGTCATTATTCTTAATACAAATATTTTACAGTTATAGGACATCCAAGTGGCCCTCACCAATTGAGCGTATGAATAGCACAAAGATCTGTGCGGTAAAGTGAGGAGCTGATGGTACGTGTGGCGGTCTACCTCAGATGCAAAAAATCTTCGTTATTGGTAGAGTGCTCAATATAAAATAGAGCTGTTATATAATATAATAAGATAAATATATAAAGGTTTTACATATCTATTTATTAGGTGACAAAGGAACATTCACAACCATATTGGTTTCATGCGATGCAATCATCAGGTGAAGATGTTTATTTGAAATCTTCGGCATAAAATGACCCAATGGGTTGACAGGCCGTAAAATCCAACAAAAACGGGTGGTAGTACTTGTTCGTGTCCAATTTCTAGGTTACAAAGAAAAACATGAATTAAAAAAAAGCCAATATTTATCAAGAATGAATAAAACAAATGCGTGTTGTCATACTGTAAAATCCGACAAGAGTAGGTTGTAGTATCTGTTAGTTTCCTATCTATTGGTTAAATAGAAAAAGATGAGTTAAAAAACAGTACTCATCAAGAATGAATAAAACAAAAACGTCTTCGGCATAAAATGACCCAACAAGAGTTGACATGCCGTAAAACCCAACCACAAGTGGTTGTAGCACCTATTAAGGTTCTATCTATAGGTTAAATAGAAAAACATGAGTTAAAAAACCGATTATCCACGAAAAATTAAAAAAACATAAAATTGGCATAAAATAACCCAACAAGAGTTGACGTGCCGTAAAACCCAACCACCTAACTAACTAACAAATAGAAGTTGATGAGGAAGTAGAAATTAAATAACAGAGAAGGAAAAGCGAAAGGAGAAAAAAAACAAAGAGTTTGAAAAAAAACCCCAAAAAACGAGGACCCATCAAGAATAAATAAAAGAAAAACGTCTTCGGCATAAATTGGCCCAACAAGGATTGACATGCCGTAAAGCCCAACCCCCTAACTAGCTAACACATAGAATAAGGGGATGAGGGAGAAGAAAAATAAGAAGCGGAGAAGGAAAAGCGAAGGAATCTGTGCGGTAAAGTGAGGAGCTGATGGTAGAGCTGATGGTAGGTGTGGCGCTCCACCTCAGACGCAAAAAAACAATCTCCATGATCTGGCGCTAGTGAAAAGGGGATAGACTCCCTCACTGATTGGCTGATACCGACATTATGCCGCCTCGACGACTTTACTTACTTATATATAAAGAATTTAAAAAAAAGCATCTTCGGCATAAAATGACCCAATGGGTTGAGGTGCCGTAAAATCCAATTGACCGGAGCGATAGTACCTCTTAGAATCCTATCAATGTGTTAAATCGAAAACATAAGTTAAAAAACGAGTATCCATCAAGAATAAATAAAATAAAAATGTCTTCGGCATAAAATAACCAACAAGGGTTGAGATGCCGTAAAACCCAACCACCTAACTAGCTAACAAATAGAAGAGGGGGACGAAGAAGAAGAAAAATAAGAAGTGTCGAAGGAAAAACGAAGGGAGAAAGAAACATGAGTTCGAAAAAAAAAAAATTAAAAAAATACACGAGTACCCATCTGTACATATATAAAGGACAATTGTGTGTATATGTATGTCCGAAGGAAACTTCGAAAATAAAACAATTAAAAACAAAGTAAATATATATACACATTAAATATCACCAGGTCTTGGTTTTTGAGTAAAAATAGAGATTTGATTTATATTCGTGAAGATAATTAAAAAAAAATTAGATAACAGTATGGATATTTTTTTTACATTTAATATTTTAGATAGTAGACAGTAACATTTCTTTTCAGAGTAGCTGGATTAATGCAAGGTCTATATTTTTTTTACATAGGGATTTAAATGGGGCATCCCATGAGGATTTAACTTACGACTCAGTAATAATGGATCTGTGGGACTGAATTAAAAATCCACTCTACACAGGCGACGCCGGGTAGCCGCTACTAGTACATATATAAAAGGCAGTTGTTTGTATATGTATTTATAAAACAATTAACGTCAAAGTAAATATGTATACACATTAAATATCACCAGTGCTTGGTTTTTGAATAAAAATAATAGAAATTTGATTTATATTCGTGAAGATAATTAAAAAAAAAATTAGATAACAGTATGGATATTTTTTTACATTTAATATTTTAGATAGTAGACATTAACATTTCTTTTCAGAGTAGCTGGATCAATGCAAGGTCTATTTTTTTATATAGGGATTTAAATGGGGCATCCCACGAGGATTCAACTCTCGATTCAGTAAAAGCTTGGATCTGCAGGACTAACTTAAAAAAATCCCCTCTACCCAGGCGACATCGGGTAGCCGCTGTTAGTACATATATAAATGGCAGTTGTTTGTATATGTATTCGAAAAATAAAACAATTAACGTCAAAGTAAATATGTATACACATTAAATATCACCAGGACTTGGTTTTTGAGTAAAAATAATAGAGATTTGATTTATATTCGTGAAGATAATTACAAAATAAAATTTAAATGATAACAGCATGGATATTTTTTTCATTTAATATTTTTGATAGTAGACATTAACATTTCTTTTCAGAGTAGCTGGATTAATGCAAGGTTTATTTTTTTGCATCGGGATTTAAATGGGACATCCGACGAGGATTCGAATCACGATTCAGTAATAATGGATCTGCGGGACTAACTTAAAAAAAATCCCCCTCTACCCAGGCGACGCCGGGTAGCCCCTGCTAGTACATATATAAAAGGCAGCTGTTTGTATATGTATTCGAAAATAAAACAACGACAAAGTAAATATATATACACATTAAATATCACCAATAAAGGGCAGTTGTGTGTATAGGTATGTCCGAGGAAACTTCGAAAATAAAACAATTATAAACAAAGTAAACATATATACACATTAAATATCACCAGGGCTTGGTTTTTGAGTAAAAATAATAGAGATTTGATTTATATTCGTGAAGATGATTAAAAAATAAAATTTAAATGATTACAGCATGGAATTTTTTTTTATCATTTAATATTTTAGTCTATTTTTTTTTTTACATATGGATTTAAATGGGGCATTCAAGAGGATTCGAATCACGATTCAGTAATAATGGATCTGCGGGACTAACTTACAAAAATCCCCCTCTAGCCAACAATTCTTGACATGCCGTAAAACACAGCCACCTAACTAACTAACAAATACAAGAGGGGATGAGGATGTAGGAAATAAGTAACAGAGAAGTAGAAGGAGAAAGAGACGACACACAAGACAATTTCAACTGAACTTAATTAGCGAAGCGCAAAGTAATTAGAGCATGTTTTACTCGCTAAAGATGTGTCTTGTCAACGCGTACCCATGTCGAATGAGGGGTGAGGACGAAGTTACAAACAAAAGTCGTTAATACAAGAGGCAGATATTCATTAACTGAACGATTAAAGTTCCACGGAAAATAAGTATAAGTTTTCCTTATTAGCCTTTTTGTTGGTTTTCTTTTGCATCCTATAATCATTGGAGGTTGCAGCTAATGGCGGTTGTCAACGTGCAATTTTTTGACGCTAGTTTAGAATTCTTGGAGTTTAATTATAGTTTGGTATGCATATCGCATGTTTTAATTTGATTATTTTTTGTCTTTATCTACAATTTGATTTTTAATTATTATTATTTTTTTGAAAATGTGGCTTTTTGAAAAAATATTTCAAGTTTCGTACAAAATTGCACTTATTAACGACTGAATAGTAATTTTGTCCGAATTCCAAAAAATAAATAACACACACACACACACACACACACACACACACACACACACATATATATATATATATATATATATATATATATATATTTGAAATATATTTTAGTATTTGTATCCGTTGTTGGAAATACTTATACAAGGTTTGGGCATAGGTGTGAAGCATTAACGTACTATATTATGTTAATGTTGTTACCATAATATGTCAGTTAAGGAATAAATATCAGAAAACTCTGTAGTTTTTTAGTTTCTTTTATTTAGACGAGTGGTGAATTTTCAGGACTGTCACGTCCCTTCTTCCTGACCGTGAATTGTAGTAGTTATCTGTGGCTGCTTGTCCGGTACGTCGGAATGGTGCGTGGTGCTTGTTGCTGGTTGGTCCGTTGGAGATTAATGAGTTTGTACTCTGTGTGTGGTTGTGTGATGGGGGTCACGGGGTTGGTGGTATGGGGGTGTTTTGGAAATATGAGTATGGATTTAAAGTGCCGGTGTCTGTATTCAAACCATTCCGGTGAGTGTCTAGTCTGATGATCCATTTTAATTCAGCTAGTTTTCTAGCTTGTGTGGTAGGAAAGCCTTGTTGGATTAAGATGCATTTAAGGTTATCTAAATGTGGTGAGGAGTGTTAAAGTGATGAGCGATTTTACTGTGTGGAGATTTAAGTTTTATGGTAGATTTGTGGTTGTTGAGGCGTAGTCTGAAGGGAGTGGATGTTTCCCCCCGCGTATCTGCTGCTTTTGCATTTTGTGCAGTATATATAGTATATGACATTTGCACTGTTACATCTCAAATATATATACGCACCAGAAGCATACGGAGACGCAAAATCTACAACATATATATATATATATATATATATATATATATATATATATACCAAGCGTGTTGGTAGATCCTTGCGGAGAGAAAAAACCCGGCAGAGAGTTTGATTGTAAAAATATACTACCAAACTCAACCAGGAAGAAAAAAATTTTTGAAAAAAAGAAAAGACCAAGATATTCGTACCAACAAAAATAATCTATTGGTACAGTATTTGGCCAAAAGAAAAAAACAATTTTATATGTATATATATTATATAAGATATATATATATCATATAACCGCTAGGAGAAGCTAATTTGTAAAAAGTCCTCGATACCTAAGTAGAGCCAACTAATAAAGATAATCTACTGAGTCAGACGAACCTACTATTAGTTCGCAATAAAGCTCTTCAGGGCTAAAATCTGACTCTATATATGTATATATATATATCTTATCATTGTGTGTTTGCCTGTAACCAACACTGTATCACTACTTAAATCCCAATTCCCTTTGTTATTTACGTCACATTCTCAGTGACTTTATTTTTATTTAAACCTCGATTTTTAGTAAAATTATTTTACATTAATAATACTGTTGGCCTTATCTACAGGTATTTGCCTCTCATCCCACTTATGAGGGTGACAAAAGGACATTTTTATGTGGGCCCACCCACAAGCCGAAGCTTATGGGTGGTAGGTGGAAATATTGTGTCGATCCCGTCGGCATTTCCCCTCAAGGGGGAGCCTCAGGCGTTGGGCAATAAACCCAGCCCTGCCCCTTTAAATCAAGGGGGCAGGTATTGCCTGGGGGGACAGCCCCCTGGGATCGACGCTATTAACTTGTAAAGATCCAGGCCGAATCCACTGGACCCATAGCGTTGGCCAGATCTACAGGTATTTGCCTCATACCCCACTTGTATGGGCTGGGCTGGACACAAGGCTTCGTTTTAACGTGGGCCCACCCACAAGCCGAAGTTCATGGGGTGGGAAAGAACAAAAATTCGTGTACATTAGGCA
>CM042180.1:50339028-50345853 GCA_023376005.1 Doryteuthis pealeii | reverse complement strand
TTATATTTTAAAAATACTTTCAGACTAGAAATGTCCGTAATCTATAAATCGGCCGAAATATTTCAACTCTTAGATTTGTTTTGAGCTATCATTTCTTGTTCACTATCCTTTAACCTACCTCATATATATATATATAATATATATATATATATATATATATATATATATATAAAGGAAAAGTCTTAGAAATCGGCTATTTTGCAATCATGGAAACATTTCTGCCTACAGGTATCTGAATATACCTATGAGTTTCGTCAGACCGCTAACTTTATTGAAAATGGTATCTTAAAATTAATGGATTATATATATATATATATATATATATATATATATTATTTATATACATAATATATATATATATATAATAAACAAGGTTTGTTTAGAATGGCTTTTTTGCCGATAATTTTTGGGAGAATAAGTGTTTAATTGGAGTCGTACCTAATTTTGAAAATTAATTAATTAATAATGAATGAGGCGGGAAATACCTATTAAATGTATGGCTAAACAAATCGAGAAAAATCAATCTCTGTATGTACATTTCGGCCTATTAGGCCTCATCAGCAGAGCTATAGATCGGAAGACCGCCCTGTGCGTGATTTGAAACCGGACTGCCAAGCTGACAGGCGATCCCATAACCCTTACACTAAACGGACTTCTTAGATTTTATGATTTGTTTAGAGTAGGTTAATATTTCTCTTCAAGTGACTTTTTTATTACACGACGATATGATAAGTTGTAAACAAGGTTTGTTTAGAATGGCTTTTTGCCGATAATTTTTGGGAGAATAAGTGTTTAATTGGAGTCGTACCTAATTTTGAAAATGCTGATGAGTCTTGTTTATATATATATATATATATAATTCTCCCATATATATTATATATATATATATATATATTATCCATTAATTTTAAGATACCATTTTCAATAAAGTTAGCGGTCTGACGAAAACTCATAGGTATATTCAGATACCTGTATATATAATATATATATATATATATATTACTTATGTTGTATAATATTTGCACCGTGTATATTACGTTACCGAAGTAGGAGGTGTCCGTGGTGTAATGGTTGTCGTCGAAGGAAATGGACGAGACTGGTTGCATTTCATATGGCACCCCCAGGAAAGGTATGAAACCAATTACTCCCTCCAACTATGGGTAAATAGTAGGGTGGACTAGGCTCTTTAACCTTATTCCGATAACTGGTCTAGAAAAAGGAAAACTCTGAATTTAAACCTTGTAAACTCCGCATAAAAAATGACCTTGTATCACATCCTGCTCGTGCCGGGGAGTTGGTAAATACCGGAGCATTTTAAATCGTTCGAAGGAATCCGCTGTGTCTTGTAGTGTCGAGGTAGGTGTGTGCTAACACGTTGTGCACTTGGAACGGTACTAATAAACTTGGAAAAAAGACTGGAAGATCTGGAAATCAGAGGAAGAATTGAGACCATCCAGACTACTGTACTGTTGCAATCTGCCAGAATAATCAGAAGAGTCTTGGAGACCTGAGGAGACATGTTTTCACGCAGACTCCAGGGAGATACCATCAGCTAATGCTTGTGTGAAAAACTAATAATAATAATAATAATAATAATAATAATAATAATAAGAAGAAGAAGAAGAAGAAGAAGAAGAAGAAGAAGAAGAAGATTCTGAAGAATTGGAATTCCAAAGAATAATTGAAACCATCTACACTACAGCACTGTTAAGATCAGCTGGAATACTCAGACTGGTTGTCACTCACACTCCAGTGAAAAGACCATCAGCTAACGCCTATGCAAAAAAGTAATAATAATAATAATAATAATAATAATAATACCAGACCTAGTGTTGATAAACAAAAAAGAAAGAAGTTGTCAACTGGTGGATTTTGCAGTGCCAGCAGATCACAGGGTGAAGCTAAAGGAAAATGAAAAAATGGACAAATACCTGGACCTTGCCAGAGAACTGAAAAAGTTATGGAATATGAAAGTGAAAGTCATACCAATTGTAGTTGGTGCACTTGGAACGGTCCCAAAAGGATTGGAAAAAGGTTTGGAAAGTTTGGAAATCAGAGGAAGGATTGAAACCATTCAGAACACTGCACTGCTGCAATCTGCCAGAATACTCAGAAGAGTCCTGGAAACCTGAGGAGACTTGCTGTCACTCAGACTCCAGTGAAAGACCATCAGCTAATGCTGATGTGAAAACTCAAAAGGAGTAAATAATAATAATAATAATAATAATAATAATAATAAGAAGAAGAAGAGAAGAAGAAGAAGAAGGAAGAAAGAAGAAGAAGATGATGATGATGATGATGATGATGATGATGATGATGAAAAAAAGAAAAGGAAGAAGATGAAAAAGAAAAGAAGATGAAAAAAGAAAAAGAAAAAAAGAAGAAGAAGAAGAAGAAGAAGAAGAAGAAGAAGATTCTGGGAGAAATTGGAATTCCAAAGAATAATTGAAACCATCTACACTACAGAACTGTTAAGATCAGCTGGAATACTCAGAAGAGTCCGGGAGACCTGAGGAGACATGTTGTCACTCACACTCCTGTGAAAAACCATCAGCTAACGCCTGTGCAAAAAAAGTAATACTACTACTACTAATAATAATAATAATAATAATAATAATAATAATAATAATAATAATCACAAAGAGATTTCTAAGTATTTGTTTAAACTTGAAAGCTTTTAAGCAAGCAGACTCATCATCTGTCGATTTACATGAGGATGTACGTCAACAGGTTCCGTTATCACTTTAAAAGCAATTTCGTTGTATCTGATGAAGACTTGTGGGCTAGAGATATCATCATAGAAATACGTTATTACTTTCAACATCTCGCCTTTCTTTTTCTTTTTTTTTAAGCTGGTATTGTCGTCTCAAAATCTTTAAAGTTCACGTGAAACAATACAATATGTTTAATCTGTGAGAGTTTTGCTGTTTGGGGTAGAGTAAGAGTAAAAGACAATTTATTTCAGATTGTCAAGATATCCTCAACCGGGAAAAAAACAGGCCGAACTGCATTTTTTTTACTCAATTTAAGTTCATTCAGTAACTTAAATATTCTCCGCCCTATCGGCTGGGGCGTTAGAATGCACCGACTGCACCTCTGCAGAGGGGTGAGACTCCCTCAATGGGGCCACCTGTTGGCCGTGGGTGGCGACCTGTGATGCTTAAGGATAGAGCCCAGGTGGATGAAGTTCATGACATGCAATACACGTTGGCCCTATCTTGGGCTAGGCGGGCACTCGGAGAGGCCCTCCGATCAATCGGCTGGTCACGTCAAGCGCTAGCACCTATATGATTCTCCCAACCTATTGCCCTTATGGCAAGCCCCAACCCTTTTTTATCATATGGGTGCTAGAAGGCGTTGGCTGCGGGTCTACATGTCCTGGGAATGACGTTAAACTCTATCTGATGGTGAGGTTCCAGTTTTGGAGGTTTGAGGAATGTGGAGCACCCCTTCATCACCATTGCTCCCTTGTCCACTCTGACCGGAGTGGTAGTACCTGTTAGGGTCCCATCTATGGGTTAAATAGAAAATGTATTTATAAAAAATTGTATTATCCATTAAGAATTGATTTATTTCAAAAACTTTATTGGCATTAAATGACCCACTGAGGTTGATATGCCGTAAAACAAAACAAACCAAAAAAATTAAATGTTCTGTTAAGTCTATCATTACTCAGCCTGTCTGTTGCTCTGTGTATATCTATCCAACTATCCTAGTCAGTTAAAATAAAACAATCAACGACAAAGTAAATATATATACACATTAAATATCACCAGGGCTTGGTTTTTGGGCAAAAATAATGAATATTCTATTTATATTTGTGAAGATAATTAAAAAATGAAATTTAAATGATAGCAGCATGGAAGTTTTTGCATTTAGTATTTTAAATAGGAAACATTTATTTTTCTTTTCAGGTTGTCTTTTTTACAAATGGATGTTAATGGGGCATCCTGTGAGGATCCATCTCACAATTCAACAATAATGGATCTGTGAGACTACCTTTTTACCCCCCTTCTACCCAGACGACACCGAGTAGCCACTTCTAGTATATATATATATATATAATATATATATATATATATATATATATATATATATATATATATATTTATATGGAAATAGGATGGATGTAGTAGAATCCGACAATATGAGGTAGGTAGAAGGATTTAAGAGTTGAAACGTTTCATCCGAATTCATACGGACATCATCAGTCAAATGATTTTTATTGAAAGCAAAATTTCGTGCAAGTACAAGTGAATTTGATGAGGGGGTGAGTTAGTAGGGAAGTGAAGGGAGGGAGGTTAGGGGCAGACATGAATGAAGTGAGGGTAGTATACAGGAAGTGGAGAGAGGCAGGGAGTGGATGGGCACATGGGTGGTTTAAGGGAGGGGGTAAAGTTCTGGTATGTTTGATGTCAGCAGGAGATGAGGAGGAGGGGAAGAGTTGAGTGATCTTAGGTCACTGGGTCAGTTTGTGGAAAGAGCAGGGGGAGGATTTTCTGACTCCGAAGTATAGGTAGAGTGAACGGAGAGTAGGTAGTGAGAGTCTATGTGTGGGCATTCTTTTTTTTCCACGGCTGTACCAAAACTTATTGGTATTTTTTACCTGTATGATGGGATATTTCAAAGTTCACTATCTATTCACCCCATAATTCATTTTATTTCAAATAAAGTCCTATTATTGTTGTAATCTGAGTCCTTTGACTCAATTATAATGCACTAAGCATCAGTTGTTGTACTTTGCTTGGGTCGATGAGAGAGCGACTGTGAGCGGTTTAAAGTAGGAAAGAGTTAAGCTTAGATTTTTTCCTAAAAACGAGTCCGCTGAATTCACTTAATTTCCTTTTCAAATTTTGAACTCAAATAAATTAGATTTTTTTAAAAATTCAAATAATAAATTAGAAACATTTTCAAACAGTTTACAATCGTTCTTAGAAGAGGAGATAGAAGAGGAGAGAAAGTGAAACTAAGAGTCGATTTAAGGGGGGGGGTCATTTTAGGAAAAAAAGAGAGAGGTTGGGGAAAATGAGAGATTTTGCAAGAGAGAAAAATGAGATATGAGGGATTTAAAGGAAAGAATAGAAATAAAAGAGTTTGGAAGTTACGTGACGCAGAGAATGAAGGAAAATGAATGTAAAAGTAGATTGAATGGGAAAGAGAGAGAGAGAGAGAGAGAGAGAGAGAGAGAGAGAGAGAGATCTATTGGAAGATATATGAGACAGAGAAAAGAGATAGATAGAGACAGAGAGAGGGGGATAGAGAGAGAGGGGGATAGAGAAAGAGATCTATTGGAAGATATATGAAGCGGAGAAGGGCAGAAAGTGAAAGGAAAAGAAGATTGAATGAGAAAATAGTAAAGAGAATGAGAGAGAGAGACAGACAGACAGACAGACAGACAGATAGACAAAAAGAGAGAGATCGATCTATTGGAAGATATATGAATCAGAGAATATATATATATATATATATATATATATATATATATATATATATATATATATATATATATATATATCCGTCATCGCAAAAAAATACACACGTGCAATCGACTGCAATTAATCAATATCTTGAATAATCCAGTAGATTTAACCCTGAAGATTATAATGGTGAAACTTGAGTAGGTTATTACTGTGTCCCATTATAATATATATATATATATGTATATATATATATATATATATATAGAGAGAGAGAGAGATAGGTAGAGAGAGAGTAGGAGAGATCTATTGGAAGATATATGAGGCGGAGAAAAGAGATAGATAGATAGATAGATACATAGATAGAGAGAGAGAGAGAGGGAGGAGAGAGAGAGAGAGAGAGAGAGAGAGAGAGAATGTACAGTAGCGAGAGGAAACGATTAAAAACTGTTTTTCAGGAAAAAAATGAAAAAGAAAAAATTACAAGAGAGAGAGAGACAGAAGCCGAGAAACCGAATAGAAATATCGAGTCAGTAAAAGAAATCTTAAATCTAAACGCATAGTGAGTATTATCTCCTCTTTTTCAACTATGATTTTAATTAAAACTTTATCTGTATCTTTCTTTTTTGTTTTGTCTTGGGTTTTTTTTGTGGGAGGGTGTTCCCTTTTAATTTATTTCCCATATATATATATATATATATATATATATATATATATATATATATATATATATATATCAACCGTCATCGCAAAAAAATATGCACACGTGCAATCGACTGCAATTAATTAATATCTTCATTAATCCAGTGGATTTAACCCTGAAGATCCCTATGGTGAAACTCGAGTAGGTTATTATTGTGTAACCCTATTATAATATATATATATATATATATATATATAGAGAGAGAGAGAGAGAGGGGGAGAGAGAGAGATAGGTAGAGAGACAGAGACAGAGACAGAGAGATGGGTTGAGAGAGTGGGAGAGAGAGAGATCTATTGGAAGATATATGAGGCGGAGAAAAGAGATAGATAGATAGATAGATAGACAGAGAGAGAGAGAGAAAGAGAGAGAGAGAGAGAGGAGATAGAGAGAGAATGTACAGTAGCCAGAGGAAACGATTAAAAACTGTTTTTTAAAGAAAAAAAATGAAAAAGAAAAAAATTACAAGAGAGAGAGAGAGAGGAACCGAGAAACCGAATAGAAATATCGAGTCAGTAAAAGAAATCTTAAATCTAAACGCATAGTGAGTATTATCTCCTCTTTTTTCAACTATGATTTTAATTAAAACTTTATCTGTATCTTTATTTTTATTTTTTATTTTTTATTTTTTTTGTGGGAGAGTGTTCCCTTTTAATTTATTTCCCAATTTATTTTCAAATGACAAGGACAACATTCACCGTTCACACA
>CM042180.1:50319028-50334028 GCA_023376005.1 Doryteuthis pealeii | reverse complement strand
ACTCTCTCTCTCACACACACACACACACACACACCACACACTCTCTCTCTCTCTCTCTCTCTCTCTCTATATATATATATATATATATATATATATATATATATATGGAATTACGATGAGGAAATTAATCCGACGATATGAAAAGAAAATAATTTAAAAATATAACAAACACAGGATGTTACGATCAGGAAACAAGTTTTAGTGTCAATACTTAAGCATTTCGGTATATTGTACCATCTTCAGGACACTGTTAGGTGAGGAACAAAATGAAAGATGTTAAGTGTATAGTGGTTATGTGAATCTGATGCTATTAACCGTTAATTTTCATATGCGCGTTTGTTTACGAAAAGCAAATGACGAAAAGCTTATTCACGTTAAAGCATGCGCCATTATATGTTTTTCGCCTTCCATTTTTGCACATGCATTGATCACGTCATTTGCTTTTCGTAAACAAACGCGCATATAAAAATTAACGGTTAATAGCATCAAATTCACACAACCACTATACACTTAACATCTTTCATTTTGTTCCTCACCTAAAAGAGTCCTGAAGATGGTATAAAATACCGAAATACTTAAGTATTGACACTAAAAATTGTTTCCTGATCATAGCATCCTGTGTTTGTTATATCTTTGAAATATTTTCTTTTCATATATATATATATATATATATATATATATATATATATATTTATAAGGGACCGATTCCGTATCAGATATTGACACAACAAACCATTGTTATAATTGAAAACGAAATATGTAGGCACCTGTCTGAATAACAAAAAAATATAAAAATCGGTCCCCCCCACACACACACACATATATATATTATATATATATATATATATATACTATATATATATATATATATATATATATATAATATATATATATATATATATATATATATATATATATATATACTATATATATATATTATATATAATATATATATACTATATATATATATATATATATATATATATATATATATATATATATATATATATATATATATATACTATATATATATATATATATATATATATATATATATATATATACTATATATATATATATATATATATATATATATATACTATATATATATATATATATATACTATATATATATATATATACTATATATATATATATATATATACTATATATATATATATACTATATATATATATATACTATATATATATATATATATATATATATATATATATATATATATATATATATATATATATATATATATATACTATATATATATATATATATATATATATATATATATATATATATATATACTATAAAAGATACTTGGAAAACCAATTTCTCCACACTGTTTTTATAATTGTCTCCTTTGTGTGCAAACAGACGCGACTTAATTGTCCTGTTAAGGCGGGAAGCCGTGTAGATGAGCGCCAATGTTGGTGAAGACTAGAAACAGTATATCAAATCCAAAAGAGAAATCTGTTCGCTGTCATTGTGTCTTCGTTTTGTAGTTATCACGGACCGATCATCTATTTACTTTCAGTTTCACTTTCACTTTCATTATCGCCAGTGCTTGTCCATCGTTGTGTTTTTGTAGGTGTTTGTAAAAACGCAGCTACCTAACACGGGAGCTGCTGCGTTATAAGGCGTCTTTTACTAATACGTTTGGTAGTCAGACTCCATTTAATCGGTAAGAAATTGATCGTTAGATTTACGGTCAGTTAATCGGCCACGTATTCTTTTGTGACTCTACAAAAGAAAGTACGTATGAAACGAAAAGTAGGACTATTAATTTCGGAAGAAGAAAAAGCGGACGAAAAAATAAGAAAAAAAATTATAATGGCGGCAGTTTAGCTGAGTAGGTAGAGCTTAGTAAATAGAGCACCTACCTTGGGAACCACAAGGTTCCGGCTTCGATACCAACCCTCACCAGGAGCGATAGGACCTGTTAGGGTACCATCTATGGGTTAAATCTTATTATAATGGAGATTGTGTGTTTTTCTGTCTGTAACCGAAACTATATTACTAATCGAGTCACAATTAACATAGTTATTTACATCACATTCTCCATATTTTATTTATATTTAAACCTCAATTATTAATAAAATTTCTTCACCGTTTTATTAGTGTTGTCCATATCTACATACAAATAACATGCAATTGTATTTATATATACAAAAAATAGCGGTTTGCAGTGTGAATGGGAAGGCTAATTTGCATATTGATATTAAAAATGTGATTTTATTAAATACGTGCTTAGTATTATGATTTCTAACTGTTTGGTTTTATTTTAATGAATATAAGCAAAAATCTCTTCAATGAATCTTAAATGAAATCCATTAACAAGAAAAATAAGTGTAATTTTATTCTTTATTTCCTAATTTAACTAAATAGTTAAATAAGTAAAATTCAGCAATGAAAGATGGGAGTGATGGAAGAGTAAGTTTCATTTCTATTTTTCTATTATACCCCCACTGTTACATATCTTTTTGTCTGCCTCTAATTTAATACGATATTTCATTACATTAAAACTTAAATACTTGCACCCGGAGGGTGCATATATTTGCTAGTAGAATTAAATGAGTTTTAGAAAATGTGTTTAAAAATTTAGTTTAAAAAAAAATTGAGTATCCATCAAGAATGAATAGAACAAAAGTGTAAACTTATGAGGGATCCACATGGGGCTTGGGGCAATTGGTGCACATCTTTCCTTTTCCGTCTGTGTTTGTGGTTGTTTGTAAAAACGTATCCCCCTGACCTAGTAGGACTATTAATTTCGGAAGAAGAAAAAGAGGATGAAAAAATAAGAAAAAACGTTATTGCGCGTATGGTATAACTCAGTTGGTAGAGCATCCGTCTTGGCAAACATAAGGTTCCGGGTTCGATACCGACCCTCGCCAGAAGTTGTAGTACCTGTTAGGGTCCATCTATGGTTAAATGGACAAATTGAGTTTATAAAATGTGTTTATAAATTTAGATTTAAAACAATTGAGTATCCATTTGCTTGTTTGTTTTGTTTTTGTCATTTAATGTTCTGGAACTGATGGTTTGGTTTGTTTTGTTTTACGGCATATCAACCTCAGTGGGTCATTTAATGCCGATAAAGTTTTGAAATAAATCAATTCTTAATGGATAATACAATTCTTTTACAAATACATTTTTCTATTTTCTTCGGAAATAAAATTCTTGAAATAATTAAAGAAATAAAAAAAAAAAAACAAAATCCCTTAGTTGCCTGAAAAGCATTACAATCCTTCTTTGAATTATACATCTATTTATTGAAGGAATAAGAGGAAATGAATCCGACAATATATGGAGAAAGGTAGACAAACACGGGATATTTGTAGAGAAAACTAGGTTTTTTTTGTTTTTTTTTGGTTTTTCTTTTTTTTTTTTTTTTTACGGCATATCAATCTCAGTGGGTCATTTAATGCCGATAAAGTTTTGAAATAAATTTCTAATGGATAATACAATTTTGTTTATAAATACATTTTTCTATTTAACCCATAGATGGGACCCTAACAGGTACTACCACTCCAGGGAGCAATGGTGATGAAGGGGTGCTCCACATTCCCCAAACCTCCAAAACTGGAACCTCACCATCAGATAGAGTTTAACGTCATTCCCAGGACATGAAGACCCGCAGCCACCGCCTTCTAGCACCCATATGATAAAAGGGATCGGGGCAATAGGGTTGAGTATCCATCACGAATGAATATAACAAAAGTGTAAACTTATGAAGGGTACCCTGGGTGGGGGTGGGGGCAATTGGTGCACAGTGTTACATACTCATACATATATACCGATGTTGGGTATATACACAAGTGTTCTTTTACTAGAGAGGGAGATAGATAGACATAGGTAGAGAGATGCATATGCATTTTGCATTACTTACTTCTTTGGCCATTTGGTGATCTAGTCGTTTCTATTCTTTCTCTCCATGTTGAATTCTATTTCTAGATTCTTATTTACTGTTCGTCTTTGATGCATTCCTTCTTCTTGGTCAGTCTTTTTGCCAAGACATTCATCAAGCAAGAACACCATCTTATTTCTTTAAACTTTTATTTACTTAACTAAAATATTCTTCTAACTAACACATAATGTGCATAATGAGCCCATGCTTCTCATCGGACATCCAAGCAGGTACTGATGGGCTAACTCGGCCCACGTGACTTCACGTCTTTCGCTGGCTTTCTCTAATATTCCATGGAAAATACAGGGGTGACAAAAATCTATGCATAGATTATGTAACCACAGCTCACCTTGCCCGTCGGCGTTTTTGTGGTTGTGTGTAAAACGCATCTTTCTAACTAGTGATCTACTTTTATTATAAGACGTCTTTTACTAATACGTGTTTGGTGGTCAGACCCTATTTAATCGGAAAGAAATTGATCGTTAGATTAACGGGCTGAGATAATCGGCCACGGATTCTTTTGACACTCTACAAAAGAAGATATGTCTAGAAGTGTTAAGTTTTTAAATGCCATCCTTGGCCAGTTGAAAAGGGGCTTAAAGTAAGTAAGTCCTGAGTTATGGAATCCTTTGGTAAGTGAATAAGTCTCTCCTGCGTATTGTTAAAGGTCCAGTGATTTAATCCTATGTCCGTCTGCCACGAAGGTCAAAGTCAGTTATGGCCAGTATGCTCCGTTTAAGTATTGTCTAAAGCAGAGTACTACCAGTGATTGGCCAAGAATTTGATCACATTTTCTCCCGAATCTATAAGTAGGAGCGGGTATCTAACACACCTTATATGTCAAAATTCTCAAGAAGAAGAAAAGTAAGACTATTAGTCACGGAAGAAGAAAAAGTGGACGAAAAATAAGAAATAAATGTATAATGGGGGCAATTTAGCTCAGTAAGTAGAGCATCTACCTTGGGAACCACAAGGTTTTGGTTTTGATACCAACCCTCACCTGTTAGGGTCCCAACTATGGGTTAAATGGAACAAAGTGAGTTACAAAAAAAAATTAATGTAAATTTTAAAAAATTGTGTATATATCAATAATGAATAAAACGAAACGTGTAAACTTATGACGGGTGCACTGGGGAGTAGGGGGAAATGGTTGCACATCTCACCTTGTCAGGCGGCGTTTGTGGTTGTTTGTAAAAACGCATCTCCCTAACCCGAGAGCCGTCGCGTTATAAGACCTCTTTTAGTAATACGTGTTCAGTCAGACTCCATTTAAATCGGTAAGAAATTTATCGTAGGATTAACGGCTGAGTTATCGGCCACGCATTCTTTTAAGATTTTACAAAAGAAGATACGTCTAGGAACGAGAAGTAGAACTATTAGTTTCGGAAGAGGAGGAAAACAAGGACTAAAAATAAGAAAAAAAGTTATAATGTGGACAGTTTAGCTCAGTTAGTAGAGCATCTACCTTGGGGACCACAAGGTTTCGGATTCGATACCGAGCCTCACCCGGAGTGACCAATGGGTTGACATGTTGTAAAATCAACCAACCAACCAAAAAGTGAGCAATCTTCCTCGCTGTTGGTTGATAGCGACAATAGGCCACTCCGCCGACTTTACTGTCCTTGTGGTAGTAGACAAAAAATGATATAGATAAAACACGTGGAATGAAAAGATTAAGAAGAAGTTAAGGAACAAATAAGCAAAAAGAGAGAAGAAAAAGAAGACAGAATTGACAGAAGAAGAAGAAGAAAGAAGAAGAAGAAGAAGAAGGAAGAAGAAGGAGAAGAATTGTCAACATAACCAGCCAACCGGCCAGCCTCACCAGCGTGATACATAAATAGATCCCTCGATACCGACTTTACTATTAACATAAGTTCGTAACTCAATTTTCCTCGTATATCAAATTAAGTTTCCCCTATTGGAATAAACTAGAATGCCATTAATGCCGTTCAAACCCCGTTTCATTTCGTTCAGCGCTTAACTCAATTTCCTCGTATATCAAATTAAGTTTCCCTATTGAAAATAAACTAGAAATGCCATTAATCGTTCAATCCCCGTTCATTTCGTTCAGCTCTTAATTCAATTTCCTCGTATATCAAATTAAGTTTCCCTATTGGAATAAACTAGAATGCCATTAATCCGTTCAAAACCCCGTTTCATTTCGTTCAGCGCTTAACTCAATTTCCTCGTATAATCAAATTAAGTTTCCCTATTAAAATAAACTAGGATGCCATTAATCCGTTCAAACCCCGTTTTATTTCGTTCAGCTCGTATACAACTTCCCTCGTATATTAAATCAATTTTCCTAACGAAAATAAACTAGAATGCCGTCATACCCGACTTTATTTCGTTCAGCTCGTAACTCAATTTCCTCTTATATCAAATCAATTTTCCCCATTGAAATAAACTAGAATGTTATTAATCGTTCAAACCCGATTTTAATTTCGTTCAGCTTCGTTACTCAATTTTCCTCGTATATTCAAATTAATTTTCCTTATTGAAATAAACGAATGCCATTAATCCGTCCAAACGTGATTTTATTTCGTTCAGCTCGTAACTCAATTTTCCTCGTATATTAAATCAATTTCCCCTATTGAAATAAACTAGAATGCCATTAATCCGTCCAAATCGTTCAGCTCTCGTAACTTAATTTCCTCGATAATNTACTATATATAATATAATATATATATATATATATTTCTATGTTAAATATATATATATATATATTAACCCGACCAGAGGTAGCTGCTGAATAATAAGTATAGCTGCACTGATGAGGGTAAAAGCCCGAAACGCGCGTCTGTAGATTGCTTATATAACGCTCCCATTTTCGTTGAGCACTCTGTTTAGAAGGGCTAAATGCAAAAATTCACCTTCGGCGCAAAGGCTAGTCTTACTTGTTTACATAAGTTAGAGACTTGTGGACCGCACCGGTAGGCGACTTGACGGTGAAAGTTCGTTCGAAGTTCGAACCCGACAGAGGTAGCTGCGGCTGAAAATAAGTATAGCTGCAGCTGATGCAGGGTAAAGGTGTAACCTCCGAAAACAGCGTCGCAGATTCTTTATATATTTATTAGAATATAACGCGAATGTCTAGCCGATCGTACCATCCGACCAGATTCCTGTTGTAACTCGAGTCGCAATCGTATTAATTGTATTATTCTGACTATTCTCATCTTTCATGTTATCTGTACAATGGTTTCGGCCGCAATGTGCCCTCCAGCGCCTTCTTCGGTGTATTTCTTTTCGAACTTCGGTAACTCTGCGTAAACAGAAGCCATCATTAACTTTTAACCTACACACCATTTTATCAGTCCACGGGCGGTATCCTGGTCTCATCCGCTAACCATAGCTGGGCGTGCAGTGTTAAGCTTGTTAATTATTATTCTATTTATCGTAACTGTTGTCCCTGACCAGGATTGAACTTGGCCAAGAGAGAAAAATTAACAACTGTCACCCGTTATAAATTATCTTTGACTAATAAAAAAAAATTGAGAAAGTTGAAAAATTTTTTAATTTTTATTACAATGTTAAAAAAAATGTAAAAAATTGTTTAGTTTTGGTTGAAGATAAATCAAACTGGCATTTTCCAGGAGTGGGTATACTGTAAAGCTCATATTTTGCGTTGAGTGTTTCAAATTTGAGCTCTGGCGGATGTGTGAGTATGTCTTCATTGCTTGCTTAGCACTCCTTTAGTCCACTCTGATCCATAATGGTTATATAGATTTATATAAGTAAATATATGATAAAAAGAATATGAATAGATGGAAATTAATCGACCGTTATATCCGTTCTAGTATAAATTTCATCTTCGACGAAAAATCTCAAACTTTACATTTTTAGCAAATTAGAAACATCCCTAATCTGAATTTTTTAACAATCCTTAACTTTTATATAATTTTAGATCTTAAAACATTTTAAATTTTGGTCTTAAAAATTTCTTAATTATTTAATGAACGTTTTATTGTAATTTGTATACATTAACATTAGCATTTTTAATATTTTTACACAAACTTATTTTTTAATATAATTGTTTTAAATAATTAAAAAAATTTTTTTAATTAAAAAATTTTAAACCAGCATTTTCAAATTCAGCGTTAATTCACGTGTTTGTACATTTTTTAGGGATAATCTTCCCATCTATACTCTTTGTGAAGACAATTTCGATTTGTCGCAGATTGATAAATAAACAACAATATTTATTTTCATGTTAAACTATATATATATTTTATTATATCTTAAGTTTAGAAAAGATTACAACCATATGCTTAAATTAATTTACAATTAGTTTAAAATTTTAACACATTTTTAAACGGTAAATTTATTTTAATTTTTTAAAATGTTTTAACAATTAAAAATAATTTAAAAGGCCTTGAGGCTATTGTCGAAAATAAATTTATTACGAATGACGTTTGTTAGATTTTTCTTTCTTTTGAAAGTTAAAATATTGCTCTGTATATAATTAATTTATTGGTTAAATTGTACATTGGAGCTCTCTTTTAGGGATTATAATAATCATTGTATGAGTAATATTTTCGCACCTACAAGAGCATAAGTATGGTTGATTACCAGTGCGATTTTGAAGATTCCAAATAGAATCATCCCTTACAACCAATATCAGTGTTGCGATATTTACATTAATTAATACTAGGTATATTATATATATATTAAAATATAAATTTTTTTTAAATTTGCATTTTTTGTAGTAATGCAACGAAGTTGCTCCCTTTTATTCGTAAAAATAGAACAGTTTTTTTAAACTTTGAAAAAAATGTTTTTTTTTTTATATTTTGTAATTAATTCCGTTTTGGCAAAGGAGGCATTATGTTACTTTCCAAAAAACCATTTTAATATATATGGTAAAGTCTTTAAAATTTTTTCCAAACATAATTATAAAGGTGGAATGGTGTGTTTCTTCTGTCGAAAAATCATTTTTCACTGTTGAAAAATCACACTCATCTTGACAACAATTGCGGAATAGTGATTTCAGGGTGGATGTTGAGTATCTTCCCCTCCATGGCATTTAGGAAGTAATTTTCTTTTATGGGGACATGTTTGAAGATTTCCGATTTTTATTAAACTTCATTTATTTATTATTATTATTATTATTATATTATTATTCTATTATTATTATTAAGGAAATTAAGTTTTTTAATATCCTAAATTATTTTTCCGTAACACATAAGTTGCAGTATTTAGATCTGTAAACCCGGAAGCTATAATAGCGTCCGCGAACTAACCGACGTTATTTTGCATCCAAAATGTACATGAGTAAAAGAACTCAACAAACACCATAGGGATCTTGCTCGACAGCCTGATGATTGCTATTTAGCATGAAACGGTTCGGCTGTTAATAATGAACATTGATCTGTGAAAACTTTGTAAAATAAAATGAATAATTAAGCTTTTACAATTTGTGATTGAGCATGTGTATTTTCTTGTTTCATCACAAAAAAATTTTGGTTTTTACATATACCTATATATATATAATATATATATAAATATTATATAATATATAGTGTAAACAGGTTTGTTTACGAATGGCGTTTTTGCCGCATAATTTTGGGAATAAAGCTGCTTAATTGGAGTCGACCTAATTTTTGAAAATTAATTAATTAATAATGAATTTAGGCGGGAATACCTATTAAATGTATGGCTAAACAAAATCGAGAAAAATCAATTCTGTATGTACATTTCGGCCTATTAGGCCCTCATCAGCAGAGCTATAGATCGGAAGACGCCCTGTGCGTGATTTGAAACCGGACTGCCAAGCTGACAGGCCGATCTCATAACCCTACACTAAAACGACTTCTTAGATTTTATGATTTGTTTAGAGTAGGTTAAATTCCTCTTCTAGTGCTTTTATTTACTCGACGATATTGATAAGTTGTAAACAAGGTTTGTTTAGAATGGCTTTTTGCCGATAATTTTTGGGAGAATAAGTGCTTAATTGGAGTCGTACCTAATTTTGAAAATTAATTATATTATAATTGAATTAGGACGGGAATACTATTAAATGTATGGCTATAACAATCGAGAAAAATTCAATCTCTGTATGTACATTTCGGCCTATTAGGCCTATCAGCAGATATATATATATATATATATATATATATATATATAGTTATATATATTATATATGCAGAATAAAGAAGAATATCTCTCTCTGTTAAACACTCGGAAATGGTCTTTTCATTCCCTATGCCTTAACTTCGTGATACCACGTCATTTTCGTTGGCTAAGGCCCGTATATATTTATGCGTTGCATGTACTTTTTTATCTTTAGATGAGAATTGGGCATAAGGGCCAAACGACCAAGTCCTCGTCAGGAATGCGACAACAATCTCGTATTTCATCCATTAATAAATTTTTTGTTTTCTGACTTTGTCGCCTTGGCCTTGTCATCTGTCAGTTGCAGAACATCTCCATCCGATTCTCGTTATGCGAAGTACATGCTAAGACGACGTCAAGAGGTCAGTGTCCTCTTTGAAATGGGACGAATAGATATGAAATAGATGATGGCGGGCCAGATGTAAATTAGAGCGTCATATAGATAAATATAAAAAGAATGAATAGCGATATATATATATATATATATATATATATAATAATATATAATATTAAAATTCGAAGGCAATAAAAATGCGTATAAAAAATAAAGACAAAAATATAGTTTTTTTGTCTTGATTTTTTATAGCGCATTTGTTTGCCTTCGAATTTTAATATTTTATAACATACTTAAACAATTGCACCTTCAAGGCAAATTACCAAATACTTTTATATATATATATATAAAATAATAACATTATATAGTATATATATACTATAATTAGGACTACTCTCGTCGATTTTTACAAGGGTTAATCAAGGTTGAACCCACAGGGATTTGTTTTAGTGGTTGAAGGCTTGTGTTGGAACATTCCACAACTTTTTGGCACAGTCGATTAGGAAAGAAATTAGGTGCATCAAGGGTGCACGTCAAACCCAATCAAACGACCGACCTCAGGAATGTTTGAATTCAGAGTTATCCTCTCCTAACTGGTTACTACCGCATGGCTGAAGGGCTCCAGTCATTGCCCTACCTCATTTAACCGCATAGCTGAGGGAAGATGTCAAGTCACCATGTCGAGCGTCTCAGCTGAGGCAGCTGCCTACTAATCCGCGGAGAGATCATTGGAATATTCGGTATTGCGCTATGTGGGAATGCCAAACTCGTGCTTCGTTCAGGAATTGAACCTCGAATTGACGAGTCCATTTTACACAACGCCCTCTAAGCCACTAGCCCACGTGCGCTGCCATTTATTTTCTTGGAACAGTTATAGAGTTTGTTGTTGGCAAATCTGCAAATGGTTTCATACTACATATACATATCGTTGTGAATGGACTTACCAGAAGCCTTCTGCTTGGAAAATGCTTACCCAACTTGCTTCTATCGGGGCGGTGTGCGTGTTTCTCTTTTTTTTGTTTTTTTTCTGTGAAAAAAGGCTTTTAAAATTGTATATTCTAAGAAAAGCTTTTAAAAAAGATGTATCTTTTAAGAAAGTTTTTAAGAATGATATCTTTTTAAAGAAAGCTTTTAAAAGACATTTATTTCTTTGTAAGAAAGCTTTTATTTATATATACTATATATATATATATATATATATATATTACTATTAGACTTATATACTCACAGTTACTTGCAATGTCCACGGAAGCACAACAAATATATTACTTCGGATTTTATTAAACCGTTTAAGAGTGCTCTAACAGTCTAAAAGCTTACCATCACGCCCCACTTTTACTGCACAGATCCAAGTCGTGCTTTACTAACTCATACGCTGGAATTGACGGTATTGAACCAGAACCTGGTGCGTGTCTGAGACCGGGACCTCTATCAATTTAGGCTAACCGACCTATATAATGATTAGATAAAGTAGCTCAAGAACATACATATATAACTTAAGTGGTGGAAATATTTTAGTGTATATAAGGCGTTGCTGGGCAATCAGCGCACTTAATATTCATAGACTATGCGAGGCATGAGATTATAATGGTACTCCCCTAAGCCAATCAACAGCCCGAATACGTGTTGTTGGTTAACTACTTAATCGCTGATATGGACAGACGTCGCATTTTCACTCACTGGCGAATAACCTGCAAGATGGAGGAGACCAAGGAACAACAAGGATATACCCAATATGTAAGGGACAGTAGGGAGCGAACCAAAGGATTCTTCACTAAAGATCGGCTCTGTTTAACATAACTGATCTCCGATGGACAGCGCCCTTGCTTGAAGCCTAAGGATGGCCCAAAGATCGTACATTAGGATAGCGTAGATGATGTTACATAATCTATGCATAGATTATTGTCACCCTGTATTTCTGAAGGATGCCCCTTTTCATATCAGGCGGACTTTCCATGGAATATTACAGCAAAGCCCGCGAAATACGTGAAGTTCACGTGGGGCCTGGTTGGCTCTCAGTTCTAGCTTGGACGTCAGCAGATGAAGGTCTTAGCAAAGCTCAACTGCACACGCGCGTTATGTTAGTTACATGAAAATGTTTAGTTAAGTAAATAAAAAGCTTACATAAATAATATGGTTTTGTGTTGATGAATGTCTTGGTAACAAGACTGATCTAGAAGAAGAAATGAATTAAGTGCGACCGACCACCAAGACGAAGTCCAGACGCTAGAAGAGAACCGTAAGATACCAAAAGATGAGCAGAAAGAATAATAGATAGTAAAAAAGAAAGGGTATACAACATGTTGGATTTTGTGTAAAGTATTCAACTCTGTTACAAGATGAATTGCAAGACTAAAACTAGAGTTTGGTAGAGTGGCTTATATGGAGCTTTGGATTGTTCCATTATGAACTCAGCAAGTTCATTTCTCTGAGTTTCTGATTGGCTGTTGGATGTTCAGGGTGAGTAAGAACATGGATAAGTACCCACTCTTCAGCCATCACTTTGCATTATGCCAGCAAGCATGCAATGGCTTATTTAAGTTACAGCTTGCCTGTTGTTCTCGTCTGCTAAATCGACGGTAGTTAGAACCCACTGCGATGGGAGTATTATTTTGTTTCTATATCTGGAGGATAATTTCTACACAACAGATTAGATCGTAAACGATATTGGTGACTATTAGTTTCTCGCATATGAGATCTAAGTTTGGCGAAAGATTGTCATGGATGTCTGTTGCTAGCACGGATGTGATGATAATGACTATGTACATCCCCAGTCCTGCTAGTGTATATCTCCTCCTTTTTTCTCTTTAGAAGTCCTCAAGACGAACAATAACCCCATTCCATGTCTTTAACAGTTTGTGGACCACTGGTGACTAGTTAGTCCAATTCTGGACTTGCAGATGCAGTCACACACAAGTGCTGGAGAATATCCATCTGCATTTTGGTGGTTCATGACGACGAAGACTCACTGCTCTAACTCGCCCTGTTATCTCGAATTCTGTAGACCATGCTCACTCAGCTGCACTGACATGTGTCTCACACAACCTTGTCTATTGAAGAACTAGATTTCCACACTGTTGAGGTGTTGATGTTCATTTCTTCAGCGTTGTCTTTATATGGTCTTTGAACCGCTTCACTGCATGCCACCTTCAACATAGTCGTATATGAAGTATATAATAAAAAAGATATGAAAACAACACAAAATGCTGTTTTAAGTGAAAACATTTTATAATTTCGTGATATTGAACAATATTTTGATTTTATAAAATCGTATTAGAGCTTGTTTATACTCCGTGTTGTTAAGCGGAACAAAAGTCATATGAGTTCAAAACAAAAACTGGCGGCAATAAATAATCTATGACGGATGCGGAAGTTGCTCACATTGCGAAACATTCTGTATAATTTTTCTTTTTTGCAACGCCAAGGTTTTTGTTTTAACTCATATAACTTTTATCTCCGTTCTTAACAAAACGGAGTATAAACAAGCTCTGATGACGATTTTTATAAAATCGAAATATTGTTCACTATCAGCAAGTTATAAAATGTTTCACTTTAACAGCATTTTGGTGTTTTCATATCTTTTTTATATATACTCATACCGTCGGATTCATTCCTTTCTTTTAACTTATAGTCGTATATATAACTCTTTAGAATGGCAGTGAACAGAGGTAAGCATTTGCCAATATATGTTATGGGTAGCGGAAGTTTGTTTATATAGCCGGGAGACATGATGAATTTTGAATTGACTCAGTTAAATATGTACGTATTAAAAGATCGCTACTTACTAAATATATGCATTTTATTGCGCCGTCAATGTTAAATGCTAATTATGTCATTATCTTTATTTACTAAACAGATCGCAAAACATACTTGCCGAAGGATATGGTGGTAAATCCGTCTTCGAAAACAATGTAGACTCCCATCATTAGTCGATATGATTGCTAGACGGAAAGAGTTTTGCCGTTAGCAAAACACACAAACGGAAGAGAGAGAGAGAGAGAGCAGAGAGAGAGAGAGAGAGAGAGAGAGAGAGACAAGAGAAAGGAGACAGAGACAGACAGACAGACAGAAGGCAGAGAGTGAGATAGAGAGAGTGAGAGAGAAGACAGAGAGAGAGAGCAGTGTGAGAGAAGTGAAAGAGAAGACAGACAAACAGAGAGTGAGAGGGAGGGGAGAGAGAGAAAGAGAGAGACAGACAGAGATAAAGAGAGTGTGAGAGAAAGAGAGAAGAGACAGAGACAAACAGACAGAGAGTGAGAGAAAGAGAGAAGAGAGAGAAGGAGAGAGAGAGAGAGAGCAGACGAGGGTGAGAAGAGAGAGAGTGGATAAAGAAAAGGAGAGAAGAGAAGAAGAAGAAAGAGAGATGAGAGAGGGTGGAATAAAGAAAAGAGAGAGAGAGAGAAAGCAAAAAGAAGTGAGAGAGACAGAGAGACAGAGAGAGGGACAACGGAGGAAGGGACAGAGAGAGAGAGAGAAGAGAGAAGAGAAGATGAGAAGGGGCGAAAGAGAGAGTGTGAGGGGCGAGAAAGAAAAAAGAAAGAGACAGAGAAGAGAGAGAATTGGAAAGAGAAAGAGAGAGACAGAGAGAGACAGAGAGAGGAGAGAGAGAGGACAGAGAAAGGGAGAGAGCGAGAGAG
>CM042180.1:50314028-50316528 GCA_023376005.1 Doryteuthis pealeii | reverse complement strand
AATAGGTTGCCCGCCTAATTAATTAATTATTAATTAATTAATTTTCAAAATTAAGTACGACTTCAATTGAGCACATATTCTCCACAAACACACACACACACACACACACACACACACATAGCTCAGTCGGTAGAGCGTTCGACTAGAAACCACAAGGTTCTTAGTTCGATACCGGTCCTCGCCAACTCAGCGTATGAGTAGCACAGGGATCTGTGCGGTAAAGTAAGGAGCTGATGATAGGTGTGGCGCTCCACCTCAGACGCCAAAACAATCTCCTTGGTCTAGCGCTATTGAAAAGGGGATAGACTCCCTCGCTGTCTGGCTGATACCGACTTTAGGCCGCCCCGACGACTTTACCTTTACTTATATATATATATATATATATATATATATATATAGTTTTTTTTCCGTAGTTAGGGTCTTTCCATGTGTGGTTTAACCAAGCTGATGCAGGTAGACCATAAGGAGAGATCAATGTGCCTAATACCAGTGAGTAAAAGGACAAAGCAAGATATTTAGTAAATGTAGAAAAAACTCTAAACTTGCTTCATTACAATAATTTATTTCAACCGTATTGTATGTAGTCATGTTCTTGTGATTACCTGAAGATGCCGTATTAATACGGTTGAAATAAATTATTGTAATGAAGCAAGTTTAGAGTTTTTCTTCATTTATATATATATATATATATATATATATATATATATATTGTTTAAAACAATTTTTTTTTCCTAAACCCCCCTCATGTATATACCCATATTTATTACAATTTACAATTTGACTTTTAGTTGTCTCCGGCTGTATAACCATGATGAGCAACCGGACGAAAGGGCCCTTGTTTTTATCAAATAAAACAAATTTTTTTCTCTCCTCCTTTTTTTTGTACTCCCTTCGTATCCACCTATATAGGTGATCATAATGATTATCCTTAAAGCATTGTTTAGATTTGCCTGTACCAAAAAATTATATATATATATATATATATATATATATATATATATATATATATATATATATATACTATAAACATGTTTTAGAAGTTTCATCAAAATATAATAAAACCTCTGTGTTCGGTTTAGCTTTGACGATAGAGCATCTGCTTTACACGGGAAAAATTCAAGTATAATTCATCGTGTGGCGGTAAGAGTTTAACTTTTATTATCATTATAATACTTCATACCCATTGCGCTAAACGTCTTTCTTTAGATGGTTTTACCATTCAATTCTCTCCTTCATTTTTACTCGTTTACCAACGCTTTGTTGCACAGGAATTTTAATATGTTAACTCTCTCAGAACTATTTTGTTTATAATCGTTTAACGCTAAGTGCAACACATTCTCGACACCGAATTGCCAATCAATTATCATTCATTTGTTTATTTATTTTGTTGTTTTTGTTATCGTTCTTATATTTATTTGTGCACTTAACAAAGGACTTCTTTTTATTTTTCACTTTCCAGAAGAGCTGAAATGGGTGAGTGTGCTTTTGAATTTTTCATCTTTATTTTCTCAAGTTTGTAAATTATTAATTTTCCGCTTGTATTTTTGCTTATTGTTTTGATGTAACGTAGCTATTTCCTTATCTTTCTGAGATTCTCCCGCCCTTCCTCCGTTTCCCGCCTTTTCTCAGTTTCCCGCTCTTTCTCCGTTTCCCGCGCTTTCTTCTTTGATAGTTTTATACCTTTTTTTTTATAAAAAAATACAACTTAACATTCTAAATGAATACGTTCTGTTTATTTTTTATACACTAAATTAACATTTTGTATTCAGTTAAATTATTTTGTTTTTTTTAAATGTTGTGCCTCTTTCGAAATAATGAATTAGATTTTCTTGTTTATTTCGAAAATGTTAAACTCTATATAATTCAGCTAGTTGAGGTTCTTGTCTACGTAGGGCAAGTTTATTTATTTATTTATTTATTTATTTTACATTCACTCACTTTTTATTTTTAACACTAAATTGTACTCAGTTCTTTTTTCTTATTCATCTTTACGAAATAATAAATAAGATTTTTTTGTTTATTTCGAAAATGTTCAGCTAGTTGAGGTTCTTGTTTACGTAGGGCAAGTTTTTTTTTTTAGTTTTATTTTATTTATTTATTTAGGTTTTTTTTTTTTACATTCACTCACTTTTTATTTTTAACACTAAATTGTACTCAGTTCTTTTTTTTAATTCCTCTTTACGAAATAATAAATTAGATTTTTTTGTTTATTTCGAAAATGTTAAACTGTATATGATTTAACTAGCTGAGGTTCTTCTCTACGTAGGGCAAGTTATTTATTAATTTTTTTTTTTTACATTCACTCGCTTTTTTTATTTTAACACTAAATTGTACTCAGTTCCTTTTTTTTTTATTCCTCTTTACGAAATAATAAATTAGATTTTTTGTTTATTTCGAAAATGTTAAACTGTATATAATTTAACTAGCTGAGGTTCTTGTCTACGTAGGGCAATTTTTTTTTTTTAGTTTTATGTTTATTTATTTATTTATTTTTTACATT
>CM042180.1:50279028-50304028 GCA_023376005.1 Doryteuthis pealeii | reverse complement strand
TTCATTTCTATTGTTCTATTATACCCCTACTCTGTTACATATCTTTTTATCTGCCTTCTTATTAGACTTTCTAATTTAATACGTATTTCATTACATTAAAACTTAAATACTTGCACCCGGGTGTGCATATATTTGCTAGTATATATATATATATATATATATTGGTTGGTTTAGCTCAATATATATATATATATATATTATATATATATATGTAGATTGAGCTAAACCATATATATATATATATATATATATATAATATATATATATATATAGGGTTGTTTAGCTCAATCGGTAGAGTATTCGACTAAGAACAAAAGGTTCCTGGTTCGCTAAATCAGCGTATGTGTAGCACAGGGTCTGTTGCGTAAAGTAAATAGCTTATTGTTGGTGTGTTGCTCCACCTAAGATGTAAAACCAATCTTCTTGGTCTAGCGGTAGTGAAAAGGGATATACCCTGGATCTCTGGCTGATACTGACTTGAGCTCAGTCGAGGATTTACTTATTTTACTTTATATATATATATATATATATATTATATATATATTATATAATATATATATATACCAAGCGTGTTGGTAGATCCTTGCGGAGAGAAAAAAAACCAGCAGAAAGTTTGATTGTAAAAATATACTACCAAACATCAACCAGGAAGAAAACATTTTTTGAAAAAAAGAAAGGACCAAGATAGTCGTACCAACAAAAAATAATCTATTGGTACAGTATTTGGGCAAAAGAAAAAACAATTTATATGTATATATATATATATATATATGTATATAAGATATATATATATTCATATAACTGCTAGGAGAAAGCTAATAAGTAAAAAGTGCTCGATACCTAAGTAGAGCCAATAATAAAGATAATCTAATGAGTCAGACGAACCTACTATTAGTTTCGCATGAAGCTCTTCAGAGCTAAAATCTGACTCTGAGTCAGATTTTAGCCCTGAAGAGCTTTATGCGAAACTAATAGTAGGTTCGTCTGACTCATTAGATTATCTTTATATATATATATATATATATATATATATATATATATATATATCTTTGAAAGGAAGGGAAAACTCAACACCGTTATTCCATAATAGATTTAGTTCGACCAAAATTGGGGCCTTTATAAATCTAAGTTGATTTAACAAAGCTCCATAAATGTGATATCTAAATATTGCTCTGTATATAATCTAAACAGATTATAATACATTGAGCTCTCTGTGGTGATTTAAAGATTCGCTGTATTTATACATACTGGATCATACAATAATAATACAGTATCTTAGATATCACATATAGAATCATCCCTTACTACCAAGTTTTGGATACCTGACATCTATCTATTATCTATCTATCTATCTCTCTCTCTCTCTCTCTCTCTCTCTATATATATATAATATATATATATATATATATATATATATATATGAATTTAACTTTTTTTTTTTAAACAAATGATGTTAATGATAGTCTTCAAAAACAACCAACGAACTAAAATAAACAAAATGCTTCAAACAAATTATAAAACACGTTTATATACACTAGCAAATATATGCACCCTCCGGGTGCAAGTATTTAAGTTTTAATGTAATAAAATATCATATTAAATTAGAAAGGCTAATGAAACTAAATAAGAATACAGATAAAAAAGATTTGAAACAGAGGGAGTATAATAAAAGATTTGAAACAGAGGGAGTATAATAAAAAAATGGAACAACTGAAACTTACTCTTCCATCACTCTCGTCTTTCATTGTTATTTTTTCTAATTTAAGTATTTAGTTATAAGAGGAAGTAAAGAATAAAATGACAGTTATTTTATCTTGTTAATGGATTTCATTTAAGATTCATTGAAGAGATTTTTGCTTATATTCATTAAAATAAAACCAAACATTAGAAATCAATAATACTAAGCACATATTTATTAAATTCGATTTTTTTAATATTAATATGCAAATTAGCCTTCCCGTTCACACTGTAAACCGCTATTTTGTTGTATATATAATATAATTGCATGTTGTCAGTATGTAGACATGGTTAACAGTATTAATAATGTAAGACAATTTTATTAATAATTGAGGTTTAGATAAAAATAATCATGGAGAATGTGATGTCAATAACTAAGAGAATTGTGACTTGAGTAGGAATATAGTTTCGGTTACAGACAGAAAAAACATACAATCTCCATTATATATATATATTATATATATATATATATATATATATATATGTGTGTGTGAGAGAGAGAGAGAGAGAGAGTCGGGAGGAGAGAGAGTCAGAGAGTCAGATAAGAGATGAACAGGCTGAATAGATAGTCCGTCTCCCTTATAACTTTATAATGAGCTCAGTGTTTTATTGATTCTAAATGGGGTACTTACTGCATCGTCGGGTGTTAGAATAAAATGTTACTTTTCTCGTCCTTCTTCTTCTTCTTCTTCTTCTTCATCTTTTTATCTTTCTCTTCTTCTTCATCTTCTTCTTTCTCTTCTTTTTCTTTTCTGTTCTTCTTCTTCTTCTTCTTTTCTTTCTTTTCTTTCTTCTTCTTCTTCTTTCTTTTTTCTTTTTCTTCTTCTTCTTCTTCTTCTTTCTTCTTCTTCTTTTCTTCTTCTTATTATTATTATTATTATTATTATTATTATTATTATTATTATTATTATATTATTAATACTTTTTTCTCTCTTCTTCTTTTTCTTCTTTCTTTTCTTCTTTCTTTTTTCTTCTTCTTGAACTTAACCCTCAACTTCTTCGGCAACAATCTCCTCACAAGGCACTAATATTATTTACAGTGTATATTAAATAAATATATCTCTCTCATTCCCCCCTCTCTCTCTTTCCCTCTCTCTTTCTTTACCTTTCTCTCCCCCCCTCTCTCTCTCTCACACACACCTATCTCTTTATCCTCTCTCTCTCTTTATCCTCTTCTAGCCAATGATCAGCCCTGCCCTGCAAGGTATCATTTTGTTTCAGAAGCGCCTCTCAGCCATTATAAATCTTTCTTCTAATTACTCACATGGATTGGGGGAGGGCGGCGATGGGCCACGGATTATGGATCGGCTTCTTCGACTCGCTTATCAAAAACCTGCACAAAACGCCTGTGCAAACACAAAGTGAGCGAAGACAGCTTGAGGGGGAACCTTTCGATGAATCACGGCGCAAATTCAATTAATAAGATATACGAGGACACGGAACCAGAGGAAAAAAAAGGCTTTCCAACCAGAATAAATTGAATTATGACTACTATTACAACTACCATTATTATTATTATTATTATTATTATTATTATTATTAGTAGTAGTAGTAGTAGTAGTATAAATACCTAGGTTATCATTGAAAGTTGTATGTAATGGGAATAGCTTCATTGAAAATATTTTAAGATTTCAGCGAATAGGGGTGATAGATAAATTTGAATGCATGAAGGTATTTACGTATTTATATAGAAATGCTCATAACTATTTGAATAACCAGATAATGAGATTCTAATCGCTTGGCTTGGACTATTAAAAGCAGTTTTAGTTCAGTCGGTAGAGGATCCGTCAACGAACCTCAAGTTTCCGCGTTCGATACCGGTACTAGATAACGCAGCACATGAGTAGCACAGTTTATATCTTTTATAATCATTTTTTTAATTGATATAGATCACTAAGCAGCACCCCAATCGGAGATTTAAGTGGTTTGAATTCAGAGATTTCCTTCTCCTATACTGGTTGCCTAACCAAAGTTAAAGAGCCCAGTAAAATAGATCACTAAGTAGGCCTGAGCTTATTCTAGTAGTAACCACCGTAAGCAGAAATTTAAGAGGTTTGAATTCAGAGTTTTCCTTCTCCTAGACTGGTTGCCTAACCAAAGTTAAAGAGCCCAGTGAAATAGATCACTAAGTAGGCCTGAGCCTATTCTAGTAGTGACCACCCCAATCAGAGATTTGAGAGGTTTGAATTCAGAGTTTTCCTTCTCATAGACTGGTTGCCTAACAAAGTTAAAGAGCCCAGTGAAATAGATCACTAAGTAGGCCTGAGCCTATTCTATAAGAGACCACCCCAAGCAAATTTTAAGAGGTTTGAATTTAGAGTTTTCCTTCTCATAGACTGGTTGCCTAACTAAAGTTAAAGAGCCCAGTGAAATAGATCACTAAGTAGGCCTGGCCTATTCTAGTAGTAACCACCGTAAGCAGAAATTTAAGAGGTTTGAATTCAGAGTTTTCCTTCTCCTAGACTGGTTGCCTAACCAAAGTTAAAGAGCCCAGTGAAATAGATCACTAAGTAGGCCTGAGCCTATTCTAGTAGTGACCACCACAATCAGAGATTTGAGAGGTTTGAATTCAGAGTTTTTCCTTCTCATAGACTGGTTGCCTAACCAAAGTTAAAGAGCCCAGTGAAATAGATCACTAAGTAGGCCTGAGCCTATTCTATAAGAGACCACCCCAAGCAGAATTTTAAGAGGTTTGAATTTAGAGTTTTCCTTCTCATAGACTGGTTGCCTAACCAAAGTTAAAGAGCCCAGTGAAATAGATCACTAAGTAGGACTGAGCCTATTCTAGTAGTAATCACCCCAAGCAGAAATTTAAGAGGTTTGAATTTAGAGTTTTCCTTCTCATAGACTGGTTGCCTAACCAAGGTTTAAAGAGCCCAGTGAAATAGATCACTAAGTAGGACTGAGCCTATTCGAGTAGTGATCACCCCAATCAGAAATTTAAGAGGTTTGAATTCAGAGTTTTCCTTCTCATAGACTGGTTGCCTAACTAAAGTTAAAGAGCCCAGTAAAATAGATCACTAAGTAGGCCTGAGCCTATTCTATAAGAGACCACCTCAAGCCGAAATTTAAGAGGTTTGAATCCAGAGTTTTCCTTCACATAGACTGGTTGCCTAACCAAAGTTAAAGAGCACTGTGAAATAGATCACTAAGTACGCCTGGGCCTATTCTAGTAGTGATCACCCCGATCAGAGATTCGAGGTTTGAATTCAGAGTTTTCCTTCTCATAGACTGGTTGCATAACCAAAGTTAAAGAGCCCATTCTACCCTACTATTTATCCATAGTGGTGGAGAATAGTTGGATTCATACCTTTCCCAAGGGTATTAGCTCTATATGAAATGTGGCTTCATCCAGGATCGACGAGTCCATATCCTACGAATAAAACCAGTACATCGACGTGCTCACCTGATGTCCCCTGTCACTCATCTCCTAAATCCTGCTTCTGATCTGATGATGAGGGGTACCTATTATTATTATCATTATTATTATTATTATTATTATTATTATTATTATTATTATTATTATCTCTATGACAGTTTTCACACCCACCTTAGCTGGGGGTTCGCTGGAGGCTGAGTGTCAGCACGTGTTCTCAGGTTTCCAGGACTCTTCTGAGTATTCTAGCACAATTTATCAATGCTGTTGTTTGGACGTATTTCAAAACCCTTTGATACGGTTCCCAGGGTCCCAATTACGACTGGATCGATATTCGCCCTTCTATTCCACAGTTTTTTTCAGCTCTTTGGCCAGATCTAAATATTTGTGTATATTTCGTTTTCCTTCATCACCCTGATCCGTCGGGACGGCAAAATCCACAGATGACAAGTTTTCTTTTTCTTGTTGATTAATATTAGGTGTGGTATCCTGGCAGAGAGATGAGTGATCCGTCTGTATCTCGATTCCCAGAGAATTTATGGGTCTCAGTCTCCAGGACAGATTCCGGTTTGTGCAAATACCATTGAGCAGTATGGTGAAACATTTAATTTCTCGTATAATTTCAAGTGATCACTCCCCCCCATAATCATGTCATTATTATTATTATTATTATTATTATTATTATTATTATTATTATTATTATTACTAGCAAATATATGCACCCTCCAGGTGCAAGTATTTAAGTTTTAATGTAATAAAATATTGTATTAAATTAGAAAGGCTAATGAAACTAAATAAGAATACAGATAAAAAGATGTGAAACAGAGGGAGTATAATAAAAGATTTGAAACAGAGGGAATATAATAAAAAATGGAACAACTGAAACTTACTCTTCCATCACTCTCGTCTTTCATTGTTATTTTTTCTAATTTAAGTATTTAGTTATAAGAGGAAGAATAAAATGACAGTTATTTTATCGTGTTAATGGATTTCATTTAAGATTCATTGAAGATTTTTTTGCTTATATTTATTAAAATAAAACCAAACAGTTAGAAATCAATAATACTAAGCACATATTTATTAAATTCGATTTTTTAATATTAATATGCAAATTAGCCTTCCCGTTCACACTGTAAACCACTATTTTGTTGCATATATAAATATAATTGCATGTTGGCAGTATGTAGACATAGTTAACAGTATTAATAATGTAAAATAATTTTATTAATGATTGAGGTTTAAATAAAAATAAAATCATGTCAATAACTAAGGGAATTGTGACTTGAATAGTAATATAGTTTCGGTTACAGACAGAAAAACGCACAATCTCCATTATAATAAGATTATTATTATTAGTAGTAGTAGTAATACGCAGGTTATCATTAAAAAGATAGCGTATTTCTATGTAATGCGGAATAATTTCATTCAAAACTATTTTACGTTTTCAGTGAATAATTCTGAATGAAAAGATTTGAATGCATAAAGGCCTTGTGGCAAATGGAATAACGTCCCGATAAAAAGATGCCCCATTGGAAGCTGAATTGTCTATTGATGCATTTATGTATCCATACAGTAATGCTCATATCTATCTGAACAGATAGATAATAGGATTCTAATTGCTTAGCTTGGACTATTAAAATCAAATTTAGTTCCGTTGATAAAGCATCCGTCATGTAAACCACAAGGTCCCGGGTTCGATACACGGTAAAGTCGGTAAAAGTGTGCTAATACAGTTTGTATCACATTCCTGATTTTAAAAAAATTCTCTGGCGAGATATTTGTCTATAAATTCGTTTTCTTTCATCTTAACTCTGCGATCTGCTGGAACTCTTAAATCTACCAGTTAGCAAGTTTTATTTCGCTTGTTAATCAATACTTGGACTGGTCTTCTGGCTGAGATAAGGTGATCCGTCTTTAATCACAAAATCCAAGAGAGTTTTATGCGTTTCATTCTCGAAAACAGATTCTGGTTATTATTATTATTATTATTATTATTATTATTATTATTATTTATTATTATTACACTGGTTTACAGAGAAATTGAGGCAAAACAAAAATAGCTGTTTTAACCTAATTTGGGGGTGCTGAATTCAGATTTGAAATCCGTTTTTACTCATCACCTCTAGTTTTTTTTAGATATGCATACTGTACATTTTGTACACATACAGTACATAAAGACGTATACGCATTGAGGTTTAATTTCTAATATTGTGTGACTTATGTCTTCTTTTTTAGTTATTATGCAATAAATGTAAGTGATAGCATTACATTATATATATATATAGCACGGGTTTTGGCAGTTAAGCGTAGCCAACACGTCTCAATCAACAGCCAGTAGTGCACTGGCAGTCAGCGCAGGAGGTTGTCGTCCCTCGCAGCGCAGGAGGAAGGTGTCCCTCGACAATTGTGTTACACAATCTTTTGGGTATATATTTGTATTACAATTTGCAACGACACACATTTTATTGCCTTACATATGATTTAATTTTACTTTGTTGGATGCTCTTGGGTGACATCCCAGAGGCAAAATTCAGCAGATCATCTCAGAAAACAGACTTCTAACTGTCTGCCGTACTACTATTGTTGGCCGCCATAAGTAGTTTGTCTTTGCTCTTCCTTGTGTAATCTTCAAGTTGTTGGATTGTGTATTATTATTATTATTATTATTATTATTATTATTATTATTATTTCATTCCTTGTGACATGTTTCATATCAGCCTGATGGTCTTACACTGGAGTCTGAGTGACAACAAGTCTCCCCAGGTATCCAGGATTCTCCTGAGTATTTTAATTGATTTCAATAATGCTGTTGTCTTGATGGTCTCAATTTATTATTATTATTATCATCATCTGTCGTGATTTCTAAAAACATTTTTTATTCTCCTTACCAGAACAAATTCACAGGGCCCTCGACAAACGCCGGCTGAATGGCCCCACGATATTCCGGGTTAGCTGTGCAGTTTGGGGTACCCCTGAAAAGGACAGTGTGCGTCATCATGTTGACATGCTGGAGAAGGTGGGATACGATCGTCAGGAACAGATTAAGGCATTGCTGACAGATTATCTCAAGAAACTCGAAGGAAATGATGAACAAAAAATCCAGAAAGTGGCTGAGCTCTTCAAGGATTGGGATCCAGATATGAAACACGAACTCCTTAGAGGTACGTAGCAACGAAAAAAAGCATTGGTTCCATTTTGTTCACGATTTAATTATATTTGGGGTATTTAAAAAAAATGTTATGGTTAAATATGGGTTAAATACTACTGCTGCCATTCTTCTGTATATATTATATAAATCTTAGAATCACTGCATATTAGACAGAAAAATCCAAAACTAAACAAAATAAACTTTGATAATAGCACCACTGTTCTAAAATACCTATAATTACATTAACAAATTATAAAATGATAATAATATTAAAAATGATAATAAAACAATAATAATAATAACACTGATAATAATAACAACAACAGTAATAAACACAACAAAAAAATGGAATAGCCCATTGTTGTACGGTTTTAAAATACCTTGAAGATGGCCCACGATAGGGCAGAAAGTACTTGGTCTATGATATATGGCAAATACATCAGCCAATTTTCGCCAGATATTACAAAAATAATCCGGCAATACGAAAACACAAAGGGACAAAACTTGTAGACAGAAAATGGCTGCGTTATTTAACAATATATGCATACACGAAAAAGTGCTGCCTAAATACACCTATATATATAATATATATATAATATATATATATATATATATATATATATATATACCAACCCCTCCGCACGAGCAAGATGCGACACAATGTCAGTTTCTTAAGCGGAGTTTAACAGGTTTGCATTCAGTTTTCCTTCTCCTATACTGGTTACCTAACTATGGTTAAAGACCTCAGTCTGCCCTGCTATTTACCCATAGCTGGAGGGAGAGTAAGATTCATACCTTTGTCAAGGGTATTAGCGCCATGTGAAATGCAAACTGCTTCGTTTAGGAATTGAACTCGGGTCGACGGGTCCACTTCCTACGACTCTAACACTTCGAGCATTATGCCAATGATTTAATTCTGCCATTTTCTCATTCTAGGTATCATCAGTTCGAATAAGGAGTCTGACCAAAAGGAGACAGTGAAGAACTCTGTTCAGAAAAAGGAGACAGTGAAGATACCTGAACAAAAAAAAGAACCACCAAAGACTCCGGAACCGAAAAAGGAGACAGTAACGGCCCCCGATCAGAAAAAGGAGACACTGAAGAAACCTGAACAAAAGAATGAGACAGTAAATATAGCTGACCAAAAGGCGACAGTGAAGATGCCTGAGCAGAAGAAGGAGACAGAAAAGGCCCCAGAGCAGAAGAAGGAGACAGTAAAGGCCCCTGAACCAAAGAAGGAAGCAGTCAAGGCCCCTGAACCAAAGAAGGAAGCGGCTCAGACCCCTGAACAGAAGAAAGAGGCAGAAAAAAAGTAGTGGAACAAACTTCTGACGCTGAGAGGTATTGAACTATTCAAAGAACAACAAACAGATGATGAAATCACGTCCTATTATAATAGAGATTGTGTATTTGTCTCTCTGTAACCGAAACTATGTTACTACTTAAGTCATAATTCCCTTAGTTATTTACGTCACATTGTCCATGATTTTATTTGTCTAAACCTAATTAATAAAAATTGTTTTACATTATAAATACTGTTGGCCTTATTTACATACTAATAACATGCAATTGTATTTATGTATACAACAAAATAGCGGTTTGCAGTGTGAACGAAAAGGCTAATTTGCATATTGATATTACAAATTTGATTTGAATAAATATGTGCTTAGTATTATTGATTTATAATTGTTTGTTTATCTTAATGAATATGAGCAAAAATCTCGGGGAAAAATCTTTGAAAAAATCCATTAACAAGAAGAAATAACTGTAATTTCATTCTTTACTTCCTATTTTAACTAAATAGTTAAATTAGGAAAATT
Source organism: Doryteuthis pealeii (assembly GCA_023376005.1). Taxonomy (NCBI): domain Eukaryota; kingdom Metazoa; phylum Mollusca; class Cephalopoda; order Myopsida; family Loliginidae; genus Doryteuthis; species Doryteuthis pealeii. The sequence continues at coordinate 50,293,947 of CM042180.1, read as the reverse complement.
TAGCAATGAAAGACGGAAGTGATGGAAGAGTGAGTTTTAGTTGTTTTTTTTTTCTCTCGATTTATATATTTAAATAACAAAATGAAATAAAATAATAATAATAGAAAAATATAGAAATGTTTCATTGTTGTGCTGAACATTTCTATATTTTTCTATTATTATTATAATTTCATTTCATTTTGTTATTTAAAAATAATAATAGATAGAATAAGGTACACATGGATAAACTCCTGACCGAGATACGCGTAAGTTAAATAATTAATATTTTATCCATTCAATACTTTCTTTCACTTTTCAACATATATATATATATATAGATAGATAGAGTCATCCACAGACACGTGTTTCGACTTGTCAAGTCTCTTCAGTGTGGCTAGACATTTGTAAGCTACCTATAGTTGGAATTGAAATACGATCGGTTGGGTGTAAGTCCGACACCTTAATCATTAGGCTGTCTTCACCTACAGAATGCGAAGGGGATTTTAACTGTTTTCATACACACATCGCTTAGTATGTAAAGGCTGTCATAGAGTGCTCCATCCCTTATATAGGGAGCGTTGGCGTTTACGCTTGAGTTGACCCTCAGCGGAAATCCCCCCAGATATATATATATATATATATATATATATATATATATATATATATATATATATATATATGGGAGAATATGTGCTTAATTGAAGTCGGACCTAATTTTTTGAAAGTTAATTCATTAATAATTAATTAGGCGGGTTTTAACTATTTTAAATGTAAGGCTAAACAAATCGAGAAAAATCAATCTCTCTCTGTATGTACATTTCAGAGATTGATTTTTCTCGATTTGTTTAGCCTTACATTTAAAATAGTTAAATCCCGCCTAATTAATTATTAATGAATTAACTTTCAAAAAATTAGGTTCGACTTCAATTAAGCACATATTCTCCCAAATATTGTCGGCTGAAAATAGCCATACGATTGTTTACGTTCTATATATATATATATATATATATATATATATATATTCTTCATCTTTATGTTTTTCTGTTATTTACCTTCCTTTTTCTTTTTGTTTCTAACCCTTCTTGCATTAATAATTATTATTTTCCTTCTTTTTTTATTACTTTCTTTCAATATTTTTTATTCTATTTCTTTTTCTTTATATAGTTATTTTTTTGTTTTCTTCTTTCCTTCTCCCTTGTTTTATTTCCTCTTTAGGTCAACTTGACATTGTCTGATCCTTTTGGATCTTTTGAGCAGAGCAAAATTGTTTCCACCATCTTTTATTCTAAACTGTGGTCAACTGCGGCTTAACCTTTTTTCTAAACAAACGTTTTAGGTTGCTTTCACCGCGTTACAGCCCACTTCAAACCCCGTAAAGCAGAAGACCCTGAATTAGACAACCTTGCACGCTTTTCATATCCGTCAGAAAAGCGATGTACACCGTTTTAAACGCACAATCTGTTAAGATACAGTGGTGTCCAAAAATGTATTGAACTCCTTCCGGGGTTTGTTTTACACCATGTAAACTAGAACGTGCCAAAACATTTGGCCACCCTACTGTTAAAATTTTTTTTCAAGTGACACCGTTTCGGCTACGGACTTCAATCGTAGCTGGGTTTTTTTTCAGCAGCCACCGGCTAGCGGTTTTTGTCCAGTAGGGTCCAAAAATGTATTGAACTCCTTCCGGGGTTTGTTTTACACCATGTAAACTAGAACGTGCCAAAACCTTTGGCTCGCCCTATTTAACTGTTAAAATAATTTTTTTTTTCAAGTGACACCGTTTCGGCTACGGACTTCAATCGTAGCTGGTTTTTTTTTTCAGCAGTCACAGGCTAGTGGTTTTTGTCCAGTGGGGTCCAAAAATGTATTGAACTCCTTCCGGGGTTTCTTTTACACCATGTAAACTAGAACGTGCCAAAACCTTTGGCTCGCCCTACTTAACTGTTAAAATAATTTTTTTTTTCAAGTGACACCGTTTCGGCTACGGACTTCAATCGTAGCTGGGTTTTTTTTCAGCAGTCACAGGCTAGCGGTTTTTGTCCAGTGGGGTCCAAAAATGAATTGAACTCCTTCCGGGGTTTCTTTTACACCATGTAAACTAGAACGTGCCAAAACTTTTGGCTCGCCCTACTTAACTGTTAAAATAATTTTGAACTCTTTCCGTGGTTTGTTTTACACCATATAAACTGGAACGAAAAATTAAAAAAATAAAAGGTAAATGTTTTTTGCTATGAAAATGTATAAATCTTTTTAGCATTTTCTTTTTAAAATTTTGTTTCACTGTCTCAAAGCTTTCGGGAATTGAGAAATTAAAAATATATACACAATGAACTTCATTTTTCATATTCCACTAACATCTGTCCGGTAGACTATAATAAAATATTTACGCCCCTGAATTCACAGTCTACCGGTGTTTGTCATTCATTATACAATATGTTTTCAAAACATTCAAACTTACCTTGTTTCTAGTGTTATATATTGTACAAACAGAAATATGAATTTCCGGTTTTATTAAACAAAGAAGTTTTAACAACTGCCCGTTATCAGATCAAGAGATAAAAATACGTGGGAGTAGCTATGAATATAAAAGAACCGAGGGCCCGAGACAGGAGTCGTCAGTTAGCCCCGGAGGCAGAGCCGAAGAGAGAGTGAGGTGATCGGGGTCAGTAGTCGGCCAAGCGGGACCTCGTGTAGTTGGTGTCAGAAAAGCTAGACTTAATATTTACCAACTGAAAAAGCTTGTCGCCCAGAAATTTAATTGAAGGACCGAAAGTGTAAAGACTGAATATATTAATTAAACTGACCCTCTCTCTCGAAGTTAAGAAGCTTGAATTTATTTCAATAAACTTCTGGAGGATAACTTTGGTGTTATTGTCATCCCTTACAACGAAGATAAAACTATTGCAATTTAGTACAGTGACGACGCGCTATGCAACACTAGGACTACTTAAACTTACCTTAACTTTGATTAAAAAAAAATGTTCCCAGCATAGTCAGTACAGCAATGTACACCGTTTTAAACGCACAATCTGTTAAGATACAGTGGGGTCCAAAAATGTCTTGAATTCCTTCCGTGGTTTGTTTTACACTAGAACGTACGATAGGGACTGGCAAGATAATCAGCTTCTACGAGTTTTAAAAGCGAATTAAAATTAATTAAATCTATTATTTAAGGTCAAACTTTGTCTAAATCGATAAGTAGTAACATAATGACCATTAAAAAAAAGAAAAATATCATTACATATGCAATTTATTTTTAATAGATTTAAAACCATTTGTTTTGGTCAATTTCGATGCGATCCGCCATTCTGTCTCTTTTTCAAGGGTTTTAAGCGCTTGTTTACAATTTTAATATAACATTCGCGATTGCAAAAAAAATTACCAAAAATCAGGTAATTTATCCGATTTTAATGAAATTTTCAGTATTGATTTATCAATTAATGAATTTTATAATGCATCAGTTATTTTATTTCAAAACTTTAATTTAGTATTTTTGCTCTGAAAAAATAATATATAAAATTCATTTAAAATAAAAATATTCGGATTTTAAGTTTAAAATGTTATATTATTAGATTCTATAAATAAATATCTATTTAATGCAAACCTTATTTTAGATACATAAAGTAATTCAAAATCTACCCCCTCCCCTTTTTAAGCAGAAGAAATATCGATGTATAATTTTTTCTTTTATAAGATAATAGCCAATCAAATAATTATCGAAATGAGTAAAAAAAATTTAATCATTTAATATTTTTTTACATTTTATTTTTCGATTTTCTCATAGAACGGCAACCGTAAAAAAATTGTTTTGTTTCTATTCATAACTTCGGTCTTTTATCTCTTTATTTATACTGTAATTAGTACAATATAAGACCAACTCAAAACAATTTTACGTCCCCAACATAAGGGGGGTCAAAATTAAGTGACCTGAAAAAAATGAAAAAGTTTTGAAATAAAATAAATAATGCATTATAAAGATCATTCATTGATACATAAACACTGAAAATTTCATTAAAACCCGATAATTCCCTGATTTTTGGTAAATTATTTTCTGTCAAAAACGCATTTTAGGCTCAGTTTGCCAGTCCCTAACGCACGAAAACTTTTGGTTCGCAATACGTAACTTCCTATTTGAAGTGAGCACACTCGTGCACCCACTTTAAAATTTTTTATTTATTTCGAAATGAGTTACATCAAGTGTGTACACGACTCGGCATATAGCCGGAAGTTTGGAGTTTGAGGGGAGGGGTGATAAAACTGGTCATAACACTACACGGATCTAGCTAGCTAGGTTCACTCACCGACCGATCCATTCAAAAATGAAATAAAAATCTTGCATTCTCTCCTTGCGCAACCCCCTTCCACCTCATTCGCTCTCTGCATCTGTCCTACTTAAAAAATGCCCAATACTTGTTTGATGATTGGAGATATTGAAAACCAAAAGCCCCAAGAAACTGAAAACACATGTAAACAAAACAAAATTGTGGGTCATTTTGGTTACCCCCTTTCCCTTAGCTAGTATGAAGGGCCGCCGACCGTCTTCCGCACTTTATTGTTTGAAAGCAATCCGGCCAGTGCCTCTAATATGGGAGTGGGTATCCTTAGTGGGTTATGGGTAACAAATTGGTATTCTGTAGGCCGGGCGGGTTGGGTTACTAGAAAAGTTGACTTTCCAGGAAAAAATTAGGGTTAATCGGGTGGTACGCCGTACGTAACTGTTAAAATAAATTGTTAAAATTAAAGGCCACTAATGACGTTATTATTCATTGTCAATAGTGCTTCTTAACGCGACAGTGTCGAAAACACCGTTATCATGGCGTTGTGCCAGACCAAAACAGAGTTTAAAATAGACGGATTTACTGGAATTAATTTTTCTTTTTAACTTTGGTCTCGTTTATACACACCAGGGAAATGTTCATCAAATAAACAAAGGTCACTTTTGATTTTTACTTTTAAACAACACTTCTTTTCTTGTTGATATATTTCAATCTTTTGAATTCAACATTTTTTTTTTTTTTACACGGGATGAAAGTTTATTATTGGTGTAATGTCGACGTTCAAACGTTTCGGTTTATATATAAAAAAAACCTTCTTGAGGACAATATGGTGAAAGGAAGAGAAAAAGCAAAACAAATAAAACATCTCTGAATGTTTGAGATGAGGCTTGAAGATTAGTATTATCTGCGTTATTCGGACTATTGTCCCCATCTTTATTGTTATTTGTACAACGATTCGGCCGATATGCCCTCCGGCCTACTTCAGGTATTTCTTAATAATTAACACAACTCCTACCCCAGCTATGGTTAGTGGAATGAGAACAGGATACCCCAGTAGACTAAATAAAGGGTTAGGTTCAAAGTTCCGTGATGGCTACCGATTACAAGAAAATTCCCGAGTTCGAAAAGAAGGTTCCCGAGTCCGAGAAGGTTCCCGAGTCCGACAAGAAATACCTGAAGAAGACCGGAGGGCATATCGGCCGAAATGTTGTACAAATAACAATGAAGATAGGGACAATAGTCCGAATAACGCGGATAATACTAAATAAAACATCCATCATCTTTTGTACAACAAAGATCTTGGCATGAAAGGGTTAACATGCCGTAAATTCAACCAATAAAACAAACAACCAAATCAATCAATTAATTAATCGATCAATCAAAATCCCATAATAGATTCCTTCATACAAAATTGCAACAACACTGGAATAACAACATCCACAATAAACTCTTCCTAATCAAACCCACTTTGGGAGACTGGAGACCAACTTTAAGAAAGTCTAGAAAGAAACAAGTCATACCTATATTGTGATATATATATATATATATATATATATATATATATATATATATATATATATATATATATATATGTGTGTGTGTGTGTGTGTGTGTGTGTGTGTGTGTGTAATTTGAAATAGGTGTATTTGAGCAGCATCTTTTCAGTCAAACAATTTTGATTAAAAAAAACAGAATCCTTATTATTTTTAACAAGTTTTTTTTCTTCTCCTAACAATTCTTTTGATGTTACGATTTTGAAAGTCGTTAATGATTTGTCAGAAAGTGCCATTATTGGAAGACCAATTATTTTTGGTGTCATTGTGTCCCGATTACACATTGGTCACATAAAACTAACGCACTCCTATATACTCAAGCAAGAACAACAACCACAGTGTGAAACATGTCAAACACCTTTGACTGTTAAACACTTATTCATGGAATGCAGATTTTTTGCTCCCAACAGAAACCGATATTTCAATGCAAACAATATGAAAGATCTATTTGAAAATTTCAACATGGAGGACATTCTGTTCTTTTTGAGGGAAATAAATGTTGTATACTCTCTTTCCCTACTTTCTTACTTCTATTATTCTTCTTCCAGCGTCTCTTCTAGCGTCTGGACTTCGTCTAGGGGACTTCGTGTCTGGTCTTCCATTGGGGATTTCTCTTTATCAGAAGCCCTGTGTCATTGGTAGTTTTTTGATAATAACACAAGACTTCGATTTAACTTAGATCATATTTTATTCTGAAATCCCCATCAGACTACCTGCACAGATTGAGTCGGCCGCGTGCATAACACAACTTTCCACCGTCGTGGGTTTTGCCGATCGGACTAAACAAATTTCTTTTTAATCTAAACCGGAAGAGGGTCTTCTCCACCGATTCTCACGGTATCCACCGGAAGGATCAGGATGAGGTCAAGCCTTGTCAAGGCCACCGGCTGCAACTTATAACAGCCATTTTGGTTTCTACACTACTGTACACAAGTATTAGGAATCTAATAATTATGTAACATAAACATACTATAGGATATAGACATGAATTTAATCAATAGCATACAACATGATCTCCAATGGTGCTAACACATTGTTAAAAATCAATTATGAAAAAAGTATAAATATAAATACACAACATGTATTACTTCCTAACTGTTTGGCATGAGATAACCCCGGACGGGTTGATATGCCGATAAATCAATCAAAATCCCAATCTTTTATTTATGGTATGAAACTTCCTACGGAGAAAAGACTTTGATTCCAGATCAAAGCGGTGCGTAGTAGAAATTCAATTGATTACCGAAAACGAAAAATTATCTTCGGATATTGGATATTCGGAACTTTTGAAATAAGATGCAACCGGATCCAGAGAAACCCGGATACGAAATAGATGAATCCCAATCACACGGCGCATGCGTACGCTTTGTCCTCTGTGACACTCGCTTCCGTCACCGTCCAACAAACGGGTGCTTCATTCGGCACTTGATTAGCCTTTGTTCATCACCTTTATGTAGAACAAACGAAAAGTACAGAGGGGAGGGGGGAGAGAGGCTGTCACTGAGTCATGTGAACCGTTCATATAACGCACTGCAGGGGGGGGGGAGAGGATTCTAGTCGCAATCAGCGCCATTAATATTTGGCACGTTCGTCTTTGTTGACAATTCATTAAGCACAAATATCACAATCTTCAGCCGATCTGGTCGACGGTCATCAACGGAGCTTATTGAAAAACTATTTCCGTCACTAAATATCGTCACATGCCTTACCAGGCAGCCAGATTCCTATTTATATATATATATATATATATATATATATATATATATATATATATATATATGTATACTTCGGCAGCATTTTTTCTTTTAGACAAGTTCTGTTAAACGCCACAGACAATTCAAGTCTGAGGAGTTTTTTTATGGTCCTTTCAATTTTCCTAGCGATCTTTTTCGTGTTTGGGTGGAGAAGTTGTAATAGTCCACCAAATCCTTGTTTTTTTCGAGCGCTTTCGGCTGGTTTATCAGCCATCATCAGGTGGGGAAACGATGTTAAGTTTTTCAAGTGCCTCGTTTTTATAGAAGAACGAGTAGTGGCTTAAGAGTGGTGGTGGTAGTTAGTACGAAACAATGGATTAATGTTTTTTTTTTTTTTTTTTTTTTGAGGGGGGTACAGAATTGTGAGGAAGGGAGGGGGAATGGTTAGAGTGGGATTTTTATAAGCATTGGAGGACGTGTCTCTACTGGTTTGAAAGTTTATTTGTTTAAGGTAGGTCTTTTTAATTTGATATAGAGTGCTTCCATTATTTGCAGTTTTTGTTTGTTTTTTTCTTTATGGAGTGTGAGTGTGTTTTCTGTTAAAATTTTTCTGTAGGTTGAGGGGGGGCATGAATGTGTCTTTAAGTGTTGACTAATCGAGCTGGTGTCAGATAAGTGCATTGTTAAATATATATATATATATATATATATATATATATATATATATATCTTCCCTATCATTCATCGCCCCAGGGAGTTCTTCCTCTCTGCAGCCAGCATCTTTATATAGCTGGTCAATGTAGGTCCTTGGTGGGCGGCCCCCACTGGCATGTCCGTGTGTTGGCTTCCACAGGAGAACATCGCTTATGAGTTCGTCCTTGCTTCTCCAGCAGTGCCCCGCATGCCTAGTCCGTCTCACTCGGATGGTCTGTGAGATAGGGGGCAGGTGACCATACAGCTGCTCCCTTGTGGGGTGCTGTCTCCACGACTTGTTCATTACTGCTCGCAGCATTCTTGTGCAGCTCCCATCTGACTTATTCTCTGATATGATGAATGATAGGGAAGGTTGGCGAGAGATTGTCATGGATGTCCGTGCTGCCTGCACGACATGATGATGATGATGATGATGATACACACACACACACACACACACACACACACATATATATATATATATATATATATATATGTTTGGTACATGAAAACTTATAAACTACTAAAAGTAGAGGAATCATATGTAAAATGGGGAGGTGATATATTATGAAATAAAATATAAAATAAAGGGGATACGAAAGCCTTTTCGACCGGTACTTTTTCAAGTATTTACACCGGTTGACAATTAAAATCATCAGGTGAAGACGTTTCAAATGTCACCCAATAAATAGATATGTAAAACCTTTATATATTTATCTTATTATATTATATAACAGCTCTATTTTATATTGAGCACTCTACCAATAATACTGCCTTTGGTACACCATTCCAGCAAAAACTGAAACAGTGACCATCTCACACTATATATATATATATATATATATATATATATATATATATATATATATATATATATGTGTGTGTGTGTGTGTGTGCGTGTGTGTGTGTGTGTGTGTGTGTGTGTGTGTGTGTGTGTTATTATTATTATTACTATTTGCTCTTTTTGAGTTTTCACATCAGCATTAGCAGATGGTCTTTCACTGGAGTCTGAGTGACAGCAAGTCTCCTCAGGTCTCCAGGACTCTTCTGAGTATTCTGGCAGATTGCAGCAGTGCAGTGTTCTGAATGGTTTCAATCCTTCCTCTGATTTCCAAACTTTCCAAACCCTTTTCCAATCCTTTTGGGACTGTTCCAAGTGCACCAACTACAGTTGCTATCACTTTCACTTTCATATTCCATAACTTTTTCAGTTCTCTGGCAAGGTCTAGATATTTGTCCATTTTTTTCATTTTCCTTTAACTTCACACTGTGATCTGCTGGCACTGCAAAATCCACCAGTTGACAAGTTCTTTCTTTTTTGTTTATCAACACTAGGTCTGGTCTTCTTGCTGGGATAATGTGATCCGTTTTTATTTCAAAATCCCAGAGAATTTTATGCGTTTCGTTCTCAAGAACAGATTCTGGTTTATGCATATACCATTTTGTAGTATGGTCAAAATTTAATTTTTTGCATAATTCCCAGTGGATCACCTTCCCAACCCAGTCGTGTCTAGATTTGTTTTTATTATTATTATTATTATTATTATTATTATTATTATTATTATTATTATTATACTAAAGCTGAGCAAGTCAATGTTTGTCTTCAACTGGCCTTTTTTCTGTTTACTTTAATGGCACGAAAGTTATACTAAATTATTCTTTAGTTATATAATTGTTACTTTCATTTATATATACATATGTCTTGATTAAATCCTCATATATGGTAGTTTCTAAGTGAGTTTAGAGCGAGCTATCTAGATAGATAGATAGATAGATAGATAGAGAGAGAGAGAGAGAGAGAGAGAGAGAGAGAGAGAGAGAGAGAGAGAGAAAGAAAGAAGAGAGAGAGAGAGGGGAGTGAGAGAGAGAAACATAGAGAGTAAGGGAAATAAACACAGAGAGACTGCCAGAGAGACAAAGAGATAGATAGATAGATAGATATAGAAGAGAGAGAGAGAGAGAGAGAGAGAGAGAGAGAGAGAGAGAGAGAGAGAGAGAGAGAGAGAGAGAGAGAGGGGGATTTGGAGTTTGAAACGGATTTGTATGTTACGTTTCATAAGCTTCCAACCCGGCCAATATCAGACTTTGCAAAATCACTTTTCCCTAATTCCATTGATCTACCCTGAGCTTACTTGGCGACCCAACGTGTCACTATATTTTATTTATACTAGCAAATATATGCACCCTCCGGGTGCAAGTATTTAAGTTTTAATGTAATGAAATATCGTATTAAATTAGAAAGTCTAATAAGAAGGCAGATAAAAAGATTTGAAACAGAGTGGGGTTATAATAGAAAAATAGAAATGAAACTTACTCTTCCATCACTGCCGTCTTTCATTGCTGAATTTTACTTATTTAACTATTTAGTTAAATTAGAAAAATAAAGAATAAAATGACAGTTATTTTTTCTTGTTAATGGATTTCATTTATGATTCATTGGAGAGATTTTTGCTTATATTCATTAAAATAAAACCAAACAGTTAGAAATCAATAATACTAAGCACATATTTAATAAAATCCCATTTTTAATATTAATATGCAAATTAGCATTCCCGTTCACACTGCAAACCGCTATTTTTTGTATATATAAATACAATAGCATGTTATTAGTATGTTGATATGGTCAACAGTGGCTTCGGCCTCTGGACCATTGATATAATTAACAGCGTCGATCCCAGGGGCCATCCCCCCAGGCAACACCTGCCCCTTGATTTAAAGGGCAGGCTGGGTTTATTGCCCAGTGCCTGAGGCGCCCCTCTTGAGGGGGAATGCCGACGGGATCGACGCAATTTTTCACCTGCCACTCCATGAGCTTCGCTTGTGGGTGGTCCCACGTTAATAGGGACTTTGTGCCTGACCCGTACAAGTGGGTACGCGGTTAAATACAGTAGTAGATATGGACAACACTAATAAAAGGTGAAGCAATTTTATTAATAATTGAGGTTTAAATATAAATAAAATCATGAAGAATGTGAAGTAAATAACTATGTTAATTGTGACTCGATTAGTAATATAGTTTCGGTTACAGACAGAAAAACACACAATCTCCATTATAATAAGATATAATGTTTATTAATTTATCAATTAAACTAATTCATCGCTTTCTAACGAAGCAGTCCACTGGGTCATGATCATATACATGGATTCTGGTATTAAAATATTCACGGCCAATCGTTGCTGGGAAGGGTTCCTTTATAAGGGCCTTTCTGGATCAGGATAGTTTTCTCAATTGCTCTCCAGCGCTTTTTTTAAAAATCAACTAACCAGAATTTTTATTTTATTTCTTCCCATGTTTATTAATCTATTAATTAAACTAATTCATCGCTTACTAACGAAGCAGTCGACATCACTACCTCAAAAGCGTTTGACGCATTACTTTTTATCTGACATTAAATTAACAACACTTTGTCTTTGTCATTATATAACTACGTCGGCCATGTTTTTTTCTTCTTCTTGTTCTTGTTCTTCTTCCTCTCGTTCCTTTATAATCCGAATCCGTTGACTGTGAACGTTAAAAGTCCCGTGGTGGTATATTGATGAGTAGAAAGGACGCGTCGTCACGAAGTGAATGCAGAAACAAGGCGGAAAATTATGGCGCGAAACGCTGTGAAAGGAACCAAAGAAAGATGAGAGAAGACAATTCGTCGGTATTCATATTTAATTGATCCTGATTATTCCTTCTGCATGTCGTTACCTCCCCCTCTTTACGTCTTAATTGTTTTGTCCTTTGTTAAATTGTCTCATGCAATAATGGCGGAACAAAAAGAAAGACAAAAGAACGAAAGGAAAATATGGAAGAAGCGAGAAGAACAGGAAAGAAAATAGATAGTTGAGTGAATATGTTAAAAAAAACAAAATGGCGGCAGGCGCGAAGAATCGACGAATGGGTTCGAATGGAATAAGGAAAAAGGGGGAGTTTGGGAGGGGGAGATATAAAAGAAGGTGATATATTTAAGAGAGAGAGAGAGAGTGGGAGAGAATACGAAAAGAAGGGGTTTGGAGAGAGAAATGAAAGAAAGGGATATAATTAAGAGAAACAGTGGTGGAATATCAGGGATAATTAAGGAGTTTTATGAGTAGTAGGAAGAGGATTGATAATAAAGAGAGTAAGTGAGAAGAATAGGAAGAGGAGGTAAGACTCACAGAGAGGGCAAAATAGAAGGGTAGGGAGAAAAGATTATAATTAAGAGAGACAGTGGGAGGAAGCAAAGGGAATGGGTAAGAGTAGTAGGAAGAGGAGTAAAAATAAAGAGAGTAAGTGAAGAGAATAGAAAGAGAATAGAAGACTCAACAAGAGAGGGCAAAAGAAAAAGGAAGAGGAAAAATTAGGGAGGGGGAAGACAAAGGAGAATGAAGAAATGGGTAAGGGTAGTAGAAAGAGGAGTAAAAATAAAGAGAGTAAGTGAAGGGAATTGAAAGAGGAGGTAAGACTCACAGAGAGGGCAAAATAGAAGGGTAGGGAGAAAAGATTATAATTAAGAGAGAGAGTGGGAGGAAGCAGAGGGAATGGGTAAGAGTAGTAGGAAGAGTATTGATAATAAAGAGATTAAGTGAGAAGAATAGGAAGAGGAGGTAAAACTCACAGAGAGGACAAAATAGAAGGGTAGGGGAAAGATTATAATCAAGAGAGAGAGTGGGAGGGGAGCAGAGGGAATGGGTAAGAGTAGTAGGAAGAGTATTGATAATAAAGAGAGTAAGTGAAGGGAATAGAAAGAGGAGGGAATACTCACAGAGAGGGCAAAAGGAAAAGGAGAAAGTGTAAAACTTAGGGAGGGGGAAGACGAGGAATAATTAGAAATGAGTAGAAGGAAGAGGAGTAATAATGAAAAGAATAAGTGAAGGGAATAGAAAGAGGAGGGAAGACTGAAGGAGTGGACACAAGGAAAGGGAAAAGGTGTAAAAGATTAGGGAGGGGGAAGGCAAGGGAGAAGGAGTAGGAGTAGGAGGAGTAATGGTAAAATGTAAGTAGGGGAATAGAAAGAGGAGAGAAAATGAAGGAGAGGGAGTACGAAACGAGGTATTTGGGGGAGAGAATTAAAAGGAAATAATATAATTAAGAGAGAGAGAGAGAGAGAGAGAGAGAGAGAGGGTGAGGGGAGAGAGAGATGGGGCATTATGAGGGATAATTAAGGAGTTAAATGAGTAGTAGGAAGAGGAGTAATAATAAAGAGAGTAAGTGAAGAGAATAGGAAGAGGAAAGAAGACTCAAGGAGAGAGGGCAAATAGAAATGGAGGGAGTGAAAGAATTAGAGAGGGAGAATGAAGAAATGAGTAAGAGGAGTAGGAAGAGGAGTAATAAAGAACAGAGTAAGTGAAGGGAATAGGAAGAGGAGAAAAAATGAAGGAGTGGGTAAAAGGAAAAGGAAGAGATAAAAATAAGGAAAGTTGAAATAGGGGATTGCGTGAACGAGGGGATTTGAGAAAGAAAGGAATACGATTAAGATAGACAGTGGGGGGGATACGAGGGATAATTAAGGAGTTGTATGAGTAGTAGGAAGAGGATTAATAATAAAGAGAGTAAGTGGAGAGAATAGGAAGAGAAGGGACGAATCAATTAATTAAGGAGTTAAATGAGTAGTAGGAAGAGGAGTAATAATAAAGAGAGTAAGTGGAGAGAAAAGGAAGAGAAGGACGAATCAATTAATTAAGAGAGTTAAAATGAGTAGTAGGAAGAGGGATTAATAATAAAGAGAGTAAGTGGAGAGAAAAGAAAAGAAGGACGAATCAATTAATTAAGGAGTTAAATGAGTAGTAGGAAGAGGAGTAATAATAAAGAGAGTAAGTGGAGAGAAAAGGAAAGAGAAGGGACGAATCAATAATTAAGGAGTTTAAATGAGTAGTAGGAAGAGGAGAATAATAAAGAGGAGCAAGAAGAGAATAGGAAGAGAAGGGACGATCAATTAAATTAAAGGATTAGAGTAAGTAGGAAGAGGAGTTAATAATAAAGAGAGTAAGTGGAGAGAAAAGGAAAGAGAAGGGACGAATCAATTAATTAAGGAGTTAAATGAGTAGTAGGAAGAGGATTAATAATAAAGAGAGTAAGTGGAGAGAAAAGGAAGAGAAGGGACGAATCAATTAATTAAGGAGTTAAATGAGTTAGTAGGGAGAGAGTAATAATAAAGAGAGTAAGTGAGGAGAGAAAAGGAAGAGAAGGGACGAATCAATTAATTAAGGAGTTAAATGAGTAGTAGGAAGAGGAGTAATAATAAAGAGAGCAAGTGGAAGAAAAGGAAGAGAAAGGGACGAATCAATTAATTTAAGGAGTTAAATGAGTAGTAGGGAAGAGGAGTAATAATAAAGAGAGTAAGTGGAGAGAAAAGGAAGAGAAGGGGACGAAATCAATTAATTAAGGAGTTTAAATGAGTAGTTAGGAAGAGGAGTAATAATAAAGAGAGCAAGTGAGAGAGGAAAAGGAAAGAGAAGGGACGAATCAATTAATTAAGAGTTAAATGAGTAGTAGGTAAGAGGAGTAATAATAAAGAGAGTAAGTGAGAGAAAAGGAAGAGAAGGGACGAATCAATTAATTAAGGAGTTTAAATGAGTAGTAGGAAAGGAGTAATTAATAAACGAGAGTAAGTGGAGAGAAAGGAAGAGAAGGGGACGAATCAATTAATTAAGGAGTTAAATGAGTAGTAGGAAGAGGAGTAATATAGAGTAAGTGGAGAGAAAAGGAAGAGAAGGACGAATCAATTAATTAAGGAGTTAAATGAGTATCTCTCTCTC
>CM042180.1:50266203-50278928 GCA_023376005.1 Doryteuthis pealeii | reverse complement strand
GAGAGGAAAGGAGGGAGAGGAGAGAAAGAAGAGAGTGTGAGAGAAGTGTGAGAGGCAGATAGACAAACAGACAGACCAACTACACGGATTAGAAAGAGAGAGAGGGGGATAGAGAGAGAGATGGAGAGAGAGAGAGAGAGAGAGAGAGAGAGAGAGAGAGAGAGAGAGAGTTTTGTGTGAATTGAATATATTCAGAAACGAAACGGGTGTATGTTGAAATATGCATACACGCATTCACGTAATTTTGAAGACGAGTTGCAGAAAACAGATATTCTATAAATTTATTGAAACAATACATTTCCCATGCTCCCTTCAACTTGATAGATTGAGAGAGTAACGTCCTATCCTCACAGGCGAGGAATTTATCAAATCCAAAATTGCTAGAATACATGAACGCGAAAGCATTATATATATATATATATATATATATATATATATATATATATATTATTTATATTTTGCTTGAAGGCAATTATAAATGCATGTATCGCATAAAATTCGATAATTATAGAAAATAATCTTGACAAGTAAATCCCGCAAAGGATGGCTCGCTATGCAGAACACCGTACAGACTGTTTCGACTTTATTAAGTCTCTTCAGCGATGTATACTAACGACTCCCCTCCGACAAGGTTAATTTCGCAGGGATTGTTCGCTATGTACCGGCGGCCGAACGTATATGGTCTCTGACTATGCCTGTGAAGTCCCGGTTTCGATTCCTGTCGGAGGGGAGTCGTTAGTATACATCGCTGAAGACTTAATAAAGTCGAAACAGTCTGTACGGTGTTCTGCATAGCGAGCCATCCTTGCGGGATTTACTTGTCAAGATTATTTTCAATAATTATCGAATTTTATGCGATACATGCATTTATAATTGCCTTCAAGCAAAAATATAAATAATTTATTCAACAATGCTTCTATAAAAAACAAACATCCAAAAATCTTATATATATATATATATATATATATAATATATAATATATTGGTTTGGAGGTTGATTTTGAAGGCTATCCCAATGCAGGTGTAAAGACAAAATTATAAGGTAACAATGGTGTTGTTTGTTAACCTGTAATTTATTCTTGATGTTTCGAGATAAAATCTCTTTTCCAGAAGAACACTCGAACTGAAGTAGTTGTCGTCTTGTTATGGCATTTTGATTTTAACTTCTGTTTAGTGTTCTTCTAAAAAAGTGATTTTATCTCGAAATATCAAGAATATCGTTACCTTATTATTTTTTCTTTGTGATAGCCTCCAAACCAACCTCCAAACCAATATATATATATATATATATATATATATATATATATATATATATGTGTGTGTGTGTGTGTGTGTGTGTGTGTGTGTAAACTACTAAAAGTAGAGGAATCATATGTAAAATGGGGAGGTAATATTTTATTATGAATTAAAATAATAAAATAAAAGGGGATACGAAGGCCTTTTCGACCGGTACTTTTTCAAGTATTTACACCAGTTGACAATTAAAAGTCAGAAATGTAAAGAATTTGTTAAGAACAAATGGGGTAAACCAGAGAGTGAGGGGGGGGGACAAAACAAATTGGGGAAAGAAGGGTATGTATATGTGCCGTAGGTTAAACCAGGGTTATGTTATGTTATGCCTCCCAACAGATAAATGGAGTTTCTCGGTGTTTGTCTGCACAGAGTAGGTCTAAGAAAAGAAATACTAACAGCCTCAAGGACTGCTAGATGTTGTTTAGACCTAGCTCTGTGCAGAATAGAGAAGCACTCATCTGTATAATCGGACAAACAAGCATTTATAGAAAGGTGCTCAGCGATCGCTGAGTCGAATGCTTGGGATAACCCGGATGTATTATTAGCGACGGCATTGCGGAGTACTCGGGGGACGTGCTGCTTCATTTTAATTTCAAGTCTTTGAGATGTACGCCCAATGTATACCAAATTACATTGGCATTTAAACTTATAAATTACGTTACTTTGATGGAAGATTGGGAGTACATCTTTGTGGAAAGACCGAAATGCAGGTTGGGTGGTAATTATAGGTCTTACTTTTACTGCATTGTAGCAACACGTAACCGAGGAAGAGATCTTATTAGCAATGGTCTTGCTGGCTGGGCCGATCCAAGGGAGTCTGACGTAAACAGGGCATTTAGAAGGGCCAAAAGGTTTGTCACTTTTGAACTTGTTTACAGTCTGATTAATGATTTTATCAACAATGTCATCTGGATATCAATTATTCGAGAACAAACCTCTAATCTGTTTAAGTTCTGCTTCAATTTTACTACTGGAACAAATTTTGAGGGCCCTAAACGTCAGACACTTAATTAAGTTGATCTTCCTCGATTTAGGGGCAAAGGCATCCCAATTTATATATAGCCCAGTAAATGTTGGTTTTCTATAAATGCTAGTATATATATATATATATATATATATACGATTTAAACCGAATGCTTTAAAATACGGATAGAGTTTCTCGCAATAGCGCAGATCGCCAGCTCTTTATATTGGAAGAATATTCTATACTGGAAAAATTGTCGCTTCAACTTGTCGGGGAGGTCTGACTTCCAAATAACTGACAGTCTGTTAATAGCAGACCATGCCATCCCTATACGTGCATTAACATCGCTAGACCAAGCAGATTGTTTTTGCGTCTGAGATGGAGCGCCGCGCCTACCATCAGCTCATTATTTTACCGCACAGATCACTGTACTGTTCATACGCTGAGTTGGCGAGGGCGGGTATCGAACTAGGAACCTTGTGATTTCTTCACTGATTGGCTGATATCGATTTTAGGCCCGCCGGACTATCCCTATTTTTTTAGAACCAATTAAAATGAATTTTTTTCCAATATATATATATAGGGTCATTCACAGACACGTGTTTGATTATCATGTCTCCTCAGTGTGGCTAGACATTTTGTAAGCTACCTACAGCCGGAATTGAAATCCGATCGTTGGGTGTCAGTCCGGCACCGTAACCATAGGCTGTCTTCACTTACAGAATGGGAAGGGATTTTAACTGTTTTAATACACACATCGCTTTGCGTGTAAAGGCCGTCACAAAGTGCTCCATTCCTTAGAAGAGCGTTGCGTTTACGCTTGAGTTGGCGGCCGTCATCCCCCCCCCCCAGAGTGCTCAACCCTAGGGGATTATATATATATATATATATATATATATATACCCACTAGATAAAACATGACATGTTGGTCACCTACTGAGTTCTGTGTAGATAATTAGGATCATGGAAAAGTGAGTTTTCAAAGCAAATTTAATTTTTTTTAAATACATACGTCCAGTGAATTTAAAACAAAATATAACCATTTTGAAAGAAAATTAACTAACCTATATAACGAGGAGGTAATCAAGGTATACATAGAGAGGGGGAATGTGATAGGCAGAATGTAAAGTAAGAGACGGGTCAGTTTTTGACTTAATTGCAAGTTACAACTAATTAGAACAATCAAAATGGATTTTTTCAAACATAACTCAATCCTAAAACTAAGGAATATTTTAGTATGAGTTTTGTGTTATTAAACTAATTAAGAAGCCTTTCGAAAACAATCATTGATTCACTCAGCTTTAGTATAATAATAGATAGTGCAGACTCACACCATAGCACGTAGGTAGTATTAACCTTAGAGGCAGAATATGAAGTAAGAGAATGGTATTTTTTGACTTAGTTGCAAATTACGACTAATTAGAACTAATTAAAATAAAAACTAAGGAATGTTCCTTTAGTATCAATTTTGTGTCATTAAACTTACTAGGACAAATTGAAATGGAATTTGTTTCAAACATAACTTAATCCTAAAACTAAGGAATATTTTGGTATGAATTTTGTTTCATCAAACTTAACAGGAGAACGCATTTCAAAAACAATTGATTGACTGAACTTTAGTATAATAATAGATTATTTGTTTATTCAAATTTAGAACAAACAAGCAATCATAGCAAACAATTATTGAATCACTCAGCTTTAATAAAATAATATATTGTTTGTTGGTTAATAATTCAGTTGCAGAACTAAGGAATATTTTGGTATGTATTTTGTGTTATTTAACTAATTAAGAAGCCTTTCGAAAACAATCATTGATTCACTCAGCTTTTGTATAATAATAGATATAAGTGTAGACACACACCATTGCACGTAGGTAGTATTAATCTTAGAAGGAGGATGTGAAGTAAGAGACGGGTAAGATTTTGTCTTTGTTACAAATTACGACTAATTATAATCAATTAAAATGGATTTTGTTTCAAACATATCTCAATCCTAAATCTAAGGAGTATTTTATGTTTCTAAAACAATCATTGATTGACTCAGCTTTAGTATAATAATAGGTTACTTAGTATTATCTGTGTTATTCGGACTATTGTCCTCATCTTCATTGTTATCTGTACAACGTTTCTTTAGGACATTTATCTATGCTGTTTCTCTGAATGTTTGAGATGAGGCTTGATGATTATTATTATCTGCGTTATTCGGACTATTGTCCTCATCTTCATTGTTATCTGTACAACGTTTCTTTAGGACATTTATCTATGCTGTTCTCTGAATGTTTGAGATGAGGCTTGATGATTAGTATTATCTGCGTTATTCGGACTATTGTCCTCATCTTCATTGTTATCTGTACAACGTTTCTTTAGGACATTTATCTATGCTGTTTCTCTGAATGTTTGAGATGAGGCTTGATGATTATTATTATCTGCGTTATTCGGACTATTGTCCTCATCTTTATTGTTATCTGTACAACGTTTCTTTAGGACATTTATCTATGCTGTTTCTCTGAATGTTTGAGATGAGGCTTGATGATTAGTATTATCTGCGTTATTCGGACTATTGTCCTCATCTTCATTGTTATCTGTACAACGTTTCTTTAGGACATTTATCTATGCTGTTTCTCTGAATGTTTGAGATGAGGCTTGATGATTATTATTATCTGCGTTATTCGGACTATTGTCCTCATCTTCATTGTTATCTGTACAACGTTTCTTTAGGACATTTATCTATGCTGTTTCTCTGAATGTTTGAGATGAGGCTTGATGATTAGTATTATCTGCGTTATTCGGACTATTGTCCTCATCTTCATTGTTATTTGTACAACGTTTCTTTAGGACATTTATCTATGCTGTTTCTCTGAATGTTTGAGATGAGGCTTGATGATTAGTATTATCTGCGTTATTCGGACTATTGTCCTCATCTTCATTGTTATCTGTACAACGTTTCTTTAGGACATTTATCTATGCTGTTTCTCTGAATGTTTGAGATGAGGCTTGATGATTATTATTATCTGCGTTATTCGGACTATTGTCCTCATCTTCATTGTTATCTGTACAACGTTTCTTTAGGACATTTATCTATGCTGTTTCTCTGAATGTTTGAGATGAGGCTTGATGATTAGTATTATCTGCGTTATTCGGACTATTGTCCTCATCTTCATTGTTATTTGTACAACGTTTCTTTAGGACATTTATCTATGCTGTTTCTCTGAATGTTTGAGATGAGGCTTGATGATTAGTATTATCTGCGTTATTCGGACTATTGTCCTCATCTTCATTGTTATTTGTACAACGTTTCTTTAGGACATTTATCTATGCTGTTTCTCTGAATGTTTGGATGAGGCTTGATGATTAGTAATTATCTGCGTTATTCGGACTATTGTCCTCATCTTCATTGTTATCTGTACAACGTTTCTTTAGGACATTTATCTATGCTGTTTCTCTGAATGTTTGAGATGAGGCTTGATGATTAGTATTATCTGCGTTATTCGGACTATTGTCCTCATCTTCATTGTTATTGTACAACGTTTCTTTAGGACATTTATCTATGCTGTTTCTCTGAATGTTTGAGATGAGGCTTGATGATTAGTATTATCTGCGTTATTCGGACTATTGTCCTCATCTTCATTGTTATCTGTACAACGTTTCTTTAGGACATTTATCTATGCTGTTTCTCTGAATGTTTGAGATGAGGCTTGATGATTAGTATTATCTGCGTTATTCGGACTATTGTCCTCATCTTCATTGTTATCTGTACAACGTTTCTTTAGGACATTTATCTATGCTGTTTCTCTGAATGTTTGAGATGAGGCTTGATGATTAGTATTATCTGCGTTATTCGGACTATTGTCCTCATCTTCATTGTTATCTGTACAACGTTTCTTTAGGACATTTATCTATGCTGTTTCTCTGAATGTTTGAGATGAGGCTTGATGATTAGTATTATCTGCGTTATTCGGACTATTCCTCATCTTCATTGTTATCTGTACAACGTTTCTTTAGGACATTTATCTATGCTGTTTCTCTGAATGTTTGAGATGAGGCTTGATGATTATTATTATCTGCGTTATTCGGACTATTGTCCTCATATTTATTGTTATCTGTACAACGTTTCTTTAGGACATTTATCTATGCTGTTTCTCTGAATGTTTGAGATGAGGCTTGATGATTATATTATCTGCGTTATTCGGACTATTGTCCTCATCTTCATTGTTATTTGTACAACGTTTCTTTAGGACATTTATCTATGCTGTTTCTCTGAATGTTCGAGATGAGGCTTGATGATTATTATTATCTGCGTTATTCGGACTATTGTCCTCATCTTCATTGTTATCTGTACAACGTTTCTTAGGACATTTATCTATGCTGTTTCTCTGAATGTTTGAGATGAGGCTTGATGATTATTATTATCTGCGTTATTCGGACTATTGTCCTCATCTTCATTGTTATCTGTACAACGTTTCTTTAGGACATTTATCTATGCTGTTTCTCTGAATGTTTGAGATGAGGCTTGATGATTAGTATTATCTGCGTTATTCGGACTATTGTCCTCATCTTCATTGTTATTTGTACAACGTTTCTTTAGGACATTTATCTATGCTGTTTCTCTGAATGTTCGGGATGAGGCTTGATGATTATTATTATCGGCGTTATTCGGACTATTGTCCTCATCTTCATTGTTATCTGTACAACGTTTCTTTAGGACATTTATCTATGCTGTTTCTCTGAATGTTTGAGATGAGGCTTGATGATTATTATTATCTGCGTTATTCGGACTATTGTCCTCATCTTCATTGTTATCCGTACAACGTTTCTTTAGGACATTTATCTATGCTGTTTCTCTGAATGTTTGAGATGAGGCTTGATGATTATTATTATCTGCGTTATTCGGACTATTGTCCTCATCTTCATTGTTATTTGTACAACGTTTCTTTAGGACATTTATCTATGCTGTTTCTCTGAATGTTTGAGATGAGGCTTGATGATTATTATTATCTGCGTTATTCGGACTATTGTCCTCATCTTCATTGTTATTTGTACAACGTTTCTTTAGGACATTTATCTATGCTGTTTCTCTGAATGTTCGGGATGAGGCTTGATGATTATTAATATCTGCGTTATTCGGACTATTGTCCTCATCTTCATTGTTATTTGTACAACGTTTCTTTAGGACATTTATCTATGCTGTTTCTCTGAATGTTTGAGATGAGGCTTGATGATTATTATTATCTGCGTTATTCGGACTATTGTCCTCATCTTCATTGTTATTTGTACAACGTTTCTTTAGGACATTTATCTATGCTGTTTCTCTGAATGTTTGAGATGAGGCTTGATGATTATTATTATCTGCGTTATTCGGACTATTGTCCTCATCTTCATTGTTATTTGTACAACGTTTCTTTAGGACATTTATCTATGCTGTTTCTCTGAATGTTCGGGATGAGGCTTGATGATTATTATTATCTGCGTTATTCGGACTATTGTCCTCATCTTCATTGTTATCTGTACAACGTTTCTTTAGGACATTTATCTATGCTGTTTCTCTGAATGTTTGAGATGAGGCTTGATGATTATTATTATCTGCGTTATTCGGACTATTGTCCTCATCTTCATTGTTATCTGTACAACGTTTCTTTAGGACATTTATCTATGCTGTTTCTCTGAATGTTTGAGATGAGGCTTGATGATTATTATTATCTGCGTTATTCGGACTATTGTCCTCATCTTCATTGTTATCTGTACAACGTTTCTTTAGGACATTTATCTATGCTGTTTCTCTGAATGTTTGAGATGGGGCTTGATGATTATTATTATCTGCGTTATTCGGACTATTGTCCTCATCTTCATTGTTATCTGTACAACGTTTCTTTAGGACATTTATCTATGCTGTTTCTCTGAATGTTTGAGATGAGGCTTGATGATTATTATTATCTGCGTTATTCGGACTATTGTCCTCATCTTCATTGTTATCTGTACAACGTTTCTTTAGGACATTTATCTATGCTGTTTCTCTGAATGTTTGAGATGAGGCTTGATGATTATTATTATCTGCGTTATTCGGACTATTGTCCTCATCTTCATTGTTATTTGTACAACGTTTCTTTAGGACATTTATCTATGCTGTTTCTCTGAATGTTTGAGATGAGGCTTGATGATTATTATTATCTGCGTTATTCGGCTATTGTTCTCATCTTCATTGTTATCTGTACAACGTTTCTTTAGGACATTATCTATACTGTTTTCTCTGAATGTTTGAGATGAGGCTTGATGATTATATATTCTGCGTTATTCGGACTATTGTCCTCATCTTCATTGTTATCTGTACAACGTTTCTTTAGGACATTTATCTATGCTGTTTCTCTGAATATTTGAGATGAGGCTTGATGATTATTATTATCTGCGTTATTCGGACTATTGTCCTCATCTTCATTGTTATCTGTACAACGTTTCTTTAGGACATTTATCTATGCTGTTTCTCTGAATGTTTGAGATGAGGCTTGATGATTATTATTATCTGCGTTATTCGGACTATTGTCCTCATCTTCATTGTTATCTGTACAACGTTTCGGTCGACGTGCCCTCCGGCCTTCTTCAGGTATTTCTTGTCGGACTCGTTGTGGGACTCAAACATTCAGAGAAATAATAGATTACTTGTTTGTACTAAATTGTTTTTATTTATTTATTTGTTTAACTCAATTCCAAAACTAAGGAATATTTTGGCATGTATTTTGTGTCATTAAACTAATTAAGTAGCCTTTCGAAAACAATCATTGATTTTAGTATAATAATATATATATAAGTGTATACTCACACCATAGCACGTAGGTAGTATTAATCTCAGAGGCAGAATGTGAAATAAGAGAATGGTAGTTCTTTTTTTACTTAGTTGCAAATTACGTCTAATTAGAACCAATTAAAATGAAAACTAAGGAATATTTTAGTATGAATTTTGTGTCATTAAACTTAACAGGAAAAAGCTTTAGTATAATAATAGGTTATTTGTTTGTTCAAATACTTATGAGAAGCACAGAATATAAAAAGTAGAATTCTTTTTTTTTTTCAAACATAACTCAATTCCAGAACTAAGGAATATTTTGGCATGTATTTTGTGTCATTAAACTAATTAGAAGCCTTCCGAAAACAATCATTGATTCACTCAGCTTTAGTATAATAATAGATATAAGTGTAGACTCACACCATAGCACGTAGGTAGTATTAATCTTAGAGGCAGAATATGTAGTAAGAGACGGGTAGTTCTTTGATTTAGTTGAAAATTACGACTAATCAGAACCAATTAAAATGGAATTTGTTTCAAACATAACTCAATCCTAAAACTAAGGAATATTTTGGTATGAATTTTTTTCCATCAAACTTAACAGGAAAACGCCTCTCGAAAACAATAGCAAACAATTATTGATTCACTCAGCTTTAGTAAAATAATATATTGTTTGTTCGTTAAAATATAGAAAGTAAACACCTCTTTTTTTTTTCAAACATAACTCAATTCCAGAACTAAGGAATATTTTGGCATGTATTTTGTGTCATTAAACTAATTAAGAAGCCTTTCGAAAACAATCATTGATTCACTCAGCTTTAGTATAATAATAGATGTAAACGTAGACTCACACCATAGCACGTAGGTAGTATTAATCTCAGAGGCAGAATGTGAAGTAAGAGAATGGTAGTTTTTTTCTTAGTTGCAAATTACGTCTAATTAGAACCAATTAAAATCAAAACTAAGGAATATTTTAGTATGTATTTTGTGTCATTAAACTTAACATGAAAAAGTCTTTAGCAAACAATAATTGATTCCCTCAGCTTTAGTATAATAATAGATTATTTGTTTGTTAAAATACTTATGAGAAGCACAGAATATAGAAAGTAGAATTCTCTTTTTTTTTCAAACATTACTCAGTTCCATAATAAAGGAATTTTTGGCATGGTGTCATTAAACTAAATAAAAAAAACCTTTAGGAAAGTATAAAAATTAGAATTCTCTTTCTTTCGAACAGACTCAATTCCATAATAAAGGAATATTTTGGCATGTATTTTGTGTCATTAAACTAAATAAATAAAAAACTTTAGGAAAGTATAAAAATTAGAATTCTCTTTCTTTCGAACAGACCTCAATTCCATAACAAAGGAATATTTCGGCATGTATTTTGTGTCATTAAACTAAATAAAAAAAACCTTTAGGAAAGTATAAAAAGTAGAATTCTCTTTCTTTCGAACATAACTCAATTCCATAATAAAGGAATATTTTGGCATGTATTTTGTGTCATTAAACTAAATAAAAAAAAAAACCTTTAGGAAAGTATAAAAATTAGAATTCTCTTTCTTTCGAACATAACTCAATTCCATAATAAAGGAATATTTTGGCATGTATTTTGTGTCATTAAACTAAATAAAAAAAACCTTTAGGAAAGTATAAAAATTAGAATTCTCTTTCTTTCGAACATAACTCAATTCCATAACAAAGGAATATTTTAGCATGTATTTTGTGTCATTAACCTAAATAAAAAAAACTTTAGGAAAGTATAAAAATTAGAATTCTCTTTCTTTCGAACATAACTCAATTCCATAATAAAGGAATATTTTGGCATGTATTTTGTGTCATTAAACTAAATTAAAAAAAAACCTTTAGGAAAGTATAAAAAGTAGAATTCTCTTTCTTACGAACATAACTCAATTCATAATAAAGGAATATTTTGGCATGTATTTTGTGTCATTAAACTAAATAAAAAAAATTTAGGAAAGTATAAAAAGTAGAATTCTCTTTCTTTCGAACATAACTCAATTCCATAACAAAGGAATATTTTGGCATGTATTTTGTGTCATTAAACTAAATAAAAAAAACTTTAGGAAAGTATAAAAAGTAGAATTCTCTTTCTTTCGAACATAACTCAATTCCATAACAAAGGAATATTTTGGCATGTATTTTGTGTCATTAAACTAAATGAAAAAAACTTTAGGAAAGTATAAAAGTAGAATTCTCTTTCTTTCGAACATAACTCAATTCCATAATAAAGGAATATTTTGGCATGTATTTTGTGTCATTAAACTAATAAAAAAATCTTTAAGAAAGTATAAAAAGTAGAATTCTCTTTCTTTCGAACATACATCAATTCCATAATAAAGGAATATTTTGGCATGTATTTTGTGTCATTAACCTAAATAAAAAAAACCTTTAGGAAAGTATAAAAATTAGAATTCTCTTTCTTTCGAACACAACTCAATTCCAGAACAAAGGAATATTTTGGCATGTATTTTGTGTCATTAAACTAAATAAAAAAACCTTTAGGAAAGTATAAAAATTAGAATTCTCTTTCTTTCGAACATAACTCAATTCCAGAACAAAGGAATATTTTGGTATGTATTTTGTATCATTAAACTAATTAAGAAGCCTTTCGAAAACAATCATTGATTCACTCAGCTTTAGTATAATAATAGATGTAAACGTAGACTCACACCATAGCACGTAGGTAGTATTAATCTTAGATTCTTGGTTTAATTAAAGTAATTAGCGCTTCATTAGTTTCCACAATTAGCCTAATGATTTGCTGTGTACATCGATATCACCAACTGGTGAAAGAACGTGACCAATATATTGGCACATGAGCTAAATGAATAATAATGGGCGTCAAATCGATACGCTCTTATAACAACAGCAATTGGATTATCGATTATCAATATACTGATCTATAGATTCGTATTTAGTGTTTGCAATTGTAGAGAACGTCGACTCCCCCCTACCACCCCCCCAACCCCGACTTTAGAGGTTTCTCCAATTTCAAGTGGATATCAATATTAACAATGCGAACCAGCTGTTCTCCTCTAGTCTTCAGTGAAACAAAAATATACGAACTCTAATACATTTTGAAACTGTTGTCACAGTACAATCAAAAGTGATCTTTTTTTGTAATAAAGTCAGTAAATACTAAATGCTCCTAATGCCATCTAAGGTCAGAAATGGAACAGATATTTTGGGTAATCTAATAAAAAAAAAATACGGCTGGTTCGTTGCTTGGTTGGATTTTACGGCATGTCAACACATTGGGGATATTTTAATCCGAAAACGGTTTTGTTTTATTCATTGTTGTTGGTAATTAAATTCTTTTTAAAAAAAAAAACAGTACAATCAAAAGTTATCTTTTTTCTAATAAAGTCAATAAAAACTAAATTCTCCTAATGCCATCTTTAAAAAAAAAAAACCAGTACAATCAAAAGTTATCTTTTTTCTAATAAAGTCAGTAAAAACTAAATGCTCCTAATGCCATCTAAGGTCAGAAATGGAACAGACATTTTGGGTAATCTAATAAAAAGAAAATACGGATGGTTCGTTGTTCGGTTGGATTTTACGGCATCAACCCATTGGGGTTATTTTAATCCGAAAACGTTTTGTTTTATTCATTGTTGTTGGTAATTAAATTCTTTTTTAAAATTCAGTTTTATATTAAACACATTTTAAAA
>CM042180.1:50248703-50253703 GCA_023376005.1 Doryteuthis pealeii | reverse complement strand
TATAAATACATTTTTCTATCTAACCCGTAGATGGGACCCTAACAGGTACTACCACTCCGGGTCAGAGTGGACCAGGGAGCAATAGTGAAGGGGTGCTCCACATTCCCCAGACCTCCAGAACTGGAACCTCACCATCAGATAGAGTTTAACTTCATTCCCAGGACATGTATACCCGCAGCCACCGCCTTCTAGCACCCATATGATAAAAAGGGGTTGGGGCTTGCCATAAGGGATAAAAATACTAAAATTATTTATACGAACACAACTGTGCCATTTCAAATGAGAGCCGTAACGCAACACAAAGGAGTTTCGCCATTTGATGGGGAGAAGTTTCCACCTTGTTTAACCCACGCGGAATCTGTTTTATCTGAGATTACGTAGAGGGCGTCACCATTTGCTGCCTGCTCCAGGATCTGCCTGCTCCAGGAAAGGTGTATGTGCAAGATTGTGAATAGCTTCTTTTGAAAAGATTAGATAGGCTAAAAACCTTATGATGAGAAGTAATAAAAGTGTTTTTTAATGAAACAAATATTAAAGATTGATAAAAAAACATGCAATTCAACATCGACCCAACATCAGCCCAGCAACAAAATTCGAGCCTCTCCACGTAGGAAAAAAATAAGATAAGAAAACTATGATTATTTATATAAACGCATCATCAACGCAATTTCCAATGACAGCCGTAACGCAACATTTAGATGGTCTGCCATTTGATGGAAAGAAGACTCCATCTTGTTTAAATCACGGGGAATCTGTTTTATCTCAGTTCATGTAGAGGGCAACACTTCTTGCTGCCTGCTCCAGGTTCTGCAGTAGAGATTCGTCTTGGGCATGAGTATATGAGAGATTATATGCGAATAGTTTCTGTGGGAGCACTTAACACTGAGAAGAGATCGCCTAAAAGCCTAAAAGATAGGAAGTAATAAAAGTGTTTTTAATGTAATAAATATTGAAGATTGATAAAATATCAACTAAATATCGACCCAACATCAGCTCAGCAAGCAGATTCGAGCCGCTCCACGTAGAAAAGAAAAACAAGAGATAAGTATACCATAATTATTTATACGAACATAGAATTGCCATTTCAAATGAGAGCCGTAACGCAACATTTAGGGGTTTCGCAATTTGATGGGGAGAAGTTTCCACCTTGTTTAACCCACGTGAAATATGTTTTATCTCAGTTCATGTAGAGGCCAACACCTATTGCTGCCTGCTCCAGGGTCTGCAGTGGAATTACGCCTTGGGCAGGTGTATATGGGAGATTATATGTGAATAGCTTCTGTTGGATCACTTAACACTGAGGAGAGATTGAATCGGCTAAAAGTGTTATGATGTGATGTAGCAAAGTGTTTTTTAATGATAACAAATATTGAACATTGATAAAAATAGGAACTCAATATCCACCAAACATCAGCCCAGCAACAAAATTCGAGCCTCTCCACTTAGAAAAAAAAAGAGATAAGAATACCATAATTATAACTAGCTTAAGTATTTACCTACATCTTCCTTTCTTTTATTCTCTTGTTTTTTTTCTTAAATGCTTTGCACATTTAGCCTCTGTCATTATTTCTTTCTGTTTTTCTTTCTTTCTATTTTCCTGTGAAGTCGACGGTCGACGGGGCGGCCTAAAGTCGGTATCAGCCAGTTCGCGAGGGAGTCTATCCCCTTTTCAATAGCGCTAGACCAAGGAGATTGTTTTAGCATCTGAGGTGGAGCGCCACACCTACCATCAGCTCCTTACTTTATCGCACAGATCCCTGTGCTACTCATACGCTGAGTTGGCGAAGACCGGTATCGAACTAGGAACCTTGTGGTTTCTAGCCGAACGCTCTACCGACTGAGCTAACGCGTTCTTTCTTTCTTTCTTTCCCTCTCACTCTCTTTCTTTCTTTCTGCTTTTCTTTCTTTCGTTCTATTTTCATGTATACTTTGCATTCTCATTGGGCGCCCCATCCTCCCGGCCTTGTGACAATACTAAGCTAAGCTTAGTGACTAACTATACAGCGGTTGTTTCAAGACAACGGTAGAATTCTAATTAAAACATCGGAAATTCTTTATGTTGTCTTAATTTGTAAGATTTCAATCATTATTAACACGTGTACAGGTTCAAATACACACACAAACACACACACACACACACAACACACACACACACACACACACACACACACACACACATATAATATATATATATATATATATATATATATATATATATATATATAATAAGTAAAGTCTTCGGGATCATCTAAGGTCGGTAACAGCCAAACAGCGAGGTAGTATATTAGCTTTTCACTGGCACTACACCAAAAGAGATTGTTTTAGCGTCTGAAGTGGAGTAGCACACTTACCACCAGCATCTACGTATACCCTAAGTTGGCGAGGGCTGATTTCGAACTCTGAACCACAAGTAATATATATATATATATTTATATATATATATATATATATACATATTATAAAATGGAAACAAGAGATAACCTACTCGAGTTTCACCATAAGGATCTTCAGGGTTAAATCCACTGAATTAATCGAGATACCGATTAATAGCAGTCGATCACGCGCGTGTGTTCATTGTATTAAAGAGTTCGTAACGAACTCTTTGATACATTGAACGCACACAAAGAAGAGGAAACTCGAGTAGGTTATCCTTGTACCCATTTTATAATAAATTTGCCCTACTTCGTATTGAGCACTTTGTATTTGTTATATCGCTCACTTACCGCCCCCCTAGTTCTACACTTCCTAACCATCGTGTCCCTATTCACTGGTAAGTCACTTTTCCCATTTTATATATATATATATATATATGTATATGTAAAAACAAATTTTTTTTGCGATGAAACAAAGAAAAAACAGTGCTCAATCACAGTTTGTAAGAGCTAATATTTATTTATTTTACAATGTTTTCACAGATCAATGTTCATTATTAACAGCGACCACGGTTTCATGCTAAATAGCAATCATCAGGCTGTGGAGCAAGATCCTATGGTGTTTGTGGGAGTTCTTTACTCAATGTCACATTTTGGATTGTAAATAACGTTCTATTTTTAACGAATAAAGGGAGGCAACTTCGTTGGCATTACTACAAAAAAATACAAATTTTGAAAAGATTTATTTTTAGTAATTCCGGACTATAACAGCGTCCGCAAAGCTAACCGACGTTATTTACAATCCAAAATGTGACATTAAGTAAAGAACTCCAAAAAACACCATAGGATCTTGCTCCACAGCCTGATGATTGCTATTTAGCATGAAACCGTGGTCGCTGTTAATAATGAACATTGATCTGTGAAAACATTGTAAAATAAATATATATATATATATATATATATATATATATATATATATATATTACTTTATATATTAAAAAAATATATATAGAGAGATTTTAAATAATTTTATTACAAATTTAAAAAAATCCTTCCTAATTTCTGTTGCTGTTTATTTTGAAATTAGTTCAATAGGGAATTTCGCCTGGTGACGATCTGTCTTTGACGAATATGTCTTTCTTTTTTCTTATCTGTCAAAATAATGGATACAGTTAAGAGATACATTTTTTGCTGACCGAGTTTTTTTGTGGCGGAAGTGAAACTACAACATAAAATTGTTTCTTTTCTTTCTTTTTGCAACATCAAGGATTTCATTCGGAATTCATATCACAGGACTATAAACAAATTTAAAAATTAAAAGATATATAAAAAAATAGAAATCTGTTTATAAATGCCTTTAAAGTAATAAAAAATTTCATCATTCACATCTGATGAGTCGGGAGAGTTAGACTATTTGTCTAAGCTCCCTGAAATACTATAACGTTAAATCTCTAAGTCTTTTGTTATTTTCTTTACTTTATTATATATATATATATATATATATATATATATATATATATATATATGCACCCTCCGGTGCAAGTATTTAAGTTTTGATATAATAAAATATCATATTAAATTAGAAAGGCTAAAGAAACTGAATAAGAATGCAGATAAAAAGATTTGGAACAGAGGGGGTATGATTGAAAAATAGAACAACTTTGAAACTAACTCTTCCATCATTTTCCATTACTCCCCTCTTTCATTGGTAAATTTTCCTAATTTGACTATTTAGTTAAAATAGGAAGTAAAGAATAAAATTACAGTTATTTCTTCTTGTAAATAGATTTCTTTTAAGATTTATACCCGATATTTTTGCTCATGTCCATTAAGATAAAACCAAACGATTAGAAATCAATAATACTAAGCATATATTTATTAAAATCAATTTTTTAAGATCAATATGCAAATTAGCCTTCCCATTCACACTGTAATCCGCTATTTTGTTGTATATATAAATACAATTGCATATAATTTGTATGTAGATATGGTCAACAGTCTTAATGATATAAAAACATTTTATTAATAATTGAGGTTTAAATATGAATAAAATCATGGAGAATTTGATGTAAATAACAAAGGGAATTGTGACTTGCATAGTAATATAGTTTCGGTTACAGACAGACTAACCCACAATCTCCATTATAATAATAATAATATATATATATATATTGTATCTCTTTAATTATTTGTACGGTTTTTCTAGTTTGTTTCTCTTATTATATAGTTTATTCCTGTCACATATAATTTTGTTTTTTTGGCGGGATTCAAACACAAAATGGCTTCTGTTTTTAAGAATTTTTCAGCCCCATTCTTTTCGCGTAAGGTCACCCCCTAATAAGCTGATTACAACGGTGACCCCTCGGGCCCTTTTCGGCCTCCCATCGATTTAGTGGACCCTCTAATACGTCTGGAAACTTTGCCAAAATCGAATTCGAAGTAAAAAGCAAACCTACTGGTCACTTAAAATATGTTATCACTCAATCGATCTCTCTGATTGGACAGGGTGGGGGATGCTTTGTAAGAGAGGGAGACCTTGTCGTTGAACACATTTTATTTGGAAAGAAAGGAAGGAAAAAAAGAAAGAAATAAACGGGAAAAAGGAAGAAAAGAAAAGAAGGTGATGTT
>CM042180.1:50241203-50243703 GCA_023376005.1 Doryteuthis pealeii | reverse complement strand
ATTCTAAAAATTATCTTAATATAAAATTACAAAGTAATTCAATCTAAAGGTATTGTCAATGGTCAGGATTTAGTACGAGTAATTACAAGTATAATTCTATAGTATAGCCTCGGTCACTAGGGAATATAAACTTACTCAAATATATAGAAAGCTTTGGGCACCATGTGTGGTGTAATATTTGTTTGTTTGTTGGTTGGTTGGTTGGATTTATAAATTATCTTAATATAAAATTACTAAGTAATTCAATCTAAAGGTATTGTCAATGGTCAGGAATTAGTATGAGTAATTACCAGTAGAATTTTATAGTTTAGCCTCGGTCACAAGAAAATATAAACTTGCTCAAATATACATAAAGATTTGGGCACCATGACTGATATAATGTTTGGATTCTAAAAATTATCTTAATATGAAATTACAAAATAATTCAATTAAAGGTATTGTCAATGGTCAGGAATCAGTATGAGTAATTACCAGTAGAATTTTATAGTTTAGCCTCGGTCATTAGGGAATATAAACTTACTCAACAATACATAAAGCTTTTGATTGGTTGGTTGGTTGGATTTAAAGTTATTTCAATTTAAAAAGATCAGACTCCAGGTAATGCTTTCCTATATAAGGGATGGAGCACTCTATGGCGGCCTTTATATACATACAGATGTGTGTATTAAAACAGTTAAACTCCCCTTCGCATTCTGTAGGTGACGATAGCCAAGCTGTTAACTGTCCAACTGAGGCTGAAACGATCGGATTTCAATCCCGGCTGTAGGTATCTTACAAATGTATAGCCACATTGAAGAGACTTGA
Source organism: Doryteuthis pealeii (assembly GCA_023376005.1). Taxonomy (NCBI): domain Eukaryota; kingdom Metazoa; phylum Mollusca; class Cephalopoda; order Myopsida; family Loliginidae; genus Doryteuthis; species Doryteuthis pealeii. The sequence goes on along the minus strand of CM042180.1, from coordinate 50,242,899 downwards.
TGAAATCGAAAAACGGTGCCTGTGGATGACTATATATATTATAAAAAAGAAGGTCTACAAAATGGATTTTTTTTACAATTTTCATTATTATTTTAAATATGCGACACGTGTTTCAGATCTGATATCTTCCACAGGCGTTAATTAACCATATTCTCTCTCTCTCTCTCTCTCTCTCTCTCTCTCTCTCTCTCTCTCTCTCTCTCTCTCTCTTGATAAGTCTGTCTGTGGATGATATATATATATATATATATATATATATATATATTGTAAACAAAAAGGCTTAAAAATCGGCCATGTGCGGTTATAGATCAATTTCAGTCCCCAGGTATCTGTAGAGTAAATCTGGGAGCAATGGTGATGAAGAGGTGCTCCACATTCCCCAGACCTCATGAAGTGGAACTTCATAATTAGATATAGTTTAGCATTTTACCCAGGACATGAAGACCCTCACCCACAGCTTTCTAGGACATATATGATAAAAAGGGTTGGGGGTTGCCATAAGGCAATAGGGTTGAGACAATCATATAGGTGTTAGGGATTGACCTGTCCAGCCGATTGATCGGAGGGGCCTCTACGCCCGTCTAGCCTAAGTAAGGCCCTAGTAGGAGTTATCCAACTATCCAACAATTTTAGATAGTGCTAATACCGTCCGCCGTCTCTCTCCTGACTGGAGTCTCTTCACTACTGACCTCTGGCTTTTGTATTGGCGATACGCCTACGCATCTCTACCCTTGATCTGATAACTATCTCCGAACTTATCCAACAATTTTAGATAGTGCTAATACCGTCCGCCGTCTCTCTCCTGACTGGAGTCTCTTCACTACTGACCTCTGGCTTTTGTATTGGCGATACGCCTACGCATCTCTACCCTTGATCTGATAACTATCTCCGAACTTATCCAACAATTTTAGATAGTGCTAATCCGTCCGCCGTCTCTCTCCTGGCTGGGGTCTCTTCATTACTGACCTCTGGCTTTTGTATTGGCGATACGCCTACGCATCTCTACCCTTGATCTGATAACTATCTCCGAACTTATCCAACAATTTTAGATAGTGCTAATACCGTCCGCCGTCTCTCTCCTGACTGGAGTCTCTTCACTACTGACCTCTGGCTTTTGTATTGGCGATACGCCTACGCATCTCTACCCTTGATCTGATAACTATCTCCGAACTTATCCAACAATTTTAGATAGTGCTAATACCGTCCGCCGTCTCTCTCCTGACTGGGGTCTCTTCACTACTGACCTCTGGCTTTTGTATTGGCGATACGCCTACGCATCTCTACCCTTGATCTGATAACTATCTCCGAACTTATCCAACAATTTTAGATAGTGCTAATACCGTCCGCCGTCTCTCTCCTGACTGGGGTCTCTTCCTGACTGGGGTCTCTCCTGACTGGGGTCTCTTCACTACTGACCTCTGGCAGATTATGGTAGTTTGTTAAAAGTTACTGTAATAACAAAAATTGGAAGAAAAACAATTATATGGACGCTTCAAACGACAAATAAATGAGGTTGCACATGGAAAGACTTGGACATGGTTACGAAAGGGAAACCTCAAAAGAGAAACAGAATCACTTATAATTGCTGCCCAAAATAATGCCATAAGGACAAACTATATCAAAGCGAAAATTGATAAGACCCAAGAGAATAGTAAATGTAGACTTTGCGGTAATAGAGATGAGACTGTTAACCATA
>CM042180.1:50196203-50236203 GCA_023376005.1 Doryteuthis pealeii | reverse complement strand
TGTCTTCATTAAATTTCTTTATTTTTTAATAACTGTCTAATATTTTCACGTTTTATAGTTTCTACGATAATTTTTTTTATAATAAATTCTACTCTAATTTAATACTCAGATCATCTCTTATTAATATCAAAATCTTAAATCACTTGCACCCGGGAGGGTGCATATCATTTGCTAGTGTATATACACGTATAATATATCGATATACGTACAAATATAAGGAATAAGGCGCGCGACGTTATAGAAAAGCCATATGTAAACACAGTGCTCGATACCTAAGTAGAGTCCAAATATGATAAGTATTTACTCGAATGGAGTTGGTCCTCAGATCGAACCTACTATTAAGTTTCTCGATAAAGCTCTTATGGGCAAGACCTACGAGGATTTTAGCCCTGAAGGCACGGCGTTATATAGCGAAACAACATAGTAGGTTTCGTTGTGTGACCTCATTAGATTATCTATATTATATATCTTTTATTATAGAGTCTTATTATTTCTTTTGAGCTATTATATTATATATGTATTGTATTTACCTATATATTTTATTATTTAGCTCATATGTTATTTTGTTTCCTTAATTTAAGGATGTCCATTTGGGTATAATAACTCCGACAGCGATGTTGATAAAACCACATGTGCGCTTGATGGCATTTCAACAAGTTTTAAGAAATTAAAAAGACTGAAGTAGTCCGTAGCTACCCACTTGACAATCCCTACGAAATAGTTCCCTTACCGCCTACTATCTACTTTGTTTGAGTAGTCGCTTGCTGTTTCTTATTGTCAACTACATTTCCTCGTTACCCTCTACTTCTTTTACAATATAATATATATACCTATAGTATATATCATATATATATAGTATTATATCTTTTTATTATAGTAGTACCTATACGGTACAAAGAATTGAGAAAAGAATATTTAGTGAAATGCATATTCCTGCCTTGTGGTTAGATATATTTGTTATAATGATAATAAGTAGTATCATAATTATTATATTTATATTTTATTAATTGTTGCTGTGTGTGATGTGTGTGTGATGTGGTTTGGAAGAAAGGTAGACAACACGGGATGTTTGGAAACTCTGGGGAGTGTCCTTTTTGATCTGTCATGATGCGAAGGGTTTTCGGTGTATTTTGTATGATCTATACTCAATGGGGAATTCTTGTGAATGAGTACATTATGTTCTTCGCTCAATGTATTGAATGACATTCTCATACTATATATCACTATCTATATATCATATATATATATATATATATACTGTTGGGAAGAATACTGTGCTTAAATGAGAGCAGTTCGAAACCTATTTGTATCTTGGAAATTTAATTCATTAATAAGATTGAGGTGGGATTTAAACTAATTTTACAATGTACTGCTTGAAATCAACATCGTGATAAAATCTAATCTTACTGGTTGATTGATACGGGTCGCTATTTATGGACCATCACGTGCTATGCAGTGGAAGTCTATAGAATAAACGGAAGACCGCCCCGTGTGTGGATTCGAATCCACCTGTTACTGTCAACATTTAGCAGTGCTAGTGTCTTAAGCACTCCACACCAAACGGGACTTAGCAAGATTTTCTTTCTCTTCGCTTTGTTAGTAGCTAGTATTTATATTCCTCTTAAGTGAACCTTACATCACGAACTTACGAGACGTAAAACATATATATATATATATATATATACCTAGGCAATATCTTTCAAAAATATTCTTACACCGCCCAGAGGGTGTTTTGTTTTAATGCTAGTGAAAATAAAACTGGTAACAGAATCAATTAATTTGCAACTAGTCATAGTGAGAAAAGATTAAAATTTAGGATTCAACACATGAACAACCAAACGTTTCAAATTATTCATTATGGCCACGTTAATTAAAATTATATGATTATAATTCAATTACTATCTCTCCATGTTTGATCGACTTTCTAGTAATGATCAAGGGGTTTGGAAATCAAAGGGAGTAATTATTCCAAATGATCCCTGAAATTAAAATCCTTTATTTTATAGCCAGTAATAAAAATAAAAAAAAGAATAACAGCATAAAAACAATCTTATAGGAATTCCCAGTGTGAGTCAAAATGTGGGGGTGAGTCAAAAAGTAATGCCATTTTGTTTAGGACAGTCGTAATTACCAACACAGGAACATGTATCGTACATCAATATGAAGCTGGTCCTCTGTGGATCACATCCCTACTTCTCCAGATAGGTGAGTAAAAAGTAATGCCATTTTGTTTAGGACAGTCGTAATTACAACACAGGAACGTTATCATACATCAAATGAAGCTGGTCCTCTGTGGATCACATCCCTACTTCTCCACATAGGTGAGTCAAAAAGTAATGCCATTTTGTTTAGGACAGTCGTAATTACCAACACAGGAACATGTATCGTACATCAATATGAAGCTGGTCCTCTGTGGATCACATCCCTACTTCTCCAGATAGGTGTGTCAAAAAGTAATGCCATTTTGTTTAGGACAGTCGTAATTACAAACACAGGAACATGTATCGTACATCAAAATGAAGCTGGTTCTCTGTGGATCACATCCCTATTTCTCCACATAGGTGTGTCAAAATGTAATGCCATTTTGTTTAGGACAGTCGTAATTACCAACACAGGAACATGTATCGTACATCAAAATGAAGCTGGTCCTCTGTGGATCACATCCCTACTTCTCCACATAGGTGTGTCAAAAAGTAATGCCATTTTGTTTAGGACAGTCGTAATGACCAGCACAGGAACATGTATTATGGATCAATATGAAGCTGGTCCTCTGTGGATCACATCCCTACTTCTCCACATAGGTGTTCAAAAAGTAATACCATTTTGTTTAGGACAGGTATAATTGCCAACACAGGAACATGTATTATGAATCAATATGAAGCCGGTCCTCTGTGGAACATCCCTACTTCCACATAGGTGAGTCAAAAAGTAATGCCATTTTGTTTAGGACAGTCGTAATTACCAACACAGGAACATGTATCATACATTAAAATGAAGCTGGTCCTCTGTGGATCACATCCCTATTTCTCCACACGGGTTAGTCAAAAAGTAATACCATTTTGTTTAGGACAGGTGTAATGTATCATATATCAAAATAAAGCTGGTCCCCAGAATTCAGAATTCATGTCTTTTTTACTAAAAAAAATCCCGTATAGAAACTTATAAAACTATTCTGATATAATTATTCAGACTCTTATATTTATAGAAAAAAAATCAAAAATCGTTTTTATCGGTTCACTTTTTCAAATTTCATAAAATAAAATAGAGGTGGGAAGGGAGACTTCGTAAAAAATATTTCCCCGAAATATATTTTAAGAAAAATCCTATTTCAAACATATCTTCATCAACAGATGAATAATTACCGAACATTTCGTTAAAATTTGACTATTAGTTGATTTTCGTAGAATGTTTTTAAAAAAACCGGCAGTCATAACTTATTTTTACTTACATTAAATTTCAATTGATTTAATGGTGCGAAAATGTAAACATTGTTTTATTTATAATTTTCATTATTTCCGTAGGCTGAATTTAAAAAAAAATTCATCAGGAGTTTTTTTTAAGGGCTGCTTCACTAGTGACGGTTAAAGAACACAGTCTCTCCTACTTATAGCTAGAGGGAGTTTAGTTGCATGCATACGTTTCCCACAGGTATTAGCGCTATGTTAATTGCAAACGGCCTTGTTTAGGGATTTAAACTCGGGTCGACGAGGGTGAATAAAAAAGTAATGCCATTTTGTTTAGGACTGGTATAATTACCAACACAAGAACATGTATCATTCATCAAAATAAAGCAGGACCTTTATGGATTACATCCCTACTTCATGGCATTTTGTTTAGCACAGGTATAATTACCAACTCAGGAACATGTATTATGCACCTATATGAAGCTGTCACTCGGTCACACAGACATCCAAATGAAAACAATTAATATACTCACATTTCCATACACGCTATCCCTCTCCCTCTCCCTCGCCCCCATCTCTCCCCTCTCTCTCTTTCTCTCACACACACATAACGTAAGAGAATGATCGATGTTATCTTTCAAAACCGTTTATCCCAGAGTTTCATAAATTTCGAACAATTCTAAGAGCGCTAATTTTCCATTCAAAACATTTTTAAACAAACTGATCAACAAAAAACTATCACAGTCTCTGTGATAAATTTTACTTTTCCTTATATCAACAAAAACCCTGAAGAAGATCTACTAAAGAGATTGAAACACTGCAGCGTTGGCTGAATGAATATCACTCATTTTATTTGAACCTGTGCTTTTTCAAATTTTTCACCATATTAGCTCAGTCGCTAGAGCGTTCGGTTAGAAACCACAAGGTTCCTAGTTCGATACCGGTCCTCGCCAACTCAGCGTTATAAGTAGCACAAGGATCTGTGTGGTAAAGTAAGGAGCTGATGGTAGGTGTGGCGCTCCACCTCAGTTGCTAAAACCAATCTCCTTAGTCTAGCGCTATTGAAAAGGGGATATACTCCCTCGCTTAACTGGCTGATACCGACTTTAGGCCGCCCCGTCGACTTTACTATATATATATATATATATATATATATATATATATATATATATATATATATATATATTCGTAAACTTAGTAAACCGAAAATATCTAAAGAATAAATCCATAAAGTCAGGAATATATATATATATATATATATATATATATATATATATATAGAAAGAGAGAGAGAGAGAGAGAGAGAGAGAGAGAGAGAGAGAGAGATTGATTCATTCATTCATAGATAGATAGATAGATAGATAGATAGATAGATATGTTTGTATATGAGGAAAAAGTTGAAGTAAATCCGATATGAAATTTTATAATAAATGGGAAAAAAAGCACTCGTCAAATAAAACATGTACACACACACACACACACACACACACACACACACACACACACATATATATATATATATATATATATATATATATATATATTAGATTTAGCTGATTCTGTGGCAACTACAAACGCAAACTATAAAAGCTGCTCAAGGGAGGACCTTGTTTTCCTCCGTTTGCACTTGTGAGAATACAGTTGAGAGATTCCTATCTTTTGTTTTCTATGATAAATGATATGAAAATCAAGATATTTTAAAGATGTTCTGGAATGAAATAAAAAATCGATATAAATGTACTCTTTTGAATAGAGAGTCCATATTCTCAAATGGGGAGGTATCTTGACTTACGAATTCGTTCTGCTCGTTGTACAATTTCACTCGTATATCAAATCAATTTTTCACATTGAAATAAACTGAATTGCCTTTAATCGTTCCTGCCTAAAAAAAAAAATAATTTTTTTTTACATATTTTTTAAAGACGTTTCAGAATCAAATAAAAAATCGATATAAATGTACTTTTAATAGAAAGTCGATATTCTCAAATTGAGTTGTACCGTGACTTTCGAGTTTACTACGATCCCATAATGCACTTATTTTAATTACATCTTAATTGGTTTCTATATAAAATCATTCATAGGACTGATTTTAATATGTTGGAGATTAAAACAATTCTATTGTGGCGTTATTTTCGTATTTGCCTGGAGAGATGTCTGCCCGTTTAGTTTCGCTGGTTCCCGCTAGGAGCCTGGTATATTTAAACGGCTGAGTTGAACGTCTCTTTCTCTCCTTTTGCCTGCTCGACCAGCGAGACACTATGGGTTAGACTTTGGTCTACCCCCCTCTTGTTGGGGATTTGCCCCGCCCCTTACATTACTGTAAGTGATTCATACAGCATGGACTATTCCTAGTCTCATGTCTGTTGCTTTTATGTTTATCCTTTTACATGTAACTTTGTATTACTTATGTATGTATGTTCATGTACACCTCTATGTATTATGTACCCTGTTTATTCTGTGCTGTATATAAAATGTTTTGTCTATCAACCTTTGTCGGAGTTTTATCTTCAAGTATCATCACTTTGAATCTTACAACTGGTGACCCCGACGTGATGAAGGCTTTTGTTTTGCATTTGGAACTTTAATCCTTACACTATTAATAGAGATCAATATCACCAAGTGATTATTTGTTAAACTGGTATGCAAATTAACCACACCATATGTAAACCTTTATTTCTTAGTGATATATAAGACACATTACAGATTTTCAAAGCACTAATAACATGGGCTGTTTTGGGGCAAATCTAACACAGTTTTTCATTGAGATGTTTTTAATAGATACGATTTATTCGATTTTACTTATTAATGATTTTGTCTATAAATTACATACTCATTGATAAACCTATGCAATTCCTAATGGTATTATGATGTAATCAGACGTAGTTTCGGTTACAGAGAGACAAACACTGAATCTCCATTATAATAAGAATATGGACAGTCGAATGAGAATCATTTATCTTCATTGATTGAATAAAGGGTTCAGGTTGAAATTTCAATTTTTTTGTATATCAAATCAATTTTCCCCATTCAAATACACTAAAATGACATTAATCAGTTCTAGCTTCCGCAAAAACACGGTCATTTTTTGTTTAATATATTTTTAAAGATGTTTCGGGATCAAATAAAAAATCAATATAAATGTACTTTTTTTAATAGAAAGTCCACATTCTCAAATTGAGTGGTACCTTGACTTACGAATTCGTTCCGATTTCCCTCGTATATTAAATCATTTTTTTCCCATTGAAATAAACTGTAATGCCATTAATCCGTTCCAGCTTAAAAAAAAACACCTTATTTTTTTTTACATATTTTCTAAAGATGTTTTAGAATCAAATAAAAAATCGATAGAAATGTCCTTTTTAATAGAAAGTCCACATTCTTAAATTGAGGGATACCTTGACTTACGAATTTAATTCTTTCAGTTCCTTGTACAATTTCCCCGTCTATCAAATCAATTTTCCCATTGAAATAAACTGGAATGTCATTAATCCAAGGCTCGCATAAAACTTACTAATTTTTTGTTACATATTTTATACAAGAAAAATAGCACTGAATAGAATCAAATAAGATGTTGTAGATTGTAAAATTCATTATAAATACTAGTACAAAATAGATTTTTGAAACATATTGCTTGAGGGGTGGGAGTAAAAAATTCAATGTCAGCGAGTTTGTACCCTAAGTATAATGTCCTTTTTTTCAAATAGAAAGTCCACATTCTCAAATTGAGGGGTACCTTGACTTATGAATTCGTTCCGCACGTTGTACGATTTCCCTCGTATATCAAATCAATTTTTCCCATTGAAATAAACTGAAATGCCATTAATCCGTACAAGACTCCCATAAAACTTACTAATTACATATTTTAACAAGAAAAATAGCACTACAATGTATAAAGACATACTAGAATCGAATCAAATAAGATGTTGTAGATTGTAAAATTCCTTATAAATACTAGTAAAAAAAACACCTTCCGGGCGATGTAAAAATAGATTTTTGAAACATATTTCCTGAAGGGTGGGAGTAAAAAATTCAATGTCAGCGAGTTTGTACCCTAAGTAAGTAAAATCATCAAATTCATTAAAGGATTAAAAAATAAAACAATTTGAAATGTAAACTTTAAATATGTATTAAAATAAAACAAACTATATATAGATATATAATACCCGTCATGTATTTATTAAAACTTGTTTTAAAAAACAATGAGAACTGTCTAATGTTGCATGTTCAAATTTTTAGTGTATTTATTCTATGTTATAACGATTTTGGGAAATGTGACATAAGCAGTGACGTATTTTTTGTTACAGACAAAAACCGGAAGCGAATCTCCATTATTAATAGATAAATATAAATTCATTGTAAAATAATTGAATATGTTACGTGGCGTCTAATTGAAGGATGATGTAGTTTCCATTGGTAGTAATATCGTTCCCAATAAATGAATAAAAGCTAAAACTTTTATTTGTCACTTCATTCAACTATATATATATATATATATATATATATATATTATATATATATATATATATATATATATATATATATATATATATATATATATATATATATATATATATATATATATATATATATATATATATATATATATGGTTTTGCTCATTCGGTTGAGCATCTACCTAGAAATCATAAGGTTCCAGGTTCGATACTGGCACTCACCAACTCAGTACATGAATAACATGGGTTGGATCTGTGAGATAGTGGGGAGCTGATGAAAGGTGTAGTGCTCCACCTCAGATGCAAAAACAATCTCCCTGGGTTAGTGCTAATGAAAAAGAGATAGACTCCCTCAGAGTTTCACATTGTTGATCTTCAGGTGAGCTACGATTCAACTGAAAAAATATTTACTTGAAATGCTTGATATATTTGAATGTTTGGATATGAGACTATGTAAATAATTTTGATATTTCAGACTGTTGTCCTCATCTTTATTGTGTTCAGGCTGCTGTATCCTCTGGCTTTCCTTATGTATATGAGCATTGCAATGACCCAACCTTGGAAATTTGTTGCCTTGTTTGACCAACAGCCAAATGATACAAAATGATTTCCCAGGTTAATGTTAAGATTGCGGCCATTTTTAGGCTGCAGGGGAGAGCACTTTACAGTGGAGATCCCTTGTGGCATTAAAATTGATCCATTTTCATTGGAATCCTGTGATCCTTGAATTCCTCAGTGTTAAGCAGAATCCGTGTATTCCTCAGTGTTAAGTAGAATCCTTGTATTCCTCAGTGTTAAGCAGAATATTTTTGTTCCTTAGTGTTAAGCAGAATACTTGTTTGTTGGTCCGGGTGTCCGTGTTAAGCCCGAGCAACTGAACGCCTTTCGCCCAAGACCTTTAAATAATGAGCCAACCACGTACTGTCGCGTAACTCCAGAACGATATATCAGAACGATGTATCGGAACGAGGTATGTCACCTGGGTCAACTCAAGTTCTAATAGTAGTCGTCGTTAGTAGTAGTCGCCGTTATTAGTGGCCGTTAGGTCAGAAAACAACATACACACAAGTTGTATAGTCACAGTGTATTTTTCTAGCCTCATGTGTTCTTTTTAAGAGAGAATGAAAGGTAGAAAAGAGAGAGAGAGAGAGAGAGAGAGAGAGAGAGAGAGAGAGAGAGAGAGAGAGAGAGAGAGAGAGAGAGAGAGAGAGAGAGAGAGAGAGAGAGAGAGAGAGAGAGAGAGAGGGTATGGTCAAATTATTCTATGTTCATAGTATCATGCTATGTACCGCTGTCCCACACCCACAAGAGGGACCGGGACGAACGTTGAACTCCTCGAGCCCAACTGAAAAAAAAAGACAGGTTTTCTTCTCTCCCGTTTCTCGTTCGGGCGTCACGTCTGCTTCCGGTAAAAGCCATGAACTTCCGTTTTTATTCTCGAATCTATTTCCGGGGCCATTCTTCGGTCAAATTACTGGCACCCCGCCTAGTGTTTATTCTTCCAAATTTTAACCCTTGTTGTTCTTATTTGTTCTTCCTCTCTCTCTCCCTGTCAATCCACAAATTCTCCGTAGACCACAATAATTACGCTACAGTATTCGAGCGTGTTGATTGGCCCAGTGACTTCACGGTGCCACGAAGAGTTTATAAATTTTAGTTGTGGCCCCAAGCACACATTATATATCAAAATATTCCAACAAATAAAAATTTCCAGGTGTAGCTGTCAATAAATATTATATAGAGTTGGTCCTTGTATACATTGTATTCTATTTAGAATTATTTCAAATATAAAATGAAATAGAATTAATGATAATAGAGAAATATAAGATGCTAGTTTACAAAATAGCGGTCCTCTTCAGGGCAAGATATTTTGATATTTTGATATCAAATTTTGGTCGAAACATGGGTCGGCATTTCAATAAATCATTTTTATCCATACAACATTTTCTGTCCATTTGTCTTTCAGCACACACACACAGATACACATACATACACACACACACACACACACACACACACATATGTAAGTTGAAAATGGAAGCGAATCCGACGGAATGCTGAAAGGAAAAATAAAGGAAAGAAAATGCTGAATGGATAAAATAGATTTACTAACACGAGTTTCGGCCAGGAGTTTGTTCATATACACATGTATTCTATTTATTATTATTTTAAACATAAAATAAAATAATAATAATAGAAAATTATAAAATCTTTAAGCATAGAAATAATAACGGCCTTCATGAAAAAACACCAAACATTCTACTCTGATGAAGGCCGTTATTCTTTGTATGATTAAAGATTTTGTAGTTTTCTATTATTATTAGTGTGTGAGTGTATCGTTGTTTACAGGGTTGATACATACGGGCGTGGTGGGCAGCGGTTATTTACCCACTCAAGCCAGTCCCAACACAAGCGGAAGAAAGACAGCACTCCCAAATAACTGTTCTTCCAGGCCGTTGTCGTGTCAGTACTGCTCTATGGCTGCACCACCTGGACCCTAAGGAAGCGACTAGAGAATAAACTAGATGGGAGCTGCACAAGAATGCTGTGGGTGATCCTGAACAAGACGTGGAAACAATACCCTACGAGAAAACAGCTGTACGGCCACCTGCCACATATCACCCAAACCATTCGAGTAAGACGGACAAGACACGCGAGACACTGCTGGAGAAGCAAGGACCAACTCATAAGCGACGTCCTCCTGTGGAAGCCAGCACATGGGCACGCCAGTGTGGACCGACCAGCAAAGACGTACATTGATCAGCTCTGTGCGGATACAGGATGCTGCATAGAGGACCTCCCGAGAATGATGAGCGATAGGGACAGATGGAGAGAGATTGCCATGGTTATCCGTACCAACAGCGCGACTTGATGATGATAATGATGATGAGTATATTTGCGTAGAGAGACTGCAACTGGACAAACACCCAGTGTTAAGCAGAATACTTGTGTTCCTCAGTGTTAAGCAGAATCCTTGTGCTCCTCAGTTTTAAGCAGAATCCTTGGGTTCCTCAGTGTGAGGCAGAATCCTTGCGTTATTCAGTGTTAAACAAAATCGTAGCGTTACTCAGTGTTAAGCAGAATCTTTATGTTCCATAGTGTTAAGCAGAATCCTTGTGTTCCACAGTGTTAAGCAGAATCCTAGTGTTCCACAGTGTTAAGCAGAATCCTTGTGTTCCTCAGTGTTAAGCAGAATCCTTGTGTTCCACAGTGTTAAGCAGAATCCTTGCGTTACTCAGTGTTAAACAGAATCTTTCGTTGTAGGTCCGTTTGACCATGTTAATCATAAGCAACTGAACGCCTTTCCCCAAGGTCTTTAAATAGGGACGCAGCCACACATTCGTGCGTGTTGATTGGCTGATTGAATCCAAGAGGCCGCGAAGCGTCTATAAATGTAAGTTGTGGCCCTCAACACACCTTATATATGAAAATATTCCAACAGTATCATTGGCAATTCAGTCTCGAAAGACTATGATAAAAGTTTTCGTGTGCCCCTGAAGTTGCAGCGCCTCCTGTGACTATGAAGTCCTATGTTTGAGAAACATTCTCGACCACAGATTTTGCATTTGTAGGTTGTCCCTGTAGATGAATGATGGTTCGATGCTTTGTTGCCGTTTGCTTTCTTATGGACCTCTTAGCTTCATGATGTTGTATCAGGGGTGACTTCTGACATGTACAGTCCCTATGGAGATTCTGCCGCCACCGAGGGCGGTCTTGAGCCAAATTTTCCTTGCTGGAAGGGACATCTAAATGCCAAAAACCTGAGATCATTTTTGCAGACATCCTTGAATCGCAGTAGGGGGGCGACCAATCTTCCCTTTACCAGATGTTAGCCTCTCCTTAGGATGTCTTTCGGGATTCGTCCATCATCCAACAATGCCAGTAAAAGGATCAGGATTAACACAAAGGAAAAAAATCAACACGCAACTACGAAGAAGCAAGTAGAGACTTTTAATATGTGTATGAGTGTATCATTGTTTACAGGATTGATACTTTAATTATATCACAATTTTTTTAGATAATTCAAATAAAAATAACAAAGTTCTTTGTTGCATCAGTTTTATTGAGTTCTGCTTCCACAGTTAAACAAAGATCAGTAAAATTCGCTACAAAACTGCCCTATTATTTTCTTTTTATCAATCCATTGATTCCTTTTAGCCTTTCTACGTTTCTTTCGTAATCAAAAATCACTTGGCGATGATTCTTAACTATTTCAATGGTTTTCCAAATGTTTTTTGATCAGTCGTCCATCTGGCAACGAACCGTATCACATTGCTCGCCTGGAAACGTAGCCAAAAGGCATGCGCTGAAGCGAATATTTAATGATAGCAAAAATTTAAAAAAAGATTAATTTCTGAGATCGTTTTCCTATTAAACTCTCTGTCTGGTATCCCTTTCATAAAATCTTATTATAATAGAGATTCGGTGTCTGCCTGGAACCGAAACAACGTCACTGTTTATGTCACATTTTCATTGTCACTGGCATTGCAGTTTCGGAAGACTATATAGTTCTTGTGCCGCTGAAGTTACAGTGCCTCCTGTGGCTATGAAATCCCATGTTTGAAAAACATTCTCGACCACAGATGTCGCGTGCGAAGACTGTCCCTGAAGATGTTGATATGCCGGTGCTTTGTTGCCGCAGCTTTTATCTGGACCCCTTAGCTTCATGGTGTTGCGCCAGGGTGACTTCAGACATGGACAGTCCGCTATGTAAAGCCTGCCACCAACAAGGGCGGTCCTCATGTTGCATAGCCTTCTTTACCGGCACTAAATAGGTATATGTTATATACTTCTCTTACTTCTTACTCTGGTCGTATCTTCTTCTGGCCGGCTTTGCTTCTTCTATCGTCTATCTTCTATCTTGGTCTGGTATATCTTCTAATGGTCTGGTCTTTCTTGTATGGGGATTCCGTGTCTGGTTTCTGTTGGGGATCACTTCTTATCAGAAGCCTTGTGTCATTGTTAGCTTTTAGTAATAACCACAAGACTTCGATTTACGATGATGTTACTTTATTCGTAGAACCCCAGATCAGACAATCTGCGCAGTGAGACTCACATCTTGCTAGCTTGGTTTCTAAGTTCTAACTCTAACTAACCGAGTTGCTTACTCCTTAAACCGGAAGGGGCTTCTATCGGCTTCCGATTCTCACGATCATCCCCAGAACGCAAGGTCAGAGTGAGGTCAAACGCTGTCACTCACTCTCAAGGCCATCAGCTGCACTAATATGATTTCTACACTATTGTCATAATCATTAGGTATCTAATGATTATGTGACACTCAGCCAAATTTTCCCACATGCACAATAACCTCAAAAATTGTGTAAGTTTAACATTAAGTACTTAATTCATAGTCAAAATCATTAATACATTATTATTAATAACCTTATTTATTAACGATATCGCAATAAAAAGTTAGTTTTGCCTCAAAACAGCCCATGTTATTAGTGCATTTAAAATCCTACAATATGTTTTATATCTTATTTTAATGGAGATTGTGTGTTTTTCTGTCTGTAACCGAAACTATATCACTACTTAAGTCTCATTCCCTTAGTTATTTACGTCACATTCTCCAAGATTTTATTTTCATCTAAACCTAAATTATTAATAAAATTGTTATACATTATTAATACTGTTGACCATATCTACATACTAATAACCTGCAATTGTATCTATATATACAACAAAAAAGTGGTTTACAGTGTGAATGGGAATGCTAATTTGCATATTGATATTAAAAATTTGATTTTAATAAATAAGTACTTGGGATTGTTAATTTCTAATTGTTTGGTTTTATCTTAATAAATATGAGCAAAAATCTCGGCGATAAATCTGAAAAGAAATCCATTAACAAAAAGAAATAACTGTAATTCTATTCCTTACTTCCTATTTTAAGTAAATTGTTAAATTAGGAAAATTTAGCAATGAAAGACGTGAGTGATGGAAGAATAAGTTTCAGTTGTTCTATTTTTTTATTATACCCCCCTCTGTTTCAAATCTTTTTATCTGCATTCTTATTTAGTTTCATTAGCCTTTCTAATTTAATATGATATTTTATTACATCAAAACTTAAATACTTGCACCCGGAGGGTGCATATATTTACTAGTATCAATAAGAAATAAAGATTTGCATAATATTGGAGTGGTTAATTTGCATATTGGATCTAAAAAAGGGGGTTTACTAAATAATTATTTGGTGTTATTGATATCCAATATTATTAGTTTATTCTCCATTATTCTCCGTATTAAAATCAATCCTATTAATGATTTTATATAGAAAACAATTAAAATATAATCAAAATAAGTGTAATCTTTTTATATGCGTTCTTATTTAATTTCGTTAATCTTTCTAATTTAATATATTTTCATTACATTAAAATTTAATTACATATTCTTGCTAGTAATGATTATTTACAGTAAAAAGGCATCAAATATCAAATACGAATAATTTTAACTAAATCAGGGAGTAAAGGCAATAAAGGAGTACACTACACTCCCCAGAGCTTCAGAGCTGAAACCTAAGTCCATTAGTTCTTTTTCCAAGAAGAAGCTTGTAAACAATGGCAGCCATCTTTGATTCAACGACATTTTCACTGAGAAAACACGACGCTATTCAAATCCATTTAATGCATGTTTTTTAACTCCAAATATCATAAAATGTCTTTTTATAAATTACAATTAAGTTCATTTCAAATTGTGCGCAAATACAATTTAATGGCTGGAATATAGTCACTTATAGTTCAAGATTGCCAATACCAGTTCTTGACCTTTAAGGCAAAGAAATTCTTCACTTAAGCTACTACCTTCACTTAGTTGTTGAAGCATTACGGACGCAGAAAGAGAGAGAGAGAGAGAGAGAGAGAGAGAGAGAGAGAGAGAGCGAAAGGAGGGAGAGTGAGTAAGAGACATAGAGAGAGGGAGGGAGAGAGAGAAAGAGAGAGAGATGGAGGAGAGAGACTGAGAGAGAGAGAGAGAGAGCGAGAAAGAGAGAGAGAGGGAAGAGGAAAGAGAGAGAGAGCGAGAGAGAGATAGAGATAGAGGAAGAGAGAGAGAGAGAGAGAGAGAGAGAGCGATAGATAGATAGAGAGAGAGAGAGAGAGCGAAAGGGAGGGAGAGAGAGAAAGAGACATAGAGAGAGGAGGGAGAGAGAGAGAGAGAGAGAAAAGAGAGGGGAGGAGGGAGGGAGAGAGAGAAAGAGAGAGAGATGGAGGGAGAGAGAACTGAGAGAGAGAGAGCGAGAAAGAGAGAGAGAGAGAGAGAGAGGGAGAGAGAAAAAGACATAGAGAGAGGGAGGAGGAGAGAGAGAGAGAGAGAAAGAGAGGGAGGGGGAGGGGAGAGAGAGAGAAAGAGAGAGAGATGGAGGGAGAGAGACTGAGAGAGAGAGAGCGAGAAAGAGAAGAGAGCGAGAAAGAGAGAGAGAGGGAGAGAGAAAGAGAAAGGAGAGAGAGAGAGAGAGGAGGGAAGAGCGAAAGAGAGGAGGAGAGAGAGAAAAGAGACATAGAGAGAGGGAGGAGAGAGAGAGAGACAGAGAGAGAGAGAAAGAGAGAAAATCCTAATTCATAAATGAATGTTCCTGATTACTTTTGGAAAACTTAATATTTTTTAAACTAGTTTTGAGTCTTCTTCTTCTTCTTCTTCTTCTTCTTCTTCTTCTTCTTCTTCTTCTTCTTCTTCTATTTTAATTTTTTTTCTTCGTCTTTTTTATTATTTTACCTTTGCTGTTGTTATTTTCTATTATTATTGTTGTTGTTGTTGTTGTTCTACTACCACTACTACTACTACTTTTCTTCTCATTTCATTTTGCTTCTTTTGTCTTCTACTAATTCACCATTCTTATCACTATTTTACCTTTCTTCTTCTTCTTCTTCTTCTTCTTCTTCTTCTTCTTCTTCTTCTTCTTCTTTTTTGTTTTGAGTTTTCACATCAGCTTTAGCTGATGGTCTTTCACAGGAGTCTGAGTGACAGCAAGTCTTCAGCACTTCTGAGTATTCTGGCAGATTGCAGTAGTCTGGATGGTCTCAATCTTTCCTCTGATTAGTATTTTTACATTCTTTTTCTAATATTCTACATCTTCTTCTTCTTCCTTCTTCTTCTTCTTCTTCTTCTTCTTCTTCTTCTTCTTCTTTCTTCTTCTTCTTCTTCTTCTTCTTCTCTTCTTCTTCTTCTTCTTCTTCTTCTTCTCCTCCTCCTTCTTCTTCTCTCTCTTCTTCTTCTTCTTCTTCTCTTCTCTTCTCTTCTTCTTTCTCTCCTCTCTTCTTTCTTCTTCTTCTTCTTCTTCTTCTCCTCCTCTTCTTCTCTCTTTCTTCTTCTTCTTCTTCTTCTTCTTCTCTTCTTTCTCTTCTCTTTTCTTCTTCTTCTTCTTCTTCTTCTTCTTCTTCTTCTTCTTCTTCTTCTCTTCTTCTTCTCCTCCTCCTCCTTCTTCTTCTCCTCCTCTTTCTTCTCTCCTCCTCTCCTTCTTCTCCTCCTTCTTCTTCTTCTTCTTCTTCTTCTTCTTCTTCTTCTTCTTCTTCTTCTTCTTTCTTCTTCTTCTTCAGCAGACCCTAATGACAGGATGTCTTGCAGCACTTCTATAAGCACCGAATATATTCCATCAGTGGAGATCTTCAAATTCTGCTTATAGAGTCTCTCATCAACTGCATCAGACAAGACTGCCCCCCCCCCAAAAAAAACAAACAATTAATGGATAAATAAATAAGTCAATTAATTAATTAATCAATTGACTGATTAATTAAATCTCCAATAAAAATAAGAAATAAAACGAGAATACAAGGTGAATAAAAAATAGTCCGACCATAAAAAATATCCGCTTATCGTCTCCTCTAGTCAGGACTGGGTGATTCTTCGGACTGTTGTTCTCATCTTTGTTGCATACACAACGTTTCGTCTAATATGCCCTACGACTTCTTCAGGTGTTTCTTGTCGAACTCGGGATCCTTCATGTCGTAACTGGGAGCTTTCGAACTGAACGAATTATTTAATCCATTGGGTATGACTGTAGAGATTGATGAAAGTGGGGTGGTAATCAACACGTCTTACGATGGAAGAGTGAAACTCGGTGTCTTAAATCATTATGCCCTTACATTTTTAACTTGATTATATATATATATATATATATATATATATATATATATATATATACCAAACTTCTTGAAAATCATCGCGGTGAGAAAAACCAGCACATAGCTTGATGGTAAAAATATACTACCAAACATCACCCAGGGAGAAAAATTTTTGAGGAAAAAAGATAAGACCAAGATCATCGTACAATAAATAATTATCTATTGGTACAATATTTTGGCCAAAAGAAAAAACAATTTAGAAAATATATATTATACATATATATAAATATATATATATATATATAATATATATATATATTTGATATGTATAAGTATTAACTTACGGTGGGTATAAGAACGATCGTTGGAAGCGCACAATATCCAGAGGCTAAGGTTGAGAAAAAACAAATACAAAGTGCTCAATACAAGTAGAGCATAAATTTATTTTAAGAATGGAAATGAGTACCTACTCGGGTTCATCGATAGATTCTTCAGGGTTCCTTTTTAAATTAATCGAGTTTACGATTAATCTTTGGTGTTATAAACATGCTCGTTGGAATATATATATATATATATATATATATATATATATTCATACAAAACCGCCAGGAAACTAAAGCTAATAAGTAAAAGTGCTCAATACCTAAGTAGAGCAAATAATAAAGATAAACCTAATGAGTCAGATAAACCTACTAAAAGTTTCGCTTAGTGCTCTTCAGGCATAAGATCCGACTCTTAGCCCTGAAGAGCACTAAGCGAAACTTTTAGTAGGCTTATCTAACACATTAGGTTTATCTTTATATATATATAATAATAGGAGTAAACTGACCAAACTGGGTTTACGGAGAGATATGCCAGGAGACAAAATAAATAAAAAGGAATATGGTATTCAAACAGATTGAAAACTTTTCATCATATAAGAAGGGTGGTGGCTAATGTTCTGATTTGTTTGGTTAGTTTTGTTTTACGGCATATCAACTTCAGTGGGTCATTTAATGCAAATAAAGTTTTGTTTATCAACTCATGTTTTTTCTATTTAACCCATAGATGGGACCCTAACAGGTAATACCACTCCGGGTCAGAGTGGACCAGGGAGCAATGGTGATGAAGGGGTGCTCCACATTCTCCAAACCTCTAAAATTGGAACCTCACCATCAGATAGAGTTTAACGTCATCCCCAGGACATGTAGACCCTCAGCCACCGCCTTCTAGCACCCATATGATCAAAAGGGGTTGGGGCTTGCCATAAGTGAAATAGGGTTGGGAAAATCATATAGTTGCTAGGGCTTGACGTGACCAGCCGATTGATCGGAGGGGGCCTCTCCGACCGCCCGTCTAGCCCAAGATAGGGCCAAAGTGGAGTATTGCATGTCATGAACTGCTCATCCACCTGGGCTCTATACTTAAGCATCACGAGTCGCCACCCACGATTAACAGGTGGCCCCATTGGGGGAGTCTTACCTCTATGTAGAGGTGCAGTCGGTGAATTCTAACGCCCCACCGACAGGGCGGCTAAGGTTCTGAATATGACGTTAAATCTATCCGATGGTGAGGTTCCAATTCTGGAGCTCTGGAGAATATAGACTACCCCTCCATCACCATTAACAGCAGGTACACTCTGATTCAAGTCGTAGTAAATGTTAGATTCCCATCTCTGGGATAACTAGAAAAATGAGTTTAAAAAAATGTTTTAAAATTTGAGTTTTAAAAAATTTGAGTACTTGAGCAAAATTTCTTCGGCATAAAATAACCTAACAAGGGTTTGCATGCCTTAAAATCCAACCAACTAAATAATCTACAATTCAACCATAGCTGGAGGGGGAAGAGATGAATCCAGGCTTCCAAAAGAGCAACTAAGTAAAAATGCAAACAGCCTCGTCCAGGATTTGAACTCTGGTCGGCGATATCATTTCCTTCTACGATGAGAGTCGTTACCCTAAGCATGTTATTGGTACCGACGGTCCTTGTCCTTATGCTTTTCCTTCTCCTTGACTGGTTACCTAGCCAAGATTAAAGTGCCCACTGTACTACTATTTACCCATAGATCGAGGGTAAACAGTTGGACGCATAACTTTTGTCAATGGCATTAGCGCTATGTAAAATGCAAATACAAAAATAAAAAAAATTAAAAAAAACACGTGTAGGATTTGAACTCGGGTCGACGAGTCCATTTCCAACGACTCTAGTCACGTGTTCTTTTCTCTCACCCTGCCCATGCGTCGATCGATTTCCCCGATTTCAGAACCACTTTCAACCAAATTGCTTTCTTTTTTGATTTCTCCTAATTATACATCCCCTGCCCCAATACGCATAAGCCTTACCAGTCCACACACCATGTTGATTACAACAGAAGGAGTAACGGTCGAGAAAACAGACGTGATCTTAGAGCCCATAAAAAAATCAATAACCGTGTACTTAAAGATACTAAGTTTAAGTATTCGAGTAACAAGTAGAACTAGTATGTTAGTCTTTTTGGTATGTTAGTCTGTTGTTGTTGTTATTTTTTAAACTTATTTATTTTATTTTATTTTAATTTTATTATTTTTTTTTTATTTTTACGCTGGAAGTTTTGATATCGAAACTTATGACCGATTTTTGAAGCATCGTTTAGAAACGCTGGGATCCAGAATTGATTTTTCGATCACTTCAAGGAGAAACATTACGAGAATATTATAATTGTTGGAACTCTGGATTTGTCTTGTGTTATATTCATCATTCTGTATCTTTCTCTCAACAACGACACACACACACACACACACACACACACACACACACACAGAGACACACCGGAGTGGTAGTACCTGTTAGGGTACGATCTATTAACATTACCAGAATATTATAATTGGTGAAATGCTGGATTTGTCTCGTGTTATATTCATCATTCTATATCTTTCTCTCAACAACGACACACACACACACACACACACACACACACATCGGAGTGGTAGTACATGTTAGGGTACGATCTATTAACATTACAAGAATATTATAATTGATGGAATGTTGGATTTGTGTTGTGTTATATTCATCATTCTATATCTTTCTGTCAGCAACGACACACACACACACACACACACACACACACACATACATACACGCACGCACACACACACACAACGGAGTGGTAGTACATGTTAGGGTACGATCTATTAACATTACAAGAATATTATAATTAGTGGAACTCTGGATTTGCCTTGTGTTATATTCATCATTCTGTATCTTTCTCTCAACAACACACACACACACACACACACACACACACACACATACATATACGCACACACACACACATTGGAGTGGTAGTACCTGTTAGGGTACGATCTATTAACATTACAAGAATATTATAATTGATGGAATGTTGGATTTGTCTTGTGTTATATTCATCATTCTATATCTTTCTCTCAACAACGACACACACACACACACACACACACACACACGTACACACACACCGGGTGGTAGTACATGTTAGGGTACGATCTGTTAACATTACGATAATATTATGATTGATAGAACTTTGGAATTGCCTTGTGTTATATATTCATCATTCTATATATTTATCTCACTCTATCAACAACCACACACACACATACATATACACACATACACACGCACACACACACACACACACACACACAACGGAGTGGTAGTACCTGTTAGGGTACGATCTGTTAACATTACAAGAATATTATAATTGTGGAATGCAGGATTTACCTTGTGTTATATTCATCATTCTGTATCTTTCTCTCAACAACGACACACACACACACACACACACACACACACACACACACACACACACACAGCGGAGTGGTAGTACCTGTTAGGGTACGATCTGTTAATATTACGATAATATTATGGTTGATGAAACTCTGGATTTGCCTTGTGTTTATTCATCATTCTATATCTTTTCTGTCAGCAACGACACACACACACACACACACACACACACACACACACACATACATACACGCACGCACACACACACCGGAGTGGTAGTACATGTTAGGGTACGATCTATTAACATTATCAGAATATTATAATTGATGGAACACTGGATTTGTCTTGTGTTATATTCATCATTCTGTATCTTTCTGTCAGCAACGACACACACACACACACACACACACACACATACATACATACACGCACACACACACACACAACGGAGTAGTAGTACCTGTTAGGGTACGATCTATTAACATTATGATAATATTATAATTGATAGAACTTTGATTTGCCTTGTGTTATATATTCATTATTCTATATATTTATCTCACTCTATCAACAACCACACACACACATACATATACACACATACACACGCACACACACACACGTGCCGGAGGGTACTATCTATTAACATTACCAGAATATTATAATTAATGGAACTCTGGATTGGCCTTGTGATATATATATATATATATATATATTATATATATATATATATATATATATATATATATATATATATAAACAACCCCTCCACACGGGCAGGATGCTACACAAGGACAATTTCTTAAGCGGAGTTTTAACAGGTTTGAATCCAGAGTTTTGTTTCTCCTAGACTGGTTACCTAGCCATAGGTTAAAGAGTCCAGTCGCGCCCTGCTATTTACAGATAGCTGGAGGGAGAATTGGATTCATACCTTTCCCAAGGGTATTAGCGCGAAAATGTGTGAAATGCCAACAGCTTCGTCCAGGAATTGAACTCACGATGACGAGTCCGTTTCCTACGACTCTAACCATTAGACCACGCGTCTCGATATCATTCTATATATTTCTTTTATTCTCTAACAACACACACACACACACACACACCACACACCGGAGTGGTAGTATCTGTTAGGGTACTATCTACTAACATTACCAGAATACTGTAATTGAATTGCCTTGTGTTATATACATCATTCTATATCTCCCACTCTATCTCATTCTATAACAGCACTCAAACAAACTGGGTACTTGATACTTGAATTACAATAGTCTCCTACCACATGGTATAGCTAATTGAAGCATATTTAAACAAGTAACAGCATTTTCAAATTAAAGCCAGCCCTGTCAGCAAGGCTTAGAAAATATTGAATGCATCCTTCTACAGAGGGATAAGATCCATCACAAAAGAAGGGGGTAATCTTTGTATGACATCTGGTGGTGAGGCTCAATCTCCCCTTTATTGCCATTATTACCATATAGTCTACACTAACTCTGGAGTACATGTTAGTGTCGAATCTATGGGTCAAATAGGTCAGTTTGAAAATTATTTGTATTGCATAGGAAGACATGAAATTATATAACTGAGTACAAACAAATGTTTATAATAGAATTAACCTAGTTTAAGCCACTCACAACGACTATCCCACCACTGCAATCCTACAGTAAACCCATGGCAGGGGCTCTCATATATGTCAGCAGAAGAACTCTGATTACAATAATAATAGGACTATTTGAATAGAATGAGTTCTGAGTTGAATAGATAGTAAACTTTGAAATATCCCATCATACATCCTACCATAAGCTTCTGGCAGCAGCTCTTGCCAAAGGACACAGATTACAATAATAATAGGACTTTATTTGAATGGAATGAGTTCTGAGGTGAATAGATAGTAAACTTTGAAATATCCCAGCATACATCCTACCATAAGCTTCTGTCAGCAGCTCTTGCCAGAGGACCCAGATTACAATAATAATAGGACTTTATTTGAATAGAATGAGTTCTGAGTTGAATAGATAGTAAACTTTGAAATATCCCAGCATACATCCTACCATAAGCTTCTGTCAGCAGCTCTTGCCAGAGGACCCAGATTACAATAATAATAGGACTTTATTTGAATAGAATGAGTTCTGAGTTGAATAGATAGTAAACTTTGAAATATCCCATCATACATCCTACCATAAGCTTCTGGCAGCAGCTCTTGCCAGAGGACCCAGATTACAATAATAATAGGACTTTATTTGAATAGAATGAGTCCTGATGTGAATAGATAGTAAACTTTGAAATATCCCATCATATATCCTACCATAAGCTTCTGTCAGCAGCTCTTGCCAGAGGACCCAGATTACAATAATAATAGGACTTTATTTGAATAGAATGAGTTCTGATGTGAATAGATAGTGAACTTTTAAATATCCCATCATACATCCTACCATAAACTTCTGTCAGCAGCTCTTGCCAGAGGACACAGATTACAATAATAATAGGACTATTTGAATAGAATGAGTTCTGAGTTGAATAGATAGTAAACTTTGAAATATCCCATCATATAGGTAAAAAAATACCAGGGAAATTTGGTAGGCAAAGAGTTAAGAATAGTTATTGAAAGTAATATATTGCTTACTAAGGATTGTGTTACATGAAACCATATAATACCTTGCAAATTATTGATGTTAGATAGGAATACTTGGAACCATATGTGCAAACAAATAACTATCATTAAATAGGTATATTTACTTTAAATCATATTATATTTAACCCATAGATGGTAGTATATACTAGGGTACCATCTATAGGTTAAATAACGGGACATTGTTAAGTAATTCCCTATTTTAAGAAATCGCACGATCTATTTGTGTTCTGTTCATCATCCTATCTCTTTCTCATCCAACCTCTCTCTCTCTCTCTCTCTCTCTCTCTCTCTCTCTCTCTCTCTCTCTCAATCTCTAACAACACACATACACCAGAATGGTAGTACCTGCTCATTGGCTTTTCAGTCTCGGAAGACTATAATGTAGTTTTTGTGCCCCTGAAGTAACAGCGCCTCCTGTGACTGTTAAGTCCAAAGTTCGAAAAAAAAATCTCGACCACAGAGGTCGCATGTGAAGGCTGTCCCTGAAGATGTTGATGTGCCGGTGCTCTGTTGCCACTGCTTTCTTCTGGACATCTTGGCTTCATAGTGTTGCGCAGGGTGGCTTCAGACATGAACAGTCCGCTACGGAGAGCCTGCCACCACCGAGGTCGGTCCTGAGCCAAATTTTCCCAGCTGTAAGGGACAATGCCAAATAACCTGAGATTATTCTTGCAGACATCCTTGAAACGCAGCTGGGTGCGACTAATATGTCTTACAAGAGGAAAGCTCTGAATAGAGGATATCTTTCGGGATTCGTCCATCATTTATCCAGCGAGACCACAAGCTGCGAAATTGAGCGCTCGCTAGAACTGCTAGGGTACCATATGTGGGTTAAATACACAGGGATTTTTAAAATATTATTTATTTCTGAGTTATATTTATAATTTTATCGCTTCTTCATTCCCTAAACGCGCGCAAACACACACACACACACACACACACACACACACTGGAGTGGTATTTCCTGCTAGGGTACCATCTATGGGTTAAATACAGGGTGATTGTAAAGTAACTCCCTTCCCTCTTTAAAAAATCTTATAATTCATTTCTGTGATATATTCATCATTCTATATCTCTGTCTGTCTGTCTCTCTCTCTCTCTCTCTAATGACACAAAACCACGCACCGGCTCGTAGTACCTGCTAGGGTACCATGTAATGATGAAATACAGGTTGATTGTAAATTAACACCTTTCCTATTTTAAAAATCTTATAATTTATTTCTGTGTTATATTCATTATTCTTTCTATAGAATAAGGTCACCTAATTAAGTATTGAACAGGCTAATTGCTGATAACTTGGCTTGTTTTATTTTATGGCATATCAACCCATTTCGGGTCATTTAATGCCAAATCAAGTCATTTTGATAAACAAAGGTCTCCGGTTGCTTACAGTACCTGCTGTTGTTTAAGTGGTCACCTAATTAAGTATTGAACATGCTAATTGCTGATTAACTTTGGTGACCAAGCGGGAACTGGTGCTTTCAGCGTGACTGTAATGTGGGCCACACTAAAAAAAAGAAAAGAAGAAATTTTATATCAATCCAATTTTTGAAATATTGTGATTAATATTTAATTGAGCTTGATAATTTTAAGTACTAACAAAATAAAAAAAACGCCCTCTGGGTGACGTAAAATAAATATTGCCAGAGGGGATCATAAGTAAAGTAAAATCATCAAATTTATTAAAAGAGTAAAAAATAAAATACATTTATTAAAGGAGTAAAAAAGGAAATATTTGAAATGGAAACTTAGTTCTGATAACTTTAAATATATATTAAAATAAAACAAACTTTATAGAGATAGAAAATACCAGGTATGTATTTATTAAAACTTGTTTTAAAAAAAACAATGAGGACTGTCTAATATTGCATGCTCAAATTTTGAGTGTATTTATTCTGTTATGACGATTTTAGGTAGTGTGACGTAAGCAGTGACGTAGATTTTGTTACTGACAAAAACCGGAAGCGAATCTTCATTATTAATAGATTCCGAAATGTTGTAACACAAATTTTTTATTGATTTAGTTTGAATAATCAAAAATAAGTGAGTTGGTTCCTAGAGAAAGCAGCAAAGATATCCCGCACAGAAAGTCACAGATGCAGACTACGCTGATGACCTTGAACTTCTTGCATATACACCGCCACATGCCGAGTCACTACTGCATAGCCTAGAGCAGGCAGCCAAGAATATTGGCCTTTATGTGAACTCCGATAAAACTGAGTTCATATGTTTCAAAAGAAAAGGAGACATATCTACACTCAACGGTAAGCCCCTTAAACCAGTAGAACAATTCACATATCTAGGTAGTAATATCTCATCCACAAAAAGCGATGTAAATACACGAATAGGAAAAGCGTGGTCGGCCACAAACAAATTATCAGTAATATGGAAATCCGATCTCACTGACAAGTTAAAGCGACAATTCTTTCAGGCTGTAGTTCTATCAGTACTGCTGTATGGCTGCACCACCAGGACCCTAACGAGGCGCCTTGAGAATAAGCTGAATAGGAGCTGCACAAGAAAGCTGCGTGCAGTCTTGAACAAATCGTGGAAACAGCACCCCATGAGTAAACAGCTATATCGCCCCATGCCCCCCATCTTACAAACCATTCGAGTGAGACGGACAAGGCAAGCCGGGCACTGCTGGAGAAGCAAGGACGAGCTCATAAGCGACGTTCTCCCGCGGAAGCCAATACACGGACATGCTAGTGTGGGCCGCCCATCAACGACCTACATTGACCAACTATGCAAATATGCTGGATGCTGTGCAGAGGACCTCCCTAGGAAAATGAATGATAGGGAAGGTTGGCGAGAGATTGTCATGGATATCCGTGCTAACTGCGCGATATGATGATGATATAATTTTACTATTCATCATCACCGTGTCGCGCTAGCAGCACGGATATCCATGACAATCTCTCGCTAATCATCCCTATCATTCATTTTCCCAGGGAGGTCCTCTGCGCAGCATCCCGCATCTTTTAGCTTAGTCGGTAGAGCGTCAGCCTAGGAACCGCAAGGTGTCGTGTTCGATACCGGCCCTCGCCAACTCAACGCATACGTACCAAAGGGATCTGTGCGGTAAAATGTAGAGGTGGTGGTAGGTGTGGCGCTCCATGAGAAATGCCAAAGACAATCTCGTTGCGTGCTTTCTGGAGGCTGCGTTGAGAACCTACCAGGGTTGATGACCGATAGGGAAAGTTGGCGAGAGAAATTCATGGGCGCTGATGCTGCCGCTGCGACCTGAAGATGATGATCATGATGATTTAGGTCCGTCAATAAATTAGCAGCCGGTTCAGTCAAAATTAAAATCAAAGTTAATTTGATAATTGTCTAGGAAATTTATTAGGATCTGTGAAAAATCTTTCTTCTTTTTTTCTTTCTTTTTAATCATTAATACTTTGTCTGGAAAAGTATATATATATATATATATATATTATATATATATATATATATATATATATATTATATGTGTGTGTGTGTGTGTGTGTGTGTGTGTGCGTGTTTTATATATATATATATATATATGTGTGTGTGTGTGTAGTATATTAAGAAAGATTGAAAAAACACAGGTATAAATGAGTTAAGTGGTGAGTTTATTGGCCGACGCTGCAGTGTTTCGATCTATTAATTAAATCATCTTCAGGGCATTTGTTGGTATATGGAAGGTAATAAGAATTTTTTTATCACAGAATAACGAGAAAAGCGAGTGATAGTCCGTGTTTATCAGTCTGTTTAAAATTTGAAGTTTGAAAAAAGAAGACGGGTTGAAATATGGCGTCAAACTTCAAAACGAGAATTTGTATTGTGTAATTACAGACTATAAAGCCGGGAGTTCTTTTTTATACTGTCGAAGTTTAGAAATTTTAAATAAAAATTATATATATATATATATATATATAATATATATATTATATATATATATATATATATCTTCTTCTTCTTCTTCTTATTATTATTATTATTATTATTATTATGAACTCTCTCGTCGATTTCGGGTTACCTAATTTTGAAAGTTAATTAATTAATAATTGATTAATTAATTAATTAGGCGGGCATACCTATTAAATGTAAGGCTAAACAAATCGAGAAAAATCAATCTCTGTATGTACATTTCGGATTAATTAATTAATTATTAATTAATTAACTTTCAAAATTAGGTACGACTTCAATTAAGCACATATTCTCCCAAAAATTGTCGGCTAAAAAAGCCATATCATAAACACACTGCTTGTGTATTTACTTCCCATACTGTCGTGTAGAAGTCAGTATAAGAGGAATAGGAACCTATTTCTAAACAAAACGAAAAATCTAAGAAGGTCTGGTTGGTGTAGGGGTTACGATGCTCGCCTGTCAGCCTGACAGTCGGGTTTCGAATCACGCACAAGGAGGTCTTCCTATCTATAGCTCTGCTGATGAGGCCTAATAGGCCGAAATATAAATGCAGATATTGATTTTTCTCGATTTGTTTAGCCTTACATTTAATAGGTATGCCCGATTAATTATTAATTAATTAACTTTCAAAATTAGGTACGACTTCAATTAAGTACATATTCTCTCAATATATATAGTCGAAGTTTAGAAATACGAATAAAAATTATATATATATAATATAATTATATATATATATATATATATATATATATATAATATGAGGCGGCTTTGAGGACCAACGATGACCGATAGGGAATGTTGGCGAGAGAAACTCATGCGCATCGATGCTGTCAGCGCTACCTGATGATGATGATGATAATGATTTAGGTCAGGCCTATGAGCCAATAGATTAGCAACAGTTTCAATGAAAATTAATATCAACGTTAAATTGATAGTTGTATAGGAAATTTATTAGGATCTGTGAAAATCTTTTTTTTTTCTTTTTTTTTTTTGTTTGGTTTTTATTTTTTAATTTCATTCAATCATTAATACTTTGTGTGGAAACGCCATTACAGTTAATTACATTTTTGAAAATTCGATCTGGCACGCTTTGAACCACCAGATAGAAAAAAAAATCAGGTTCTTCAATATAAACATTTAAAAAAAAAATGTCCATTGTTAGTCCCTATACTACATTGAAGTGCTTCTCACATTTAAAATAAAAAAATAAAAAAAGAGTACTTCATTGTCAACTATCCTCAAAGATATCATACCAGAACACGCCATTAATTGCTTGCTAATGTAACGTGACTATTTAACCATAAGGAACAGGAGCATTGCCTTGCTTAAACACATACAGCTAACTTAAACACGTTCAGGCGTTAATTGACACGTTTAACGTATCCAGTATTTTTATTGGTCAATAATTTATGCAATCTTAACTGACAAGAAGAGATATTAATATACTAGCAAATAAAAAGATTTGAAACTGAGGGTGTATAATCTAAAAATAGAACAGCTGAAACTTACTCTTCCATCACTCCCGTCTTTCATTACTAAATTTTCCTAATTTAACTATTTAGCTAAAATAGGAAGTAAAGAACAAAATTACAATTACAGTTATTTCTTCTTAATACATTTCGTTTAAGATTTATCCCGAGATTTTTGCTAATATTCATTAAGATAAAACCAAACAATTAGAAATCAATAATACTAAGCACATATTTTAATAAAATAATTTTTTTTATGTCAATATGCAAATTAGCCTTCCCGTTAACACTGTAAACTGCTATTTTGTTGTATATATAAATACAATTGCATGGTATTACTACGTAGATAAGACCAACAGTATTAACGTAAAACAATTTTATTAGTAATTGAGCTTTAGATAAAAATAAAGTCACGGGGAATGTAACGTAAATAACTAAGGGAATTTTGACTTGAGTAGTAATATAGTTTCGGTTACAGACAGAAAAACACACAATCTCCATTATAATAAGACTAGCAACACTACCAACCATCACCAAAAAATCAGTCCAACCACAAAAAAACTTTGTTTTAAATGATTTTTTACGAAGTTTCAGTTACAGACAGGTAGACACACAATCTCCATTATATATGTTATATAATATCTCTTCTTCTTCTAAATTCTCTTCTCTTCTTTGGAAGTGAGTGATGTAATGGTTAAAGTCATGTGAAATGGACACGTCACCCCGAGTTCAAATCCTGGATGTGGTCATTGCATTTCACTTAGTGCTAATACCCTTGGGAAAGGTATGAAACCTACTCTCCCTCCAGCTATGGATAACTAGTAGCGTTAAACGTATCCAGTATTTTTATTGGTCAAGAATGTATGTAATCATTACTGACTAGATGAGATATTATATATACTAGCAACTCTCCCTACCATCACCAGGGCGGTGTAAAAATTATTTTTTGAAAGATATTGCCTGACCGGGTGGGAGTTAAAAAATCAATGTTAGAGGTTTTCTATCATAAGAAAGCAAAATTCTCATATTTATTAAAGGAGTAAAAAAAACAAAACAAAACAAAACAAAAAAAAAACAACATTTGAAATGGAAACTTACTTATGTCCCCCTCAAATAAAATTCTTAATCAAACAATTATTTTGAATATTTTACTCATACATTTTCCACAAAATCGTAGGTATTTATTCATTTGTAAACTTTTTAGTTAACTTTTTGTTATTGAAAAAAAAAAAGCGAGTGTAAAAAAAAAAAAACAATTTTAAAAATTGCTTACTCAAATTGTGAGTGTATATAACACGATAATATTTTGCCGCAATCTATGACGTAACATGTGACGTAGTCTTGGTTACAGACATAAATACATACAATCTCCATTATTAATAGATTCTTGTTACTGAAAAAAAAGGCGAGAATAAAAAAACAATTTAAAAAATACTTACTTAAATTTTGAGTGTATATAACACAAGAATATTGT
This sequence comes from Doryteuthis pealeii, assembly GCA_023376005.1. Classification (NCBI taxonomy): domain Eukaryota; kingdom Metazoa; phylum Mollusca; class Cephalopoda; order Myopsida; family Loliginidae; genus Doryteuthis; species Doryteuthis pealeii. The sequence continues at coordinate 50,206,108 of CM042180.1, read as the reverse complement.
GACGCAAGCTGTGACGTAAGATATAACGTGGTTTTGGTTACAGACAGAAATACACCGAATCTCATTATTAATAGGCATTTACCAACCGCCCCGCACGAGCAGGATGTGACACAAGGTCAATTTCTTAAGAGGAGTTCAACAAGTTTGAATTCAGAGTTTTCCTTCTCCTAGACCGGTCGGCTAACCAAGGTTAAAGAGCCCAGTTTACCCTACTATTTATCCATAGCTAGAGGGAGAGTAGGATTCATACCTTTCCCACAGGTATTAGCGCTAAGTGAAAGGATTTGAACTCGGGGCGACGTGTCCATTTCACATGACTTTAACCATTACATCACGAACTTCCCAAGAAGAGAAGAGAATACCCCTTCTTTCTTTTTCCTCTCTTATACCCCTCTTCTTTCTTTCTTTCTTTCTTTCTCCTCTTCTATACGCCTCTTCTTTCTTTCTTTCTCCCGTTCTATACGCTTCTTTTTTTTTTTCTTTCTTTCTTTCTTTCTTTCTTTCTTTCATTTCCCCTTCTCTACTTATCTTTTTCTTTCTCCTCTCCTGTAATTGTATCTTCTTTCTTTCTTCTTCTATACAGCTCTTCTTTCTTTCTTTCTTTCTTTCTTTCTTTCTTTCTTTCTTTCTTTCTTTGTTCTCCTATACGCCTCTTCTTTCTTTCTTTCTTTTTCTTTCTTTTTTCTATCTTTCTTTGTTCTTCTATACACCCCTTCTCTCTTTCTTTCTTTCTTTCTTTCTCCTCTCCGAACCCCCCTCTTCTTTCTTTCTCCCCTTACCTACTTACTCTCCTTTCGATCCCTCCTTTTATTTTTCATTCCTTCCCCACCCCTTCACCCATTTCTTTCAAACTTATTTCAACTGATTATATTCTCACCCCGAAATCAACTCTAATCAGAACATAAAAAGCAAATCAAAACCACAACACAAACAACAAACTTGGCCCATTACGAGGCCGACAGTCGCAACCAGAACAAATAGCCCAAATCAAAACCACCTCAACCCCCACCCCTTATGCCCCACCACCACACCGCCCACAGCCCCACTCCCAATCGCCATACAGCTACTTAGAACCATTAATGATTCTGAATTGTGTACGAATCTTAGCCTGGAAAAGTCCTCGAAATACCATTGTACGTTTAATGGCCGATCCACCTCATTAGTGAGTGAATTTGTCATTTCCTAATGGGATGCCGAAAACGCCGCCATGTTGGTATGACGTCAGTAGTGGCGGGAAGAAGTCGACGTGAACTAACGTATTAAGTGCCTCTGCGTATTTTGAAGGGGTTTACGAGTTGGTAAAGACTTACAGAGAAATTTGTTTACAGGACGACAAGTTCCATTAGATTTGAAAATATTCTGCTTTTTCTAAGCAAGGCAAGAGGTCATTGATCGGGTTAACTCGAAAACTCGGCCCTTGTATCCAGATTTTAAAGTCCGGTCGTCTCGATAGGTTGTATTATCGACTATCATTAATGTTAGGTCAATGTAAAATTCGATTCGTTCTCTAATCTAATATTGAAATCTGTACTATGCCTGAGACGTAAAGAACGTTTTCATTGCTTCAGTCATTATATGCACTAGTAGAAAACACCTACCGGGCGATGTAAAATTTAATTTTTGAAAGATATTGCCTAAGGAGTCGGGAGTTTATTTTGTTTTACGACAGACGACAATGTTTTGTAAGAATATACTCATACATAATTCTAAAATTTTTTATTAAAATTGAACGAATATTTTAATTTTAGTTTAACAAATATTTTTAAAAAATTTATCTTGATTTTATCGACATTCAGAAGTACGTATAAAAGATTTGTGCAATGCTCTTTCGTAAGAAAATGTAAACAGATCTTTGAAATCTTATATTTTTTAATGATTGAGATAGGCTTGTGCTATTAAATTGCGCTGTGTAGCGACGTCAGTCATGTTATTATTAACTGGTTCATTAGGGGATTTTGGGTCTTTCAACATAATACCCCCATCGCCAGTTAGACTCCACTAGAGATGATTACATTCTAGTGCGCTACCCGTCTTACAGAGAAATCTGTTTACAGGACGGTAAGTTCCATTAAATTTGAAAAAATATTCTGCGTTTCTAAGCAAGGCAAGAGGTCATTGATCGGGTAAATTCGAAAATCCGGCACTTGTATGCAGATTTTAAAGGCTGGTCGGCTCGAGAGACTCTATTATCTATTCTAATTCATGTTGAGTCGGGCTGTTATTTGATAAATGTAAAATTTGATTCATTCTCTTATTTAATATTGAAATTTGGACAATGGTTTCGCCAGAGATTTAAAAACAGCTTACAGAGCTTCAATCATTAAAGCAAAAAGAAAATCACCCACCGGGCGGTGCAAAAGTTGATTTTGGAATGATGTTGTCTAAGGAGGTGGGACTTTGTTTTGTTTTACGACCACTGATTCATACACCATTTTATAACGTATATTTAGTTCTTTTTATTGAGCACTCTTAAATCGAGAAGTAAATATATTTGTTTGCTTCGTGGATTTGCAAGTAACTGTGATATATATATATATATATATATATATATATATATATATATAATATATATATATATATGTGTGTGTGTGTGTGTGTGTGTGTGTGTGTGTGTGTGTTTATATATAAGAACTGAATATTTGAGAACTGAATAATCTATATATATATAGAACAAAACAATATATAAACACATATATACGCAGATCCATATATAATCATAAATAGACATATATATATATATATATATATATATATATATATATTATTATTAAAAAATAGATATAAAAGAAACCTACTCGAGTTTCACCATAAGGATCTTCAGGGTTAAATCCACTGAGTTAATCGAGGTACCGATTAATAGCAGCCGATTGCACGTGTGTTCACTTCAGTTATAAGTTCCTTATAATATATATATATATATATATATATATATATATATATATATATACATACATATATATATATATATATATATATATATGCTGTAGATAGAAGGAAAGTGGTCAAGTAATAAACAACTCAAAACAAGTCACACGATGAAACAGTTTCGTCCGTATTCGAATACAGAAGAAACTGTTTCATCCTGTGACTTGTTTTGAGTTGTTCATTTCTTGACCACTTTCCTTCTATCTACAGCATATCGTCGGATCCTAAACCCATCCACCCTTTCTTCATATATATATATATATGCATGTGTGTATATATATATATATATATATATATATATATATGTATATGTATATATACATACAATATATATATATATATATATATATATTATATATATTTGTATGTGTGTGTGTGTGTGTGTGTGTGTGTGTTTATATATGAGAAGAACTTAATGTTTGATGCTTAGTAAACCGAAATTCTTTAGCTTTATTTTATTTTAAGTTTAATTTTTTTATTTATTTTCTGTGACTTTTCTGTTTAAGTTTTTCTTTTTTCTATTTCCGAATTGAGGTCACCGTAAATTTCAGAGCGATTCAACCTCTTCTGTTGTTTGGTGACGTTCTGACATTTCAGACGAGAATGGATTAGTTCTGCGCACACAACTATGACGTGCGTTTTTGTAATGCAGGTCAGATTATGGCAGACAGTTATTTCGTTCTTTCTTTCTTGTGTTTTTTGTTTGTTTTTTTTTTCTTTGTATGATTTTTTCTATGATTTTTCTCAATTCCTACACAAAAGTCCTTCCAGCCAGAACTGACATGGATTGACTGAAAATATGAAATCTTTTGTTTCAACAACAATTCGAAGAAAAAAAGTTAGAACCACTTTTGTATTGTGTAGATATTTTGGACTGTTGTCCTCATCTTTATTGTTATTATTGTAGGTGACTCACCTATAACAAGAACATGGACTTACTCAAAGGGTATATATTTAACAGTAAAGCTACTCAAACGAGTAGTCCCACCCACTCGTCCTTCGGGACGGGTGTCCGGTGAACTGCTAAATTAATAGCGTCGATCCCAGATGCTGAGCTCGGATCAACGCAATTTTTCTCCTACCACCCCATGAGTCTCGGCTTGTGAGTGGTGCCCACATAAAACGGCCTTGTGCCATATCGTGTACATGTGGGGTACATGTAAATACCCGTAGTCCCAGCTACTCGTCCTTCGGGACGGGTGCTCCAGTGAGCTTCGGCCTCTGGACTGATGGGATGCTAAATTAATAGCGTCGATCCCAGCCGGCCTCATTGCACTTAAAGGGGCAGGACTGGGTTCAACGCAATTTTTCTACCTACGACCCCATGAGTCTCGGCTTGTGGGTGGTGCCCACATAAAGCGGCCTTGTACCATATCGTGTGTAAGTGGGACATATGTAAATACCAGTAGTCCCAGCTACTCGTCCTTCGGGACGGGGGTCCAGTGAGCTTTGGCCCCTGGACCATGGGATGCTACATTAATGGCGTCGATCCCAGAGGGCCGTCCCTCCAGGCAATACCTGACTCATTGCACTTAAAGAGGCAGTGCTGGGTTTATTGCCCAGCGCCTGAGGCGCCCGCTTGAGGGGGAATGCCGAAGGGATCGACGCAATTTTTCTACCCACCACCCAAATTGTGGGTGGTCCCCACATAAAACGGCCTTGTGCCATATCGTGTGAAAGTGGGACACATGTAAATACCAGTAGTACCAGATACAGTTCTTCGTGTAAGCTGAAACAAGGAAACCCTTTCATTGTACATTGATATATATTGCTGAATACAATCTGTTCCCTACATTTTATACCCGTGTTGAGTTATTATTTATTGACCCTTAAACAGGTCATAACAGTTATATACACAACGTTTCGGCCGATGAACCTTTTCATGTGTTTCTTGTTATTTTTTGAGAGCACGACAATTTGTGTTCTTTTTATAATTCTGACTGCTGTCCTCATTTTTATTGTTATATACACAACGTTTAAACCGATATACTCTCCGGTCTTCTTCAGGTGTTCCTTGTTATTATTTCTATATCAGGATTGATAATTTGTATTAATCTTCACATTGTTATCCTCATCTTTATAATTATATAAACAATTTTTTGGTCGATATGCGCTTCGGCCTTCTTCAGCCGTTTCTTGATATCTTTTATATCAGCCTTGATAATTTGTACTATTTCGATTGTCAAACTCTTGATCAACGTCACCTGATGAATGCATGCGATTTTGCATGTATGAAACCTAAGGTTGTGACTGTTCTATTGCCATCAAATAAATAGATATGTAATACCTTTATATATTTATTTTATTATATTATATAATAGCTCTATTCTTTATATCGAGCACTCTCCTAATACTACTGAAATTTGGCGCATCATTCCAGTCAAAGCTGAAGCAGTGACAATCCCAGGCATATATATATATATATATATATATATATATATATATACTAGCAACTATATGCACCCTCCGGGTGCAAGTATTTAAGTTTAAATGTAATAAAATATTAGATTAAATCAGAAAGGCTAATGAAACAAATTAAGAATTCAAATAAAAAGATTTGAAACGGAGGGGGTATAATTGGAAAATAGAACAACTGAAACTTACTCTTTCATCACTTCCGTTTTTCAATGCTAAATTTTCCTAATTTAACTATTAATTAAAATAGGAAGTAAAGAATAAAATTACAGTTATTTCTTCTTGTTAATGAATTTCTTATAGGATTTATGGAAGAGATTTTTACTCATATTCATTAAGATAAAACCAAACAATTAGAAATCAATAATACCAAGCACATTTTTATTAAAATCAGTTTTTTTAATATCAATATGCAAATTAGCTTTACGTTTACACTGAAACTGGTATTTGTTGTATATATAAATACAATTGCATGTTATTAGTATTTAGGTAAGGCCAACAGTATTAATAATGTCAAACAGTTTTATTATTAATTGCGGGTTAAATAGAAATAGAATCATGGAGAATGTGACGTAAATAACTAAGGGAATTGTGACTTGAGTAGTAATATAGTTTCGGTTACAGACAGAAAAACACACAATCTCCATTATAATAAGATATATATATATATTTGTATGCATGCTCGTGTGTGCCTCTGAGTGTGTGTGTGTGTGAGAGAGACAGACAGACAGAGAAAGAGATCGTGTATGTTCATTTGTGTAATGCCTAGATTACAAATATTTGCTAAGATTAGTTTTATTCGGTACAATGCTAAACAAAGGAAAAAGAATCCGTTGCTTCAAGTGCGTGCGTGCGTGCGTGCGTCTGTATAGTTACTTATTAAGCTTAACTGAATATGATACGAATGCCTCGCTGATGGGACCCACAATATATTGTACTTGTGAACGTTTTCGGTAATATTGGAAGCATAGGAAATATATAAAGAGAACAAAAAGTGGAACAAAAAACAGAGTACTAATAGATAACCGTTGTTTACCCTTGGTCTGTTTTTTTTAATAATATAGATATTCGTTGTATACTCTTCTTTTTACTTTCTTACTTCTATTTTTCTTCTGTTCATCTTTTCTATCGCATGTTCTTCTTCTAGCGTCTGGACTTCGTCTTGGGGACTTTGTGTCTGGTCTTCCATTGGATTTCTCTTTATCAGAATCCCTGTGCCATTGGTAGTTTTTAGATAATAACACAAGACTTCGAGTTACGTTAGATCATATTTTATTCCGAAATCCCCACCAGACTACCTGCGCAGATTGAGTCGGCAGCATGCATAACACGACTTACCAGCGTCGTGGTTTTGGCCGATCTAACTAAAATCTCTTTCTAATCTAAACCGGAAGAGGGTCTTCTTCACCGATTCTCACGGTATCCACCGGAAGGATTAGGATGAGGTCAAGCCTTGTCATTCAATCCTTCAAGGCCGTGGGCTGCAACTTATAACAGCCATTTTGGTCTCTACACTACAGTACATACGTATTAGGGTTCTAATAATTATGTAACATATTCATTTTATTCTATTTTCCTAATGAATTATACTCAGAAGTCTACACCCGAATATTGTGTCTTTTTCTCATATTTAACAATAATATCTACCAACCCCTCCGCACGATCAGGATGTGACACAAGGTCAATTTCTTAAGCGGAGTTCAACAGGTTTGAATTCAGAGTTTTCCTTCTCCTAGACCGGTTGCCTAACCAAGGTTAAAGAGCCCAGTCTGCCCTACTATTTATCCATAGCTGGAGGGTGTTGAGATTTTTTGGCATATAAGGCGTGTGTTAAATGCCCACTCTTATTTATAGACTCGGCGATAATCATGTGACCATACTCTTGGCCAATCACTGGCAGTACTCTGCTGCTGATATTGTTATTTATACCAGCTGTTCTGGTCATACCTACGCACAATGCTGTGAACCTTCGTGGACGACGGAACATAGGATTATATCACTTGACCTTTGACACTACGTAGGATTCCATAACTCAGGACTTATTCACTTACCAAAGAATTCCATAGGTCATGACTTACTTTAAGTCCTTTTCAACTGGCCAAGGATGGCGGTCAGAGTAGGATTCATACCTTTCCCACCGGTATTAGCGCTAAGTGAAATGCAATTACCACTTCCAGGATTTGAACTTGGGGCGAAGAGTCTTTTTTTCCATGACTTTAACCATTACACCACGGGCTTCCTTTTTCTCATATTTAGTACAAATAGAAGTCGCCACACACTGAAACCAATAATTGCTTTTTTTTAAACAGACGATGGCCCGATGATGGTTTGATAAACAAACTGAAACGCTGTAACATCGGCTTAATAAACATCACCCCTCTATGCATCTATGCATATTTCTGGGTTTTTTTTTTCATCTTTTTAAATTACATAATTTTATCTGCAATTTTTAAAAAATGTTTTGGCGAAGATCTTGCTCGTAAACTGTTTTTAATTAAAGGCCACAGACATGTCTTGATTTTTTTGTTACTGATTTTCTCTTTTCTTAATGAAAGACTGTGATCATTGGAAATATGAATTGAAATTTTGTAACGTGAAAAAGAGCAAAGGAAACGGAAAATGATGATAAATTCTGAAATTCAATATTTCAACTTTACCCTTTAAAACGGGCGGCGATGCTTAGAATATTTCTGCAAGAAAATATTGGACAATTTCTTCACATTCTACAATTTGAAGCTAACGACATTATATGAATACAGAAGAAAATCATTAAACGGTTATGAAAAATAAACTGTTTCTACACATACACCCACACATACAAATATATATACACACACACAAACATATATATATATATATATATATATATATATATATATATATATATATTATATATCTATATATATCTATATATTATATATCTGCGTGGTACAGAGAGGAGCTGATGGTAGATGTGGCGCTCCACCTCTGACACAAAGACAATTTCCTTGGTTTAGCGCTAGAGGAAAGGGGATGACCTCAGTGTCTGGCTGATACCAACTTTTTACTTTACACACACACACACACACACACACACACACACACACAGAATAAATAAATATATAAACAGATATACCATAGATCAACATAGATAGATAAATCAATATATTGATTGATAGATAGATAAATAGATTTATTGATAGATATTTTGATAGATAGATAGATAGATAGATAGATAGTTCATTTCGTCACTATTTGATGGCTCCACGGCTTGGCGCATTGCATGCGATTTGTAACATCAACTAATTTTTCTAACTGAAATAACCTTAACGGCCCCGCGTCCTGATATTGTCATTCGGTCTGTTAATCAAAAGAAAGTTTTTATCGTTGAATTGACAGTTCCATTTGAGGAAAATCTTGAATGGGCACATCAGCGTAAGTTGGAAAAATATGAAGACCTACGTGAACAATGCGTCAGAAACGGATGGATAACGGATGTATTTCCTATCCAAGTCGGATGCTGGGGATTTATTACCAACTCAACCTTGGCATTTTTGTCTAAACTTGGACTTTCTCCACCAGTCAAGAGGAAATACATAAAAAAGATCCAGGAGAAAGCTCTAACCACATCAGCGTGGATATGGCAATCCTACATTGTGACATCCAAACCAACAAAGTATGGTGGTATCGTGAGATACTGCTGGGGCGCTCTGGGTTAGTGGTAATGATGCTTCGACCCCGAAACCATGCCTGAACCCAGAATCATCATCTGATGAAGGCTTTGTTGGTTGCAATGCTACTGTGTAAATAGCAGTCATTGTATGAAGATTATCAGCACAGTGACATAGATAGATAGTTATGTTTAGATAGATAATTTGCTACATATATATCAACATAATGACATAGATAGATAAATAGATAGATAGAAGATATTGTCAGATTGCGATGGACAAATGTATAGGAATATATTTTCAGATTGAAATAGATAGATAGATAGATAGATAGATAAATATTGTCAGATTGCGATAGATAAATGTATAGAAATGTATTTTCAGATTGAAATAGATAGATAGATAGATAGATAGATAGATAGATAGATAGATAGATATGTCAGATGCGATATATAAATGTATAGAAATATATTTTCAGATTGAAATATATATATATATATATATAATATTATAGATAGATAGATAGATAGATAGATAGATATTGTCAGATTGCGATAGACAAATGTATAGGAATATATTTTCAGATTGAAATAGATAGATAGATAGATAGATAGATAGATAGATAGATAGATATTGTGAGAGTGAGATACACAAATGTATAGAAGTATATTTTCAGATTGAAATAGATAGATAGATAGATAGATAGATAGATAGATAGATATTGTGAGAGTGAGATACACAAACATATAGAAGTATATTTTCAGATTGAAAGAGATAGATAGATAGATAGATAGATATTGTCAGATTGCGATAGATAAATGTATAAAAATATATTTTCAGATTGAAATAGATAGATAGATAGATAGATAGATAGATAGATAGATAGATATTGTCAGATTGGGATATATAAATGTA
>CM042180.1:50181203-50188703 GCA_023376005.1 Doryteuthis pealeii | reverse complement strand
ATCCTTTACTTCCTATTTTAACTAAATAGTTAAATTAGGAAAATTTACCACTGAAAGAGGGGAGTAATGGAAAATGATGGAATAGTTTAGTTTCAAAGTTGTTCTATTTTTCGATTATACCCCCTCTGTTGCAGATCTTTTTATCTGCATTCTTAGTCAGTTTCATTAGCCTTTCTAATTTAATATGATATTTTATTATATTATATTTATATTATTTTATTATATCAAAACTTAAATACTTGCACCCGGAGGGTGCATATATTGCTAGTATGTATATATATAATATATATATATATATATATATATATATATCTTAAATTTTTATGTTTGTTTACACATGACAATGTGCATGTGATTTTATTTCTGCTCACAGACGAATCAATATCTTCTTTTTGTCTTATCATCTTCATCACCGAAAATTTCAAATTTCATATAAACTATTTGTCTGAGTTTTTTAGATGATATTTGATAATTTTGATTATTTGGATTTTCAAACTATTTCCCTCAACTTTATTGTTTCATCTCAGTCGGTGGAGCGTCGGACTAGGAACCAGAAGGTCACGGGTTCAATAACCGGCCCTCGCTAACTCAGCATATGAGTAGTTCGGAGATCTGTGCAGTAAAGTAAGGAGATGATGGTTGATGTGGCGCCCCACCTCAGACACCTAAAGCCATCTCCTTGCTCTAGCGCTAGTGAAAAGAGGATAGACTCCCTCGCTGTCTGGCTGATACCGACTTTAGGCCACGCCGAGGACTTTACTTTTACTTATTGATTGTTATATACGCAACATTTCGGCCGATATGCTCGCCAGCCTTCTTCAGGTGATTATTTTCGAACTCGCGAACCTTCTCGAATCCGGGACACCTTTCTTCCAATTTAGGAACCTTCTTGTCGAACTTGGTAGCCTTCTTCTCCCGATTTGAAGGCTCCCAATTTTATTATAAAAATGCAACGTAAATGATTTTACTAAAAGAATGTATTGTAAATGATTTTATTATAAAAATGGATTGTAAATGATTTTATTATAAAAAATGCATTGTAAATGATTTTATTATAAAAATGCATTGGAAATGATTTTACTATAAGAATGTATTGTAAATGATTTTATTATAAAATGCATTGTAAATGATTTTATTATAAAAATGCATCGTAAATGATTTTACTAAAAGAATGTATTGGAAATGATTTTATTATGTGCGTGTGTGTATGCGTATTTGCGTGTGTGTAAATGTGTGTGTGTGTAAGAGAGAGAGAGAGAGAGACAGACAGACAGACAGACAGACAGACAGACAGACAGACAGAGTGAGCATAAATCAGGTCTCTCGGGTTTCCCCGTTAAATTTCACAGGTTCCTTTCATTGTAATGGCGGAGATGCCTCGACCCAAAAGATGAATGTAAACCACGACGCTAAATGTCAATGTGACGATATGAAGGCTCCCGAGTTCGTCACGAAGGTTACCGAATTCGAAGAGATGGTTTTCAATTTCAGAGTTCGGTCACGGGTATTCGTAGATTGAGACGGTTATACAACAAATTTCACGTTAAGTCTTTGTCTAAATTTTTGAGATGAGGCGTGATTATTTGTATTATTTAGATTCTCCGACTCTCTTCATCAACTTTGTTGTAATATATATTTACCAACCCCTCCACACGAGCAGGATGCGACACAAGGTCAATTTCTTAAGCAGAGTTTAAGAGGTTTGAATTCTGAGTTTTCCTTTTCCTAGACTGGTTACCTAGCCATGGTTAAAGAGTCCAGTCTACCCTGCTATTTACCTGCTTGAGGGAGAATTGGATTCATACCTTTCCCAAGGGTATTAGCGCCCTGTTGTTGTTATATACACAACATTTCGGCCGATGTGCTCTTCAGCCATCTTCAGGTGTTTCTTTTCGAACGTGGGAATTTTCTCAAATCCAGGAACCTTCTCTTTGAACTCGGGAACCTTCTTGTCGAATTTGGAAGCCTTCTTCTCCCGATTACAACAGGAAGGCTCCCAAGTTCAACACGAATGTTCCAGAGTTCAAAGAAAAGGTTCCCAAGTTCGAGAAGGGGCCCGAGTTTGGCCACTGGTATTCGTAGATTAAAACGGTTATACAACAAATTTCACATTTTTCAGAATTTGAGATGAGACTTGATAATTTGTATTATTTAGATTTTCTGACTATTTTCCTCAACTTTATTGTTAGGTACACAACATTTCGGCCGATGTGACCTGTAGCCTTCTTCAGTTGTTTCTTTTCGAACTCGGGAATCTTCTCAAAACCGGGAACCTTCTCTCCGAAATCGGAAACCTTCTTTTCCAGATTACGATGTGAATGCTCTCGTCATGAAGGTTTCCGATTTCAAAGACAAGGTTCCCAAGTTCGAGACGTTCCACGAGTTTGGCCACGGGTATTCGTAGATTATACAACGAATTTCATGTAAACAATTTGTCCGAATCTTTGAGATTAGCCTTGATAATTTCTATTATTTGGATTTTTTGACTATTTCATTCAACTTTCGGTCGATGTATGCTCCAGCCTTCTTCAGGTGTTTCTTTTCTCGAATCCAGGAATCCAGGAAAGTTCTCGAATCCAGGAATCTTCTCTTCAAAGACGTGGAAGCCTTCTTTTCCCGATTACAATGTGAAGGCCCCCGTCATGAAGGTTTCCGATTTCAAAGACAAGGTTCCCAAGTTCGAGAAGTTCTCTTCAAAGTCGGGAACTTTCTTGTCCAAGTTGGGAGACTTCTTCCCCCGATAACGATGTGAAGGCTCCCAAGTACGAAGAAAACGTTCCCAAGTTCGAGTTTGGCCACGGGTATTCCTAGATTAAAACCGCTATACAAGATTCCACAAAATGCGTAAGCAAGGATGCTGAACAGAAGAAGATAATAAAATCATGAAAGGAACTCCCATAAAAATAAGAACATTTTTTTTAGGAATACCTCGTGCTTAAACAATATCCGAAGTGTGAGTAAGGGTAAGGGATGGGATAAACGCTATTCACGGTGGAATTAGTGTTAAGTGAACGGAAACAACCCTTGTCTGGATTTGAACTCGTCTCACTGAACTCATTTTCCGCTCTAATAAATAAAACGCTACCCGTGCTCCTTAAATGAGAGGAGAAGAATAAAGCAAAAAATAGGTACTTATATTCCGCCCTTATCTATCGATTGATCTTCACCAGGCATAATCGATATGTTTAATGGGTTAGAATAATTTATCGAGAAATTATTTCATACTCACACGGAAAGATAATTTGGTTGTTTTTCTTTTTTAAGATGTCCACCAAATTAATTCTCTTGTGAAATGTTTGGATGTAATGATTTATTTCCATAGGTATCTTTATTCATAGTAATAAATGTACAGACTTATAAATTTCTCTCTCACTCTCTCTCACTCTCTCTTTTTTTCTCTCTCTCTCTTTCTCTGTATATATACATATATATATATATATATATATATATATATTATATATATAATATAAGATATTTGGATGTTTGTTTATTTTAGAAACGTTGCTGAATAAAGTATATATTAAATTTTTACTTGAAGGCACTTACAACTTACCTATTATGGTAGAAGTGTGTAGTATCATTTGACAAGCTTAATTTCGCTAAGGATTGTTAGCTGTGTACTGTGGTCGAGGCGATATAGTGGTTCACTATGCTCGCTGAGGTCCCGGTTTCGATTTCTGTCGGAGGGAAATCGTTAGTATATGTCGCTGCTGAGACTTAATAAAGTCGAAACAGTCTGTACGGCATTCTACACACCGAGCGATCCTTGCCGGGATTACACTTGTCAATTTAATTTTCTATAAGAAAAAGTATCGAATTTTATGCGATACATGCGTTGTAAGTGCCTTCAAGTAAAAATTTAATATATAATATATATATATATATATATATATATATATATAGAGAGAGAGAGAGCTGTACAGTGTTCCACACGTCGCACGCGGTATTCGCCGAGTTTGCTTGTTGTGATTATTTCAATTATAATCAGCAAATTCCATTTATGTATATTTTGTGGATACAGCTATACGTTATATGCATTGTAATTGCCTTATATATATATATAGATATAGATATATAGTAAAATTATTAACAGTAGAGGTAAAATTAAGGTTCAGTCATGGTTTCAATCCATATGGGTTTTTGGGAGAAGAAAATTTATCTCTGATCCCAATAGACCAGCAGTATATTTCCGCTATGTTGACGATACATTTTGTCTGTTTAATGGTGAAGATGAAGCCGAGGCTTATTTCTTGTCTCTTAACAATTTACATCCGGCCTTACAATTCACCTTAGAAAAAGAAAAGGATATGATTTTACCTTTTCTAGATGTATTAGTTTGTAGGATGGCGTTAGGTTTTCTTACCACGGTATACCGCAAACCTAAATTCACTGGTCTCTACACCCGGTGGGATTCATTTTGTCCCACTAAAAAAAAAATCAATTCAATCAAGACCCTTGCACATAGGGCTTTAATGATCTGCTCCCATTCCAAATTGGATGAAGAGATCAAATTTATTTATGAAACTCTCTACAATAACGGATTTCCCTTAGATATTGTAAAATCCGCTATTCAACATAAAATAACCGACTTAAAAAAAATTAAGCCGGCCACGCAGAGAAAAATGTAGAGAAAAGCACTAAACTTTTTCTAACAAATATATATGTAGCCCGCATACCATGTAACCCAGCCAAGTTGGTAGTTGTAGATCATTTATTGAATAAAAGCTTAATAGGAGAAAAAGAATTCAGTTTAAGGTTAATCATTTTATAACCTCTTATGTGGCTAAGAAACAATCATCAATCAAGGTCTAGAGATGACTGCAAAAAAAAAAAAAAAAACTAATAAGAAAAATTTTCAATTTTAGGGTTCTCTTTTATTTATTTACAATTATAAATTAGTAAAATATGAACATACAATGAATGCGATTCCCTAACCCCTCACAATAAAATAACACTAAACTGTTTCTGTTCTGTTATGGCATTCACCCTGGGTCAGTTGAACTGGCTCCAACCAACAAATTCACCTTTGGTAAATTCATGGAAGAAGTAACAACCCCTAGACTGGTTGACATGCCATTAGAATTAACCAATCAATGTACAATGAACACAATTCCCTGACCTCTAGGCATGAAATAACCCTAAACAGGTTGACATGCCATTAAAATCAATCAATCTCTATATATGGTTATTATAACCATATAAATAGTACACCTTGCTTGAGAATGATGTGGAATCTGATTAATTGCTTGATTGATTTTAATGGCATTTAACCATCTTGTGTTATTTTATGCGGTAGATTAGTTTCATTGTATGCTTACATTTACATTTTTTTCTGTAGTTGTTTAAGGAGTTTCTCTTTTTGCATAGGGTTCTATTGAATATGAGTCATTTTTAAACAGATCTATTTTGATCCATAGATGGGACCCTAACAGCTACTACCTCTTCGGGTCAATGTGGACCTAGGAATAATGGCAATGAAGGGTGACTATCCATAAACTGGAGCCTCACCACCAAATGTAGTCTAGTATCATACATAAGACACTCCCTTTTTGAAGAGTCTTACCCCTCTGCAGGGGATACAGTCAGTATATTCTAAGTCACGATGACAGAGCGGAATCTGAGATATCCAGATATCAAAATTACTTTATAGATTTAGTTTCTATTTTCTCTTTTGAAGATGCACTTTAAACAGAGAAAGATATTTTAGAGAGATCATTCACAAAGAATATTCAACATTCTTAACTAAAACTATGAATATCAAATGAATGAATAATTACATGGCAACATGAAATAATGCTTCCATATATTGCATAATCACTATGCATTATCATCATCTTAGACTTTATTTAAATATTGATTATCATTGACCAATTATTTCTTGTAACTTGAACACAAATGACTAATTTTCTTTCAAGCTGTATCCTGCTGCCAATAAAACAAATCTCTTGAGATCAAAGCAGATATATAATAAAAAAGAGAGATCGAATTTGTTACAGGTTTTTCCCTCTCCTCAAATTGAACAAAAAAGTTCTTCATTAACATAATGATTTCTTTCTCAAGTATTGACAAGATTCTGATGTTGCAATTAAATTTTGGTTGGTTGGATTTGACGGCATGTCAACCCTTATTGGGTTATTTTATGCCGAAAACATTGTTTATTCATTCTCAATGTGAATTTAAAAATTTTCTAAGTGAATTTCTTTTAATTCATTTTTTTCCTATTTAACCCATAGATGGGACCTTAACAAGTACTACAAATCTGGGTCAGTAATGGCAATGAAGGGGTACTCCACACTCCTCAGAGCTCCAAAATTGGAACTTCACCATTAGATGCAGTTTAATGTCATACCCAGGACATTTAAATTTTGGCTTGTGAACAGTAAATAACTGACTATTTTTCATATTTCCCAAATATCTCATTTATTTTCAAGATTTCCATTTTTATAATTTGATTATTTTGTATCACACTCTAGACTTTGTATATGGCACTGTAGGTTTAAGTGATTTATATCTGACTATAGAGCTGGTCCAACAAAACCATATATATATGTTAATATTGATAATATAGTGCTATATTTATAAGTAAACAGTGCTCAATATCATGGATAGCGCATATATATCTAAGTTAGGGTAGTATGGACATGAACTCAATGGCGCGTGGTTTCTCACCTATGTGATTTTCAAATTTGGTTTGAAAATCACATAGCCAAGAAACTGACAATAATCAAGTGTCATTGACTTCATGTCAATGCTGCCCTAACATATATATCAGACAAAACGTAACCCGTTGGGTGACCCATTGAGCTCTGGGTAAATAATTGGGATTAGGGAAAAGTGAGTTTGCAAAGCGAATTAAATCAAATAAATAAATGAACAAGACCAGAGAATTAAAAAAAGAAAATCAACATTAAACTCATTTTGTAAGATTTCTAAGGAAGGGAATGTTTGACCTAATTCAAATTAAGAGCCAAGATGTTGGCCTGGCTGGCTGTTTATGAAACGTTACATACAAATACATTTCATAACTCTCCAATATCTCTTCTCTACACACTCACTGAGAAACTAACATATATAACGAGGAGGTAATTAAGATATACATAGAGAGGGTGAAAGTGACAGGCAGAATGCCGTGAGAGACAGGTCAGTTTTTGACTTAATTGCAAATTACAACTAATTAGAACCAATTAAAATGGAATTTTTTTCAAACATAACTCAATCCTAAAACTAAGGAATATTTTAGTATAACTTTTATGTAATTAAACTAAACAGTAAAAAAGCCTTTAGGAGACAAAAATTGATTCACTCAGCTTTAGTATAATAATAATATATATATATATATATATATATATATATATATGGATTAACTACTTTTGGATTAACTACTTATGCTACTGCAATGAAAACGTGGTAGTAACTTTTATATATATATATATATATATATAGTTTGGTATATATATAAATAAAGAGCACTCAATAACAGTGATAGAACATATGAAGATC
>CM042180.1:50146318-50171318 GCA_023376005.1 Doryteuthis pealeii | reverse complement strand
ATGTCAACACGTGGTGGGTTATTATATGCCAAATCAGTGTTTATATTGAAGAGACATGATACAAGTCTATTAAGATTAGCTTAATTTCCAAACTGTTTATCCCTTTTAAGTAGTTATTTGTACATAGATGCGTGTTTGTATACGAAATGTTTCGGGGTTTGTGTGGGGGTACGCGAGTTTTTCAATAACTATTAACGCTAAACTACTCGGTTTAGCTAAGTCGATAGGACATCCGCGCAGTTAATCGCAAGGTTCCTGGTTCGATACCGATCCCCGCCACCTCAGCGCATGAACAGATAAATGAACAATCTGAAATAGATAGATAGATAGATAGATAGACAGATACGAACAGACTGACATGAATAGATAGATAGATGAACAGACGGAGATAGATAGATAAATAGATAGATAGATGAACAAGCTGAAATAGATAGATAGATCTAAACAGATAGAGATAGATATGAACAGACTCTGATAGACAGATAGATAGATAGATAGATAGATAGATACGAACAGACTGACATGGATATATATATATATATATATATATATATATATATATATATTATATATATATATAGAGAGAGAGAGAGAGAGAGAGAGATAGATAGATAGATAGATAAGCTGAGATAGATAGATGGGTACTCAACATTTTAAAATCATTTTTAAACACTGTAATAAGTATTACATAATCTATGCGGTTGCATAAGATTATTGTCAATCCCCTGTAATTCTGAGGGGGTGACCCTTTTCATATCATGGCCGGGTCCTTCCATGGGAAATAACAGAAGCCCGCCAAATATGTGAAGTCACGTGGGACGTTTTTCAGAGTCCCCAGTTTGCAGTTGGACGTCAGGCAGAGCGGGTCGGCCATTTTATGCTCTGCCTAAAACTGGAACTCACGCGCGCTATGTTAGTTAGAGGATTATGTATAGTTAAGGAAATAACAGTTTGGACAATTAATATGTTCTTGTGGTTAATGAATGTCTTGGTAACAAGACTGAGAAATGACGACCAGTCAGCAAGAACATAGTAACAGAAAACCAGACCGAAGTCCCCAAGTCAACTCCAGACGCAAGATGTTAGAAGATATACCAAAGCCGGTCAGAAGAAAAGACGACCA
The DNA here is from genome assembly GCA_023376005.1 of Doryteuthis pealeii. NCBI lineage: Eukaryota > Metazoa > Mollusca > Cephalopoda > Myopsida > Loliginidae > Doryteuthis > Doryteuthis pealeii. The sequence goes on along the minus strand of CM042180.1, from coordinate 50,170,195 downwards.
GATATAGAAGAAAGAAAGAGGTATGCAACACAAGTTCATGTATCGTGTGAGATACATAATTCGCCAGTAGTCCAAGCTTGTTTACTGACCGCTGTGGGTTTTCCGTATAAAGTGTTTGTAGAAAGTTTTCAAATGTCACTAGCCAATGAGTCCAGCGTTTTTCAGCTTCTTGAGTTTCTGGTTTGACTTCGAATCGCTGTGGGCGCATTTATTGTTCCATACTGATTCAAAGTAGAATAAATTGTAGTAATAAGAGAACAGACACGTTCGGACTTGAGTAAGCTTTATTCTACAAATTTGTTTAACAATCACTTATCAAAAACAGGACATGTCTTTTGTTATTTACAGACATGTAACTTACTAAATTATTTTACGAATGCACTGGAAACTTTTGCATAATCTTTTGTACTCAACAAGAAGACATCCTCTCAAGAAGGACGAACTCATAGGTGACGTTCTCCTGTGGACACCTACACATAGACAAATCAGTGTTGTCCGACCAACAAAAACCTAAATCAATTAGCTCTGTGCTAATTCTGGATACTGCGTGGATGACCGATAACTGACAGAGAGAGAGAGAGAGAGAGAGAGAGAGAGAGAGAGAGAGAGAGAGAGGAGAGAGAGAGAGAGAGAGAGAGAGAGAGAGAGAGAGAGAGAGAGATGGATATCCGTGCTGCCAGCGTGACTTGATAATAATGATGATGATTATTGAACTCCAATAAATGAGTCAAATTTTGGCATAAGATAATGTTGGATATCGTTTGACACAGTGGAGGGGTCAAGATGTACTGTATCCATTATTCTGTTAAATGGCGCCTTGAAAAATTAAGTTTTTTCTTCATACTAGATGAAGCCGATGTTGTATTAAATGGTGGTCTGAAACATTAGACGTTGCCAATCCTCTAAGTGGTGACTACCTGACTATCTAATGAGCTGTAATCTAAATTTCTGGCAAATTTCTTGTTTCAACAAATCTTAAGTAGCCTATCATGTGACCGTTGAAAGTCGAGCAACGCGGTTTCTCTTGGGAGTTTATATAGTGTTACAGAACTTTAAATTCACATAAAGGGGAGGTGACTCAATTACTTATTACAAACACATTTTTTAAGGTTATTTGGTAATTTATGAGGAAGTGCGTCCCGGTCACCTGCCTCAAGAGTTGCTGCCCGGTGACTATTTGAATAACAACCCAGCTCAGTCTATTCAAAACTATCCATCTATCTATCTATCTCAATTTGTTCATATTTTTCTATATTACTTTAAATACTAAGAATTTTTTTAATTCATGTTTGTTTAATGTCTTGTTTTTTAGTTTAAATAAACAAGAATTACGACAAAAAAAGAAGCGCCCCCCAAAAAAAATACATTTACTTGTCGAAAATATCCCTCTATCTATCTCCATTTGTTCGTATCTATTTATCTATATTATTTTGTTTGTTATCTATCTATCTATCTACCTATCTATCTATCTCAGTCTATTCAAAACTATATATCCATCTTGATATCTAAACAAGAATTACGACAAATTACGATAAATAAACAAGAATTACGACGCGCTGGGGTTGTTATTTTGATAATCACCGGGTAGCGGTTTTTGAGGCGGGAGACCGGGACGCACTTCCTCATAAATTACCGGTTATTTGAGTTACATGATATTACAGGGTGACCCAGAAAAAAAAACAGAACGCAAATTATTTACTTTCCCCTTAAACTAACCCGAAACCCTAACCCTAACCCTAACCCTAAACCCTAACCCTAACCCCCTGTCTATCTGTTTGCCTGTCTCTCTCTATCTCTCTGATATGTCTTTCTATCATCCGAGAACTCTCTCTCTCTCTCTCTCTCTCTCTGAAGCCTCACTACTCACCAATTATATACCCGATGTGGGTATGTAACACCTGGTGTTGATGTGGGGATTGCCTTCAAGTAAAGGCTAGGGGAGTAAACCCCGAAAATAAATCAGGAGCTGGAGTCCCTAAAGTGGTGTGATGCTGAAATCCAGTGCTACCCATCAACTCCTGCGACACTACCGTTGCCAAACCACATTGGTGCCTTACTTTTCATTTGGATCACAGCAGCAGTGTGGAGAGGGTGGATGTGCTGCACGGGCAACAGCTCATCCTCCACATGAACCCGCCCAGGCTATGTAATTCCAGTTAACAAAAAAAACCTGGACACTACTCCATCGTCTCTCGTAGACGGAAGGATGCCAACATTACTTAACCAACCGATTGAATATTGAATTTACTATACAGATTTATTGGGCCTTAAAACTCGGCGATTCGAGTTCAAATCCTGGACGTGGCTGGTTGCATTTCATACAGGTCTAATTCCATTGGAAAAAAGGTATGAATCCAACTACTCTCCCTCGGACAATCGGTAAATAGTAGGGCAGACTTGGCTCTTTAACCTTGGTATGGCAATCTGTCTTGAAGAAGTCAGGATACCTGATGACGATGATGCTGATGATGATGTTTTGAATTGGAAATCAAGGGCATTACTTTCGGAACGTCCTTTCTTCTTTGTCTCTGCAATTTCAGAGCTTGAAACAGACGGAACTTGTTGCAATGGAGTACCGTCATCTGAACATGAGTCAGCTTCAAGCCACTCGTGTCCCCACAGCCATTAATTGAATCCCCCCGATCCCCACCACCTTTCTTTGTTCCCCAACCTCCCCCCACCCACAGGTTCCAATCTTGTAACCCTTTTCTTCCGAGTTTCTCTTTCTTTTTCTTTCTCTGCCCAAACGAAGATGTAGCTTTAATCCAAATGACTTTGTCGTAATCGTCATCACTCGGACTGGTAATTTCGACCCCCCCCGCACCCGTTTTTTTCTTCTGTACACAGTGCTCCCCTCCCACTCCCACCGCCTCAGCTTTTGATACGACAACTTCTCTCGGTTTTAATTAAGTTTATTACGAGATAAAACAAGATGCATGTTCTAGAAGCATTTGGCATATCAACAAAGCAGTTTCGACCAGCGAACAAATATGGCGTTTAGTGTCGGATTTACAAAGAACAAGCTCCCGGCAAGATGCAGGTCTACTCTAATGAGAGATTTTAATTAATGTCGTTCTTCTAAACCAGAATCCGATAACGTTCTCTCAAAAAGCTGATGTCGACGGATTGCAACGTTATGGGATGTTCGTTTCTAATAAATAGTGTAGCATAATGGCGCACCCCACTCGGGAACACCATATTTGTGGCCTTGTGCCAGACACAGAGAAACCTTAATAGGATGTAGCACGATTCTCAGACGTTACCTTGCCAAACTAACAAGTCATGGTAATGGCGCGCAGCCACATAACCTTAATTTGTCTTGGAGCCCATCATATAGCATTTCAGAAAACAAGTTCACCTCTAGGGCCACATCTTCCCAAATCAGTAGTCTGCATCCATATGACCAAACCTGATGAGCAAGGAAATATAGAATGTGGAGATATCCCCATATTCTGTTTTTCATAATTGATATACAAGGGTCATTCAATAAATAATGTAGTATAATGCACCTGGGAGCACCATATTTGTGGCCTTGTGCCAGACACGGAGAAACCTTAATAGGATGTAGCACGATTCTCAGGCCTTACGGGAGTGGGCAAGCATGTAAAACTCGTTATCACCTTGAGTCGATTCGAATCCAGTGAGTCTGGGATTTTGCTATTAAAATTTAGTTTAATCGGTTTGTCAGAAGAAAGGATGGTTGACCCGTTGACCTCTTAATTGACACGCGCAATTTGGTAGAACAATTAGAATCTTCGATAGATTCGAGGACATTCTATAAAGCTCACCACCGATTTCTATATAATGAGGGAACCTTAGATTTTGCGACAGTTGATTTCTGGAGACCGAGGGAGTAAGATTAGTTGAGTTTGGTCTGCGGCTGTGGATTTGGTTTGACCGAGTTGGTGAGAGGCGAGCGACTGGGGTCCTGGAATCGAGATATGGTGTCCACCATCAGGGTTCCACGTTATAACCATTGTCTCAAAAAGTAAAATGGAGGTTTGCCTGATATATTTGACTATGGTTATGAAAGATTAAGATAAGTTTGTAAATCTCATCAACTAGGTCACTCGGGTGCTCCATTCGTACAATCAATGGAGCCTAGAATACAGACTAATCCACTTACAGAGGGGCAACACCTAAAATCCTAAAAGGACATCATGGGTCTATATTCATTAACCCTTTGTAGCATAATGGCGCGCCCTATCCGGGAACACCATATTTGTGGCCTTGTGCCAGACACAGAGAAACCTTAATAGGATGTAGCACGATTCTCAGGCCTTACGGGTGTGGGCAAGCATGTAAAACTCGTTATCACCTTGAGTCGATTCGTAGCCAGTGAGTCTGGGATTTTGCTATTAAAATTTAGTTAGATCGGTTTGTCAGAAGAAAGGATGGTTGACCCGTTGACCTCTTAATTGACACGCGCGATTTGGTAGAACAATTAGAAACTTCGAAAGATTCGAGGACATTCTAGAAAGTTCATTAGCCATTTCTATATAATGAGGGAACCTTAGATTTTGCGACAGTGGAGTTCTGAAGACCGAGGGAGTAATTTAACTCTATGTTATTGTTGTGGCCTGGTTAAGGGGCCAGAATAAAGACACAAGAGAGAAAATGAGTTAAACAAATATATTAACAAAGAACAGTAATACAAACATATGTAGCATAATGCACCTGGGAACACCATATTTGTTGCCTTGTGCCAGACACAGAGAAACCTTAATAGGATGTAGCACGATTCTCAGACCTTACGGGAGTGGGCAAGCAATGTAAAACTCGTTATCACCTTGAGTCGATTCGTAGCCAGTGAGTCTGGGATTTTGCAATTAAAAAAACACATAAGATTATAGAATGATTGAAATAAATCAGAGAGTAAAAAATCTCTATATCAAATCATGCACACACTATTCAGAGGGTTTTCGCTAGGGTTTAATATTCTCATGAGCCATCATTCAATTCTGTACTGAAACTGGTGGAGAAGCAATGACGAACTCATAAGTGACGTTCTCCAAGTGAAACCTGCACATGGACACGCCAGTGTGGACTCTCCAACAAGGACCTACATAGACCATCTCTGTACAGATTCTCTGCGAACATAAAGAAAGAGATTGGAGAATGACAGATGGAGATTAAACTTCCCACTTTCAATGTAACTCCCCCACCCTCCAATTATTATATCCATGCTCATAGAGAAATTAATACATATAAGGAGTAGTTAATAAAGATGAATATAGAGAGCCGAAAAGTGACAGGCAGAATATGTGTAAGAAACGGGTCAGTTTTTTTTTTAATTGCAAATTTCATGGACTCTAGTAAAATACACGAAAGAAAAAAAGGAAAAAGACATATAGAATGATTGAAATAAATCAGAGAGTAAAAAATCTCTATATCAAGTCAACCAACACAAATAGAGGGTTTTAACTAGAGTTTAATTCCTTATGAGCCATCATTCAACTCTGTACTGAAACTGGTGGAGAAGCAATGACGAACTCATAAGTGACGTTCTCCTGTGAAACCTTCACATGGACGCACATGGACAGTGTGGACTTTCCAATAAGGACCTACATAGACCAGCTCTGTACAGATTCTGAATGCTGCACCGAGGACCTGCCGGGAGCTATGACAGATCGGGACGGTTGACGAGAGTTTGTCACGGATATCCTTGCTGCCAATATTTGTTTTAGAAGCGAATTAATTCTTTTAATAAAATATCAGAACTTTATTTAAGACATGCTGGACACTACTGGAGAAGCAAGGTTGAAACTCATAAGTCTTCTATTTTTAAATATTTGAAGCCATAAATGACCCAGGAACACCATATTTGTGCCTTGTGCCAGACACAAGAGACCTTAATAGGATGTAGCACGATTCTCAGACCATACTTGAGTGGGTAAGCATCTAAAACTCGTTATCACCTTGAGTCGATTCGTAAGCCAGTGAGTCTGGGATTTTGCCTATTAAAAATTAGTTTAATCGGTTTTGTCAGAAGAAAGGATGGTTGACACCGTTGACCCTTGACCCTCTTAATTGACACGCGCTTTGTAGAACAATTAGAACCTTCGATAGGTTCAGTACATTCTAGAAGATTCATTAGCCATTTCTATATAATTAGGGAACCTTAGATCTTGTCAGTGGAGTTCTGGGGACCGAGGGAGTAAGTTGCGCTACAGAATCTGCCGAGGACAGTTGGGGTTGGCAGTTCGGGAGAATTAGTCATAAGCGGGTGACTGAAAGGCGTGTGTTACAGAAATCGACTCTCTCTCTCTCTCTCTCTCTATCTCTCTCTCTCTCTCTCTCTCTCAATAACTTGCATTAAGAAAAATAAATGATGAAAAGCAAGAGGTACTGTCCTCATCTTTATTCTACTACAAAAAATACTACGAGGTATTTTATGAATGAGATTCCCTTGCCCAAAAATATCCCGTGGAGATAGAAAGTCAATTGACCGTGACTAAGAGCCCGCGGCGTGTGTATGATGATACCCTTCCCAGACCACTCGATGAAGTGTGGAAGAATTTTGGGCTTGAAGGCTGACTACTAGAGAGTATGTGTGGAGTTGTAAACAACCCCAGAAGTTTACCTGCCTTGTGAGCGTCCAGTGACCAGGGAATAACTTTTAATAGTGCCGTGCAGATTGAGGGCACTGTGAGACTCGGTAAAAAGCCCATAACGTTACAATAGGCTAGTTTCTACATGTGTGAAAACGACCCTAAAATTAAGATCCCGGGTAACCCTGTGCTGACTTTTAAACAATCTCGGGCGCAACTCTTTTTTGTCAAATTTTTTATCGCCGTAATTGTCTGATAGTAGTCGTCATCGGAGAGAGAGAGAGAGAGAGAGAGAGAGAGAGAGAGAGAGAGAGAGAGAGAGAGGGTGTTTATAATAACCAGAATCGATCTAATTTTAGATCTTAGTAAACTTTATGACGCGCCGTCTGTAAGTTGACTGTCAAACTTGGCTGCTTCGGCATCGTGCATATACAGTCCACTTCAAATACTTGACCTCTATTTTATAATTACCTTTAATCAGCTGATTTTTTTTCTTACGTCCTTCCTAATTATGTAACTGGATTGTGTAAAAGTAGTTTAACTGAGATTTAAAAAATTAAATAACCATCAGGAATTGATAAAACAAAACACCTTCGGCATAAAATAACCCAACAAATGTTGACATGCCGTAAAATCAAACCGACCAACTAACTAATGCCGGTCTTCTAAACAGTAACCAGAATCCGATAACGTTATCTAAAAAAAAAAGCTTATCTCGAAGAATTGTGTAAAAGTTTGCTTTATTTCTTTGTTTCTGCCCTCTATCTATCTTCGCTATATTAAATGCATCCAGCCACGTCCAGGATTTGAACCTGGGTCGCCGAGATTTAAGGCCCAATTTATATGTATACTAAATTCAATAATCAACCGGCTGGTCACATCAAGTCCTAGCACCTATATGATGATCGCAACCTTATTACCTTATTAGGGCAAACCCCCGAACCTTCTTATCCTATATGTGCTAGAAGAAGGTAGCTTTTTTCTGTCTTCTTTTCTCATTGGCCAAAAAGGGTTTTAAAAATTGAATTAAAAAAATTGAATACATATCAGGTATTAATAAAACAAAACACCCTCGACATAAAATAACCCAACAAGGCTTAATATGCCGTAAAATCAAACCACCTAACCAACCAACCAACTAAAGAAAGACATTTTATTTAATACCGGTTTTCTAAACAGACTAGAATCCGATAAGGTGCTCTTAAAAAGCTTCCAAAATATTTTTAGTTCCCCCGAAAAGATTTAAGATTGATATTTTCTCTCGTTGGAATTCAAACAGCAAAAAAATGTATTCCAGCCAGATTATTCCTCTCAAAATATTTTCCAAAATATTTCTATCTTTCTTTTTTTTAATTATTATATATATATTATATGTATGTGTGTGTGTGTGTGTGTGTGTGTGTGTGTGTGTGTGTGTTTTTAAAAGAAAAGAGTATTAAGTATTAGCATTATCTGCGTTATTCGGACTATTGTCCCCATCTTCATTGTTATTTGTACAACGTTTCGGCCGATCTACCCTCCGGCCTTCTTCATGTATTTCTTGTCGGACTAGGGAACCTTCTCGGACTCGGGAACCTTCTTGTCGTAATCGGAGCCATCACAGAACTTTGAACCTAACTCTTTATATATTCACGGGTATCCTGTTCTCATCCCGCTAACCATAGCTGGAGTCATGGCATTTCTTTTTAAATGAATCTTTTTTTTTGAAAATGAAGGTATTTTTTATATAACTGTATTCCCGTGTTGCATGTTTACAACATATATATATATATTAATATATATATATATATATATATATATATATATATATATATATACAACAATATATATACAACAATATATATATATATATATATATATGTTTTAAATAGAAAAAGAGTATTAAGTTATTGGTTTAAAAAATGGGTTTAAATAATAAAAACTGAATGGCCATCAAGAATGAATAAAACACAACGTCTTCTGCAGATCTGGGAAGTGTGGAGTACCACTTCATCGCCATTAGTCCTATGTCCACTCTGACCCAGAGTGTTAGAACCTGTTAAAGTCCCATATATGGTTAGAATAGAAAAGTTTTTTTAGATATTGTTTAAAAAATGAGTTTGAATAAAAAAAAGATATTGAATATCAATAAAAAATGAATAAAGCATAACATCTTCGGTATAAGATAACCCAGCGAGGATTGGCATGCCGTAAAGACCACCCACCCAACCAACCTACCAACCTACCAACCAACTAGCCAATCAATGAACTATTTAGTCCCGCCACGGTCTTTTTTTTTCTTTTTGAAATGTCAAACTTTGAATTCTGCTACTGTATTCCAAGTTTCACAATTTTTTTTCTTTTCTTTATTTTTTTACCAAGAATACTTTCATCATACCCCTTCATCGCCATTACTCCAAGGTCCACTCTGACCCGGAATATGAGTACCTGTTAGGATCCCATATAGGGTTTGAATAGAAAAAAAGATTTTAAAAATATTGTTTAAAAATTGAGTCTAAATTTTTTTAAAAAGAATGAATGCCCAGCAAGATTGAACAGAACAGAACATTTTCGGTATAAAATAACCCAACATGGGTATACATGTCGTAAAATCCAACCAACTCACCAAACTTTAAGTCCCGCCATATTTGTCCAACATCTCTTTTCTTCTTTTTTTTTTTTTTTTTTTTTTCTGAAACGTCAAACTTTAAATTCTTCTATTGTATTCCAAGTTTCACAATTTTTTTTTTCTTTTCTTCATTTTTTTTTTTTACCAGAATCCTTTGAATAGGTCTCTACCGTATTCGTTACCGATTTATTTTTTTATTCATTTGTTTATTCTTAATTTGTCGAAAATTTAAATTTCTTCTTTCCATAGTCATGTGATTTTTTTTGTCTATGTTATTCATTTACTTTTTTTTTTTTTGCTTCTGAAGATCATTTTATTTTTTTGCCCTTTCGTGTATTTTTTTTTCTTTTTTCAAAAAATATTTCTTTTTAACTCTCCCATATTATCTTTGTAAAGCTGTCTTTGCGTTTTCAAAAGAAATGGAATTTTTAAAAAGTTCTGGGAGTCAATTTCAGATTTTAAAAAACTAAATAAATAAATAAATAAATAAAAAATAAATAAATAAATAAGATAAAAACAAAATAGTCTAAGAAATCAATATTTTGCATTTCAAAGACAAATATTCTTCGATCTTTTCATTTAATATTTTTGCTTCGTCTTCAATTTCAAGAATATTTAATTGATATTTTCATTTTTTATTTTTAAGATTTGTTTTTTTTCTTTTTAACATCCATATTTTTTCTTCCTTAATTTCAAACCTTGAGGAAGCAAACACTTAAATGTCAAAGGCAACAACTATAAAGACAGAAAATAAAAACAGAAATTAAAAAAACTGAAAGAAAAAACAGAAAAAAAAATTAAAGATAGAAATAAAAAATAATAGAATTGAAAGAAACAGAAAAAAAAGAAATAAAAAGAAAAGAGAAATAAAAAAGCAAGAAATGAAAAAAAACAAAAAAAACAGAAAAAAAAAAACAGAAATAAAAAAAACAGAAAAAAAAAAAACAAAAAAAAAAAAACAGAAATAAAAACAGAAAAAAATATATATCATGTCCAATAAACACTGCATCATCGTTTTTGCATTGCGCCACAAAAGACAAAAGTACAGTTGTCCTGGAGGCAGATATGTCACATTAAGATGCGAATAGACAAAAGAGAGAATGTTTGTCAAGAGTCTGTCTTCGGTCATCTTCCCAAATAAATCGATCACGCATCTTTGTATAGAAGTTTGAGAAAACATAATCGGCACCCAAGTAAAAAAAATAAATAAAAAAATAGTGAAGAGGTACTCATGTCCTGGGGTTTCGGCAAACATTTCCTTGATGAGCAAATACGTCTGAAAAATAGAATGACAATCGAGATCTCAATAGCTATAGGTTATCAAGATAACATACTTCCTTATCAATATTATGTTGGGGTTGAATAAAAACTCATACACACCCAAAGCTCTTGCCCTAATGGAAAATCCCAACTCTTTTTATCATAAATGTGCTAGAAGACAGTGGCTGAGGATCTTAATGTACTGGGTATGACATTAAACTCTATCTGATGATGAAGTTCAAAATCTAGAGCTTTGGGAAATGTGGACCACCCCTTCATCTACATTACTGCCAGGTCCACTCTGACTCGGAGTGGTAGTATCTGTTAGGGTCTCATCTATGGGTTAAATAGAAAAATGAGATCTAAAAAAATGAGTTTAAAAATTGAGTTTTAAAAAAGATTGATTAGACATCAAGAATGAATTAAAGAAAAACGTATTCGGCATAAAGTAACCCAACAAGGGGTGACATAACGTAACATTCTAGCATCCAAAATAGTGAAGAGGTACTGGGGTTTCGGCAAACATTTCCTTGATGAGCAAATACGTCTGAAAAATAGAATGACAATCGAGATCTCAATAGCTATAGGTTATCAAGATAACATACTTCCTTATCAATATTATGTTGGGGTTGAATAAAAACTCATACACACCCAAAGCTCTTGCCCTAATGGAAAATCCCAACTCTTTTTATCATAAATGTGCTAGAAGACAGTGGCTGAGGGTTTTAATGTTGTGGATATGACGTTAAAATCTATCTGATGGTGGAGTTTAAAATCTACAGCTTTCGGGAATGTAGAGTACCCCTTCATCACCATTACTCCCAGGCCAACTCGCAGAGTTAGTACTTGTTAGGATCTCATCAATGGGTTAGATAAAAATGAGATTTGCCAATGCCAATGGGTTGACATGCCGTAAAATTCTAGTAACCAAAATAGTGAAGGGTTACTCATGTGTCTGGGTTGTCGGTAAACATTGCCTTGATGGGCAAATACCTCTGAAAAATAAAATGACAATGAAGCTCTCAATAACTGCAGGTTATCAAGATATCATACTTCCTTATCAATATTATCTTGGGGTTGAATAAAAACTCACGCACGCTTAAACCTATTGCCCTAATGGAAAATCCCAACCCGTTTTTATCATAAATGTGCTAGAAGGCGGTGGCTGAGGATCTTAATGTTCTAGGTATGACATTAACCTCTATCTGATGGTGAAGTTCAAAATCTAGGGCTTTGGGAAATGTGGACTACCCGTTCATCTACATTACTGCCAGGTCCACTCTGCCTCGGAGTGGTAGTATCTGTTAGGGTCTCATCTATGGGTTTAATAGGAAAATGAGATCTAAAAAATGTGTTTAAAAAGTGAGTTTTAAAAAAGCTTGACTAGCCATCAAGAATGAAAAACGTCTTCGGCATAAAGTAACCCAACAAGGGTTGACATAACGTAACATTCTAGCATCCAAAATAGTGAAGAGGTACTGGGGTTTCGGCAAATATTTCTTGATGAGCAAATACGTCTGAAAAATAAAATGACAATGGAGCTCTCAATAGCTGGAGGTTATGAAGATAACATACTTCCTTATCAATATTATGTTGGGGTTGAATAATAATTCACACGCACCCAAACCTCTTGCCCTAATGAAAAGCCCCAACACATTATCCGAACTGTGCTAGAAGGCCATGGCTGAGGGTTTTAATGTTGTGGATATGACGGTAAAATCTATCTGATGGTGGAGTTCAAAATCTACAGCTTTCGGGAATGTAGAGTACCCCTTCATCACCATTACTCCCAGGCCAACTCGCAGAGTTAGTACCTGTTAGGATCTCATCAATGGGTTAGATAAAAATGAGATTAAAAAACGTGTTTAAAAATTGAGACAGAAAACTGATTAACCATCATGAATGAATTAAATAAAAACTTCCTCGGTATAAAATAATCCGACAAGGGTTGACATGCCGTAGCATCCAAGCTAGCAACCAACCAACCAAAGTAAAAAAAAAAATAGTGAAGAGGTACTCAGGTTATCAAGATAACATACACCCTTATCAATATTATGTTGGGGTTGAATAATAATTCACACGTACTCAACCCTAATGCCCTTATGGAAAGTCCAAACTCTTTTTATCATACATGTGCTAGAAGGCGGTGGCTGAGTATCTCAATGTGTTGTATACCCTTTTCTTACTTCTTACTTCTGGTCGTCTTTTCTTCTGGCCGGCTTTGCTTTTTCTTCATCTATCTTGGTCTGGTCTCTTCTAAGGTCTGGACTTTCTTGGGGACTTCGGGTCTGGTTTCTGTTAGGGATTTCTCCTTATCAGAAGCCCTGTGTCATTGTTAGTTCTTAGGTAATAAACACAAGACTTCGATTTACTTTGTTGTTACTTTATTTTCAATCCCCAACCCAGACATCTGCGCAGGCAAGACTTACGTCCTACGAGCTCGGCTCCTACCTTCTAACTGACTGAAACTTACTTACTATCTAAACCGGTTCTCATGGTATCCACCGGAAGGTTAGGACTGAGGTCAAACCTTGTCACTCATCCTTCAAGGCCGTTTGCTTTAGCTTATGACGGCCATTTTGATTTCTACACTATTGCCATAAATATTAGGTTTCTAATAATTATGTAACAAATGGCCTTGCTATGACATCAAACTCTATCTGATAGCGAAGCTCAAAATCTGGAGATGTGGGCATGTGTAGTACCCCTTCATCACCATTAACCCCTGCCCAACTCTGACATGGAACGGTAGTACCTGTTAGTGTCCTATCAATGGTTTAAATCGAAAACATGACATTGAAAAAAATGTGTTAACAAAATTGAGTTTAAAAGATTAAGTACCTATCAAGAATGAATTAACCAAAAACGTCTTCGGCATTAAATACTCCAAGGGTTGACATGCCGTAAAATCCAAGCAAGCAAGCGGACAACCACCCCAAGTTAAAAAAAATGCCTTGTATATTTGTCGCATACCCCACTTGTATGGACTGGGTACAAGGCCTCGTTTTAACGTGGGCCGACCCACAAGCTGAAGCTCATGGGTGGGAAAGAACAAAAATTGCGTCGATCACTTCGGCATTCCCCAACAAGAGGGGCGCCTCAGGGACTGGAAAATAAACCCAGCCCTGCCCCTTTAAGTCAAGGGGGCAGGTATTGCCAGGGGGGATAGACCTTGGGATCGACGCTATTATTTGACTCTCGATAAGTCCAGCGGCCAAATCTCGCTGGACACCCGGCGTCAACCCGAAAACCGAGTTTATAAAAAAAGTGTCTTGGTTTCGGCAAACATGTCCTTGGTGAGCAAATAGGTCTAACAATAACAATGGAGCTCTCAATAGCCAGTTTACCAAGATAAAATATCTTCTTCATCAATATTGTGTTGAGATTGAATAAGAAATTCATACACACCGTTTTACATGTACATCTCTGATTTTATGATTGTAATGCCTTTATTTGAAAGTACCTTTAGTAGAACCAAAGTTTGTCCTAAATTTTGCCAATGAATATATCTATTATCCTTGTATATAATTTATCCATGTTAGCATTCACCAGCAAGAGAACAGACACACAGAAACACACAGGAACACACTTACACAGACACACACACACAGAGCTGTCTTCGGTCATCTTCCCAAAGAAATCGATCGCCTATCTTTGTATAGAAGTTTGAGAAAACATAATCGACACCAAAGTAAAAAAAAAATAGTGAAGAGGTACTCATGTGCCTGGGGTTTCGGCAAACATTTCCTTGATGAGCAAATATGTCTGAAAAATAAAATGACAATACAGCTCTCAATATCTGTAGGTTATCAAGATAACATATTTCCTTATCAATATTATGTTGGGGTTGAATAAAAACTCATAACACACCCAAATCTATTGCCCTAATGAAAAGTCCCTACATTTTAACATAAATGTGCTAGAAGGCAGTGGATGAGAGTTTTGATATTGTGGATATGACGTTAAACTCTATCTGATGGTAAAGTTCAAAATCTAGAGCTTTGGGAAATGTGGAGTACCCGTTCTTCTACATTACTGTCAGGTCCACTTTGACTCGGAGTGGTAGTATCTGTTAGGGTCCCATCTATGGGTGGAATAGAAATATGTTATTGAAAAAATTTTTTTGAAAAAATTGAGTTAAAAAATTGATTTCCAAACATTGGTTGACATAACGTAAAATTCTAGCTTCCAAAATAGTGAAGGTGTACGCATCTGCCTGGGGTTTCGGCAAACATTTCCTTGATGAAAAATAATATGACAATGGAGCTCACAATACTTGTAGGTTAAGAAGGTAACATACTTCCTTATCAATATTATGTTGGGGTTTAATAAAAACCCTCATACACACCCAAACTTAAATCCCCAATGGAACGTCCCAATACCTTTTATCATATATGTGCTAGAAGGCGGCGAGTGAGGGTCTTAATTTCCTGGATATGACATTAAACTCTATCTGATGGCGAAGCTGAGAATCTGGAGCTGTGGGGATGTGAAGTACTCCCTCATCATCATTACTGCCAGATCCAATCTAATCGAGAGTGGTAGTACCTGTTAACGTCCCATCAATTGTTTAAATAGAAAAAATGACCATGAAAAATGAGTTTAAAAAATTGAGTTAAAAAAATCGAATACCTATCAATAAAGAATTAAACAAAAACGTCTTCGGCATGAAATAACCCAATGGGTTGCCATACCGTAACATTCTAGGAACCAAAATAATGAAGGTGTACTCATGTGCCTGGGTTGTCAGTAAACATTTCCTTGATGAGCAAATACGCCTGAAAAATGGAATTACGATAAAGCGTTCAATAAGGTTATCAAGATATCATACTTCCTTATAAATATTATGTTGGGGTTGAATAAAAACTCACACACACCAGAACTATTGCCCTAATAAAAAGTCCCAACACTTTATCATAAATGTGCTAGAAGGCAGTGGCTGAGGGTTCTAATGTTCTGGGAATGAGATTAAAATCTATCTGATGCTGGAGTTTAAAATCTACAGCTTTGGGGAATGTAGAGTATCCCTTCATCACCATTATTCCCAGGTCCACTCTGCCCTGGATTGGTAATACCCGTTAGCGTCCCATGAATGTTTGGAATAGAAATATGTTTTTGAAAAAAATGTTTGAAAAAATAGTTAAAAAAATTTGATTACCAATCAAGAATGGATTAAAGAAAAACGTCTTTGGCATAAAATAACCCAATAGGTTGACGTGCCGTAAAATTCTAGCAACCAGAATAGTGAAGGGTTACTCATGTGCCTGGGTTGTCGGTAAACATTTTCTTGATGAGTAAATAATAACTGCAGGTTATCAAGATATAATACTTCCTTATCAATATTATATTGGGGTTGAATAAAATCTCACATACTCACCGTTTCATATGTACATCGCTGGTTTTATGATTGTAAAGCCTTTTTTTGAAAGTACCTTCAGTAGAACCCAAGTTTTCTTTCTAATTTTTGATTTCCCATAAATGTGTATATCATCCTTGTATATAATTTATTCATTTTAACATTTGCTATCAAGAGAATATACATAAAGACACACGAACACACACATACACAGACTTACACAAACACGAACAACTGTCATTGGTCCTTTTCCCAAATAAAATCGATCATACCTCTTTGTATAGAAGTTTAAGAAAACGTAATCGACACCCAAGTAAAAAAAACTAGTGAAGTGGTACTCATGTGCCTGGGTGGTCGCCAAACATTTCGGTGATGAGAAAATACGTCTGAAAAATAACAATGGAGCCCTCAATAGCTGCAGGTTTCCAAGATAAGATATCTTCTTCATCAATATTATGTTGAGGTTGAATAAAAACTCTCACACACCGTTTTAGATGTACATCGCTGGTTTTTATGATTGTAAAGCCTTTCTTTGAAAGTACCTTCAGTAGAACCCAAGTTTTTTCTAAATTTTACCCATTAATGTGTATATTATCCTTGTATATAATTTATTTCCTTTGGCATTCGCCATCAAGATAACAGACAGATAGACACACAAACACACACAGACACACACGTACACAAACACACACATAGCTGCGTTTGGTCATCTTCCCAAATATAATCGATCATATGTGACAGGAACATGAGGTGAGTGGCGAACGTGAAGGCCTGCCGTATTCTCGATGCAAGCGGGCTAGGCTTTGCCTTGCATGTAGGACTGTAGAATCGAACCCGCGTACTTCAGAATGCGAACGGGTGACACATTGGCACCGAAGTCGAGATGCTACAGTCCCGTATGTAAGCGCCAGGTGCCCAGATGATAGCTATGAGGATTCCGGCGGCCGGGATTGTCTCGCGTGTGGGGCGCAGACGCCCGGATGTTAAGGGGAAACAGTAGTATAATTAGAAGTAGGGTGACGGCAGGAAGTCAGTTGCGATTTTCAGCTGCTAAAATTTATGACGACGACGGATTTTCAGCTGCTAAAAACTTTTGACGACGACGGATTTTCAGCTGCTAAAAACTTTTGACGACGATGGATTTTCAGCTGCTAAAAACTTTTGACGGATTTTCAGCTGCTAAAACTTTTTGACGACGACGGATTTTCAGCTGCTAAAAACTTTTGACGACGACGGATTTTCAGCTGCTAAAAACTTTTGACGACGACGGATTTTCAGCTGCTAAAACTTTTGACGACGACGGATTTTCAGCTGCTAAAAACTTTTGACGACAGCGGATTTTTAGCTGCTAACAACTTTTGACGACGACATTGTTGTAGACATTGTTAAGAAGGCGTTTGACTCGCTTCTTTTTGTCCCCCTTCAACAAGGACCTGTTGTGTCGAATATTTATCCCCCCCCTCTATTTTTTCCTTCTAGATCATGCATCTTTACATGAAAGTTTGAGAAAACGCAATCGACACCCAAGTAGCAAATAATAGTGAAGAAATATTCATGTGAGTGGGTTTACGGCAAACATTTCCTTAATGAGCAAATACGTCTGAAAAAAAAATGGAACGACAATGGAACTCTCAAAAGCTGCAGGTTATCAAGATAAGATATCTTCTTCATCAATATTATCTTGGGCTTGGATAAAGAAATCACACACTCCTAATCCTATTGCCCTTGTTGAAAGTTCCAACACTGTTTATCATAAATGTGCTAGAAGGCAGTGGCTGAGTGTCTCAATATCCCAGGTATGACATTATGGATAAACTAGAAGCAGCTATCCGGCGTCGCTTGGGTATAAGGGGGGTTCAAAATCCATTATTACTGAATTGTAAGTTGGATCCTCGCAGGATGTCCCATTAAAATCCCTATGCAAAAAGGACTTTGCGTTGATTCGGCCAAGTGGGGCACCAGAAAAAAAGTGCACAGACTCTCTGAAAATACACATCGGTGTCTCCTATTTAAATTATTAAACGCCAAAAAATCCATGCTGTTACTATTTAAATTTCATTTTTTAATTATCTTCACGAATATAGACCAAATCTTCATTATTTTGATCAAAAAGCCAGATCTGATGATAGCAAATGTGTATATATATTTACTTTGCCGTTAATTGTTTTATTTTCAAAGTTTCAGCCGAACATACACACATAATACATACACACATAATACATACACACAACTGTCCTTAAGGTGAAGTTCAAAATCTGGAGCTGTTAGGATTATGGAATACCCCTTCATCACCATTGCGCCTAGCTTAACTCGGACCCCGAGATGTAGTACCTGTTAGTGTCCGATCAATAGAAAAAAAGGACATTGTTTAAAAAATTGAGTTAAATATTTAGACTCTATCTGAAGGTGAAGTTCAAACTCTGGAACTGCGGGAAATGTGGAATACTCCTTCATCAAAATTACACTCAGGTTTACTCTGACCCGGAGTGGTAATACTTTTTAGGCTCTCATCTTTGGGTGAAATAGAAAAATGAGATTGAAAAAATGTGTTTTAAAAATTCACACTCCAAAAATAATTGCCCGAATGGAAAGTCCCGACACTTTTTATCCTATGTGCTAGAAGACGGTGGTTGAAGATCTTAATGTTCTGGGTATGACATAAAACTCTATCTGATGGTGCGCTTCAATATCTAGAGATGTGGGAAATATGGTATATCCTTTCATCACCATTACTCCCAGGTTCACACTGACCTGGAGTGGATGTACCTGTTAGCGTCCCATCTATAGTTTAAATCGAAAAAGTGACATTGAAAAAATGAGTTTAAAAAATTGAGTACAATCAAGAATGAATTAAATAAAAACGTATTCGGCATAAAATATTCCTACAAGGGTTGGTATGTCGTTAAATCCAACCACTCTTTGGAAAGAAGTTTGATAATAATAATAATGGGATTTATTGTGTACAGTGCTCAGGTGCTCCACACCTCATCAAAATCTCATGTCTAGTACATAGAATAATGTATTAGTTTCAGGAACATGAATAGCGTACAGTAATAATGTACATGTATGTGCGAGCGTGCGTATATATGTGTGTGGCAGTCCTGCCTTGGCTACCGAAACTGTGTTACCACTCCTAGTTGGCAGCTGATGAGGGCAGGTTAGCGCACGTGCTATCACACGTTGTATGACGAAAAAAAAAACATAAAAATATATGTATGTGCGAGCATGCGTGTATATGTGTGTGGAGGGTGTATCAGGTATATGTATATTTACCAACTCCTCAGCAAGATGTGACACAAAGTCAATTTCTTAAGTGGAGTTCAACAGGTTTGAATTCAGAGTTTTCCTTCTCCTAGAACAGTTGTCTAACCAAGGTTAAAGAGCCCGGTCTGCCCTACTATTTATCCATAGCTGGAGGGAGATTAGGATTCATAACTTTCCCAAGTGTATTGGCGCTAAGTGAAATGCAATTACCACATCCAGGATTTGAACTCGGGGCGACGAGTCCATTTCCCATGACTTTGACCATTACACCACGCACTTCGAATAATTCATACATAGTTATACGGGTGTATCAGGTATTGCGGGTGATCCTGAACAAGACGTGGAAACAACACCCTACGAGAAAACAGCTGTACGGCCACCTGCCACATATCATACAAACCATCACAGTAAGACGGACAAGACACGCGGGATACTGCTGGAGAAGCAAGGACGAACTCATAAGCGACGTCCTTCTGTGGAAGCCAGCACATGGGCACGCCAGTGTGGGCCGACCAGCAAAGACGTACATTGATCAGCTCTGTGCGGATTCAGGATGCTGCATAGAGGACCTCCCGAGAATGATGAGCGATAGGGACGGATGGAGAGAGATTGTCATGGATATCCGCGCAACATGATGATGATGATCAGGTGTAGGGTTGGAGCTGGTTGGGTATCAGGTATAGTGTTGGAGCTGTCTTTGGTCATCTTCCCAAACAAATCGATCATGCGTATTTGTATAAAAGTTTGAGAAAACATAATAGACAACCGAGTAAAAAACAAAAAAAAAATATAGTGAAGAGGTACTCATGTGCGATGGTTTTAAGCAAACATTTCCTTGATGAACAAATATGTCTGGAAAATAATATGACATTGGAAGATTATAATAGCTGCAGGTTATCAAAATAATATACTTCCTTATCAATATTACGTTGGGGTTGAATACCCCCACACACACACCCAACCCTATTGCCCTTATGGAAAGCTCCAACCCTTTTTTATCATATATGTGCTAGAAGGCGGTGGCTGAGGGTCTCCCGTTAAACTTTATATGATGGTGGGTGTTGTAATGGTTAAAGTCATGGGAAATGGACTCGTCGTTTTTTATTTTCAGTTTTGTTTCATTTTTCTTATTTTATCTGGTCCCATCTAGGGGTTAAATAGAAATATGTATTTATACAAAAATTGTATTGTCCATTAAGAATTGATTCATTTCAAAATTTTATCGGCATTAAATGACCCTCTGAGGTTGATATGCCGTAAAACAAAACAAACCATAAATCATATTTTATCTGCTAGAAGGAAGCGCGTGGTGTAATGGTTAAAGTCATGGGAAATGGACTCGTGGCCCCGAGTTCAAATCCTGGACGTGGTAATTGCAGTTCACTTAGCGCTAATACCCTTGGGAAGGGGATGAATCTTACTCTCCCTCCAGCTATGGGTTAATAGTAGGGCAAACTGGGCTCTCTAACCATGCCTAGGTAAATAGTCTAGGAGAAGGAAAACTCTGAATTCAAACCTGTTAAACTCCGCTTAAGAAATTGACCTTGTGTCGCATCCTGCGCGTGCGGAGGGGTTAGTAAATATATATGATGGTGAAGTTCCAATTATAAAATAACCCAACAAGGGTTGACATACTGTAGAATCCAAGCCAGCAAGTGTATTATCGCTATGTGAATAACAAACACCCTGCTTGTGGATTTGAACTCGGGATAGCCGAGTAAAATTGTCACCCAGCCCCTTCAATTTTTCCGCTAATTTTTGGAATTAGAAGCTCAAATTTTGAGGATTGCCTGAATTTATGATAGTACACGCATGGACAAAATTTCAGAAAAATTGAAGTGAGAAATTTTAACAAATTTTAACAAAATTGTGTAGCTTCGTTTCTGAGCAAAAAACAAACTATCTTTTTGGTACAAATAATATTCAATAGATTTGAAATAATAATAGAAAAAAAATCTTTATCATAGATTCAGTGCCACATCGGGATATTGATCTTGCTATGATGAAATCATCAATAACTTGAAATCGGTTGACTTTAAGACTTTTTTGATAGCATTTTTGGATTCCTCGTGCAAAAATGCTTTTATAAACCATTTTTTAGGATTAAGCTCTAGAACTCATTTTACGCCAATTTTTGGAATTGGAAGCTCAAACTTGGGGGATTGTCTAATCTGAACATAATCCACGTCTGTACAGCATTTCATAAAAATTGAAGGGTGACATGGCCTGGATGATTTGACATTGATTTACCCTACATAAAACTCATTTCAGGATTTTAAATTCATTAATGAGTAGTTTTGCAGCAAATCTAACTCAGACTTGAACAGAGACATAATTAATAAATAATATGCTAATTAAGATTAAATAACAACCATTTCCTAATCGTTCAGAATATAACTTAAATAGCTAAGGGAATGGTGACAATAGTCGTGATGCAGTTTCGGTTACATATGTTGCATACCCTTCTTCTTCACTTCTTGTCGTATTTTCTATTCTGGCTGGCTGCTATTCTGATCGTCTTTAGTATATCTTCTAACATCTTGACTTGGTCTGGCATCTTCTAAGATCTTGCGTCTGGAGTTGACTTGTGAACTTCGGGTCTGGTTTTCTGTTAGGGATGTCTCGTTATCAGAAGCCCTGTGTCATTGTTAGTATTTAGATAATAAACACAAGACTTCGATTTACTTTTGATCTTATTTTATTGTTAAATCCCCAACAGACATCTGCGCAGATCGACTTACATCCTATCGGGCTCGGCTCCTACCTGCTAACTGGCTGAGACTTACTTACTATCCTTAAACCAGAAGACAGGGTCCTCTATGCCTTCCGGTTCTCACGATTTATCCCCGGAAGGCAAGGTGAGAGTGAGGTCAAGCGCCACCACTCACTCTCAAGGCCATCAGCTGCACTAATCGACATTATGTTTCTATACTACCTTATATAAGTATTAGGGATCTAATAATTATGTAACACATATAGATAGCTACCTAATCTGACATTATTATCAGAAGGAGTGTATTAATAAATTAAATATTCCTGGCCGCTTGAATATAGAAAGTTGGGCAACCGTCCGAAATATCAAAATTTTTAACAGGAATGATTTTTGTTTGTTTAAACTGAGAGAGAAGCCGTTCGAATAATTCTTGACGTGTGCAAATATTTTTCCTGCTCGAGATCGCTTTAATAACAATAACATTCTTAAAATTTAAAGAAATATTTGATGGCAACAGTGACGTTTTCGGCATATTTTCACAAGATTTCAATTTTCAGATTAGATGACACCAACGATGGCGGGGGGGGGACTAGGATCGACACTTGGCTGGGGATCATTCGGTATCAGATCGCAAAGAACGAATAAAATTGTTTAAGATTATGTTTTTTATTCTAATTACTCTTCCTAGACAACAGAGTAACACACACACACACACACACACACACACACACACACACATATATATATATAAAGAAAATTTTAAAAAACAAGTGTTCCGAAAATGGGATGAATTTAATAATCGATGTTTAAAACATTTCGGTTACATTGAACCTTCATCAGGATGTCTCTTGGGGTGAAGAAAATGATGGATGTTTTTATATGTGACAGGAGATGAAAATACGTGACTGTATTTGATCAGCGTTTTATTTTTGAAAGGCAAGTCGCGATCTACTCACGCGAAGGTGTCATGACGCGTGACGCCACTCGAAGAAATGCAAAAGACATTATATATATATATATACAAAATTAAATAAAAGATTGACTTATAGAAAGCTGACGCTAAAACATTTCGGTTTTAATCAAACCATCAACTACCTTTGACCAGGAGCGAACTTCGACTGACTTTTTGTCTTAACTCCTCAGCCATTTGACAGCTGCCGTAAAGGGGTAGCGTTTAAACTATTGAATACATACGTTTGTTTATATATTTTACGATCACCAGAGAGCTCCAGACTGTGAACAGACGATCATTGCTTTATATATGCTGGCAGTGAAAGTTAATTCAAGTCCCCCCCTAGAGAGGTCTACCGAGTTTTAAAAGCCATCCACATACATGAGTATCGGTGTTTCACGCCTCTTCAGTGTGGCTAGACACAACAACTACCTCTAAGCAGGATCGAAATCCGACTGACTTTTTTTCCGCCCGATTTCTTAACCTCACGACCATTTGACAGCTGCCGTAAAGGAGTGGCGTTTAAACTATTAAATACATACTTTTGTTTATATATTTTACGATCATATATATATATATTAATTAATTTAGTAAACAATTAATAAGTTAACAACCCCTTTTTTTCTTTCTTTTCAAAACCCTTAATACGCCACAAATAAACAAAAAACACGTGACATCAAGGCCATCTCCACAAACTGATAATATTTCCAAATTTAAAAAAAAAAATTTCTTAAACTTTAAATTTTAATTATTAAATTGTTATATTTTATTCTCATACAACCTTAATTTTTTTATCAGGTCCTGTAATAATAATTCTTTATACCAAATTATTATACTACCCCACGCGTACACGCGTTTAATTCGCTTTATTAAGATAAATTAAATAGGACCTAAATAAATAAATTTAAACATTTCTTAGCTAAAACTCACCCATTCACTGTTATTGTCCCTTAAAATTTTATTTTTTTAAATTTATTTTTACAATATTTTTTTTTTACAATTTTAATTCTTCAATTTTTCTATTGTTTAATTCTCTTATATATCATCATCATCATCATGTCGTGCGCGCAGTACGGATATCCATGACAATCTTTCGCCAACCTTCCGTATTACTCATGGCCCCTGGGAGGTCCTCTGTGCAGCATTCAGAGTCTTCGCATAGTTGGTCAATGT
>CM042180.1:50123818-50138818 GCA_023376005.1 Doryteuthis pealeii | reverse complement strand
GCGCAATTTTTTTTCGATTTGGCGCGTCGAGCCTAGGCGAAGAAATAGATAAAGAAAAAAAAAGAAAAGAAACAAAACAAGGAAGAAAGAAACAACCACATAAAACCAACAAACAACAATAAAAACAAAATAATGAATTTATGGATAATTGAATAAATGAAAGGATAGCATTTGTAGATATCAATATAATAATAATAATAATCTTTGTAAGGGGAATTGTTATTCGGTTGTTGTTGTTGTTGTTGTTGTTGTTGTTGCTGTTGTTGTTTTCAAACTTCGCATTTGGGGCAAACAAAAATGATCAAATGCAGCAATTTTTTCGATATTATCTATAAAGATGTTAAAGCGTACTTAATATTGAAATTTGGACCTGGTTCGAACCTGGTCGTTGGGTCAGTAAAATACGATTATTTCTATGTACTAGCAAATATATGCACCCTCCGGGTGCAAGTATTTTAGTTAAATTTTATAATAAAATATTATATTAAATTAGAAAGGCTAATGAAACTGAATAAGAATGTAGATAAAAAGATTTTGATCAGAGTGGGTATGATTGAAAAATAGAACAACTTTGAAACTAACTCTTCCATCATTTTCCGTTACTCCCGTCTTTCATTGGTAAATTTTCCTAATTAAACTGTTTAGTTAAAATAGGAAGTAAAGAATAATATTACAGTTATTTCTTCTTGTTAAGGGATTTCTTTTAAGATTTATTGAAGAGATTTTTGCTCATATTCAATAAGATAAAACCAAACAATTAGAAATCAATAATACTAAGCATATATTTATTAAAATCAATTTTTTAAGATCAATATGCAAATTAGCCTTCCCATTCACACTGTAAACCTCTATTTTGTTGTATATATAAATACAATTACATGTTATTAGTATGTAGATATGGTCAACAGTGTAAGTAATGTAAAACAATTTTATTAATAATTGAGGTTTAAATAAAAATAAAATCATGGAGAATGTGATGTAAATAACGAAAGGAATTGTGACTTGTATAGTAATATAGTTTCGGTTACAGACAGACAAACCCACAATCTCCATTATAATTTCTATGTATGTAGTTGAGGGAGAACTCCTCTGTGAGAGCAAGAAATTAATTTCCTACTCTCTCAGCACATTCTCCCAGACTCAATTCTCTCTCTCACCTCTTATTTTTCGTCTCTGCCACATCGCCACGTCTCATCAGCCCTGAACGGGCCAAAGTGGAATATTGCATGTCATAGACTGCTTATCCACCTGGGGTCTATCCTTAAGCATTACGGGTCGCCACCCACGGCTAACAGGTGGCCCCATTGGGGGAGTCTTACCCCTCTGCAGAGGTGCAATCAGTGCATTCTTACGCCCCAGCCGACAGGATGGTCTGATCACTTGTCTGGGTATTATAAAAAACAAAATGTTCTGTGATGCTATTGGAAAATGGACTCGGAAATGTAGTGGTAATATTTAAATTAGTGGTACTATTTAGGAAATGGTACTATTTAAAGTAGTGGTAATATTTAAATTAGTGGTACTATTTAGGAAATGGTACTATTTAAAGTAGTGTAATATTTAAATTAGTGGTACTATTTAGGAAATGGTACTATTTAAAGTAGTGGTAATATTTAAATTAGTGGTACTATTTAGGAAATGGTACTATTTAAAGTAGTGGTAATATTTAATTAGTGTACTATTTAGGAAATGGTACTATTTAAAGTAGTGGTAATATTTAAATTAGTGGTACTATTTAGGAAATGGTACTATTTAAAGTAGTGGTAATATTTAAATTAGTGGTACTATTTAGGAAATGGTACTATTTTAATATTTAAATTAGTGGTACTATTAGGAAATAAAATTTCAACTCTTGAAATTTAGACCTGGTTCGAACCTGGTTGTTGGGTCAGTAAAATACGATTATTTCTATGTATGTAGTTGAGGGAGAACTCCTCTGTGAGAGCAAGAAATTAATTTCCTACTCTTTCAGCACATTCTCCCAGACTCAATTCTCTCTCTCACACCTCTTATTCCTCGTCTCTGCCACATCGCCTCGTCTCATCAGCCCGTCCAATGGAAACTATGCCATGTGGCTATACCGACTCATCATTAAACATTTCCATTCTCATCTAACTCAAAATTCTTGCTAAAAACCTTCCATGCTAATTTACATATCAGGTTACACACATAGCTCCTCGCCCCCTCCCCCATTATGTAATAACTGGTCAGACCTATCAGATGACGCATCCATATATGACGCGCCTATATGATAATTGCCTTTATGACAAAGCCCCAACCCTTTTTATCATATATTTGCTAGAAGGCAGTGGCCGGGTATCTTAGTGTATTGGGTATGACATACTGCATCTAGTGGTGAGGTTCCAATTCTGGAACTCTGGTAAGTGTGGAGTATCCCTTCATTACCATTACTCCCAGGTTCACTCTGACCCGGAATGGTAGCACCTGTTAGGGGTTAAATAGATTTTTAAAAAATGAGTTTTAAAAAGTTTTTAAAAAAATTGTCTTTGAAGAAAAGAATTTGAATACCTAACAAGAATGAATAAAACGAAATGTCTTTGGCATAAAATAACCCAACAAGGGTTGACATGCCGTAAAATCCAACCAACTTCTCTGAATAAGGAAAAGAAGGAAGACTTTACAATGAATGAGTTTGATATTATTAAAAGGTTACACTGTTTCCTGTTTGCTATCAAACAAAACTGATTTTATATCAACTAAAATTTTCTTTATTGTTTTGTTTTATTTTAAAATGGGTGATATCTTATTATAATGGAGATTGTGGTTTTGTCTATCTGTAACCGAAACTATATTACTATACAAGTCACAATTCCCTTTGTTATTTACATCATATTCTCCATGATTTTATTTTTATTTAAACCTCAATTATTAATAAAATTGTTTTACATTACTTACACTGTTGACCATATCTACATGGTATTTACCGCGTACCCCACTTGTACGGGTCAGGCACAAAGTCTCTATTAACGTGGGACCACCACAAACCGAAGCTCATGGAGTGGCAGGTGAAAAATTGCGTCGATCCCGTCGGCATTCCCCCTCAAGGGGGCACCTCAGGCACTGGGCAATAAACCCAGCCCTGCCCTTTAAATCGAGGGGGCAGGTGTTGCCTGGGGGGATAGCCCCCTGGGATCGACGCCGTTAATTATATCAATGGTCCAGAGGCCGAAGCCACTGTTGACCATATCTACATACTAATAACATGCAATTGTATTTATATATACAACAAAATAGAAGTTTACAGCATGAATGGGAAGGCTAATTTGCATATTGATCTTAAAAAATTGATTTTAATAAATACATGCTTAGTATTATTGATTTCTAATTGTTTGGTTTTATCCTATTGGATATGAGCAAAAATCTCTTCAATAAATCTTAAAAGAATTCCATTAACAAGAAGAAATAAATTTAATATTCTTTACTTCCTATTTTAACTAAACAGTTTAAATTAGGAAAATTTACCAATGAAAGACGGGAGTAACGGAAAATGATGGAAGTGTTAGTTTCAAAGTTGTTCTATTTTTCAATCATACCCCCTCTGTTCAAAATCTTTTTATCTACATTCTTATTCAGTTTCATTAGCCTTTCTGATTTAATATCATATTTTATTATAAAATTTAACTAAAATACTTGCACCCAGAGGGTGCATATATTTGCTAGTTCTTTTAAAGATGTTAAAGGGTACTTGATATTGAACTTTGAACCTGGTTCGAACCTGGTTGTTGGGTCAGTATGTTGGAATATTTTGTAGTATAAGGTGTGTGCCAATTCCCCACATATATTTATAGACTGGCCAAGGTCATGTGATTGACTCCTGTTGCCAATCCTTAGCAATACTGCGTGACTGATAGAATATTTACCCCCCCCCCTCCAAATTGGTCATAATTACAACGGCGCTCAATGATGACGGATATAGGATTATCGTAGGACTCTTTACCAAGAACTGAGAACTCTTTACTAGTGGAACCGAAGGATTCATTATCAAAGGACTATATACCAAAAACTGAGGACTCTTTACCAGAGGAACCAAAGGGTTCATTATCGAAGGAATCTTTACCAAGAACTGAGAACTCTTTACCAGAGGAACCAAAGGGTTCATTATCGAAGGACTCTTTACCAAAAACTGACGACTCTTTACAAGAGGAACCAAAGGATTCATTATCGAAGGACTCTTTACCAGGAACTGAGGACTCTTTACCAGAGGAACCAAAGGATTCATAATCGAGGGACTCTTTACCAGGAACTGAGAACTCTTTACCAGTGGAACCAAAGGATTCATTATCGAAGGACTATATACCAAAAACTGAGGACTCTTTAGTAACCAAAGGATTCACATTATCGAAGGACTCTTTATCAAAGATCCAATTCTACTGGATAAGCGCTTCTGCTTTAAGGCCATGGAATGGTCCTTAAAAACGTAACACAGTAAAATACATTTATTTCTATGTATGGAGTTATGTGAGGGAGAACCTCCCTGTGGTTGGTCAGAACTATCACGTGACGCACCCAGAAGTTTATGCGATACTGCTTATAAAGATGTTAAAGCGTACTTAAGAATCGGACTTTGACCCTGATTCGAACCTGGGTGTCGATTTAAGTTTTGCTGATCAAACACGCCTATCCTTTCGTGGTAACCTTAGTGTATGTGTGTGTGTATTTTGCAATCATCAAAATTATCTGATCACTTCTTTCTCTCTACCCTGGTCACCCACTCTCTCACTCTGGTTTGGTTTGGGTTTTACGGCATATCAACCTCGGTGGGTCATTTAATGCCAACAAAGTTGTGAAATAAATTCATTCTTAATGGATAATACAATTTTGTTTATCAACTCATGTTTTTCTATTTAACCCATAGGTGTGACCCTAACAGGTACTACCACTCCGGTTCAGAGTGGACCAGGGAGCAATGGTGATGAAGGTGTACTCCACATTCCTCCAGAACTGGAACCTCACCATCTGATAAAGTTTAACGTCATTCCCAGGACATGTAGACCCTCATCTACCACCTTCTAGCACCCATATGATAAAAAGGGGTTGGGACTTGCCATATGGTCGGGGCAATCATATAGGTGCTAGAGCTTGACGTGACCAGCCGATTGATCGGAGGGCCTCTCCGACCACCCGTCTAGCCCAAGATACGGCCAAAGTGGAGTATTGCAAGTCATGGATTGCTCAACCACCTGGGTTCTATCCTTAAGCATCACGGGTCGCCACCCACGGCCAACAGGTGGCCCCATTGGGGGAGTCTTACCCCTCTGCAGAGGTGCAATCGGTGCATTCTTACGCCCCAGCCGATAGGATGGTCTGATCACTTGTCTGAGTATTATAAAAAACAAAACGTTCTGTGATGCTATTGGGAAATGGACTCGGAAATGTAGTTGTACTTTTTAGGAAATGGTACTATTTAAAGTAGTGGTAATGTTTGAAATAAGAGGTATTATTTAAAGTAGTGGTATTAGTAAGGAAATTTTTTACTTTTATCATTCTTAATCATAAATAATCTCCTGTCCTGACCTTTTAACAAATTCTGACATGTGTCATAAACAGACTGAAGTTTTAAATAATTTATATCCAAGCGAATATTTTTTTTTCAGAATCTGCAGCAGAAGCAGCTGGCATTTTAAAAAAATCTAATAATAATAATAATAATAATAATAATAATATAATAAAATCCAACAACTTGAAGGTTACACAATAAAGAGCAAAGCCAAACTACTAATGGCGGCCAACAATAGTAGAAGCGACAGATGGACAAACAGAAAAACAACAAAGACTAAAAAACAATATGGGAAGAAAACAATTATATGGACACTTCAAACGACAAATCGAAGAGGTTGCACATGGAAAGACTTGCTGCACAAAATAATGCCATAAGGACAAACTATATGAAAGCCAAAATTGATAAGACCCAACAAAATAGTAAATGTAGACTTTGCGGTAATAGAGATGAGACTGTAAACCATATACTCTGCGAATGTAGCAAACTATCACAACGAGAATACAAAACTAGACATGACTAGGTCGGGAAGGTGATCCACTGGGAATTATGCAAAAAATTAAATTTTGACCATACAACAAAATGGTATATGCATAAACCAGAATTTGTTCTTGAGAACGAAACGCATAAAATTCTCTGGGACTTTGAAATAAAAACGGTTCACCTTATCCCAGCAAGAAGACCAGACCTAGTATTGATAAACAAAAAAGAAAGAACTTGTCAACTGGTGGATTTTGCAGTGCCAGCAGATCACAGGGTGAAGCTAAAGGAAAATGAAAAAATGGACAAATATCTGGACCTTGCCAGAGAACTGAAATAGTTATGGAATATGAAAGTGAAAGTGATACCAATTGTAGTTGGTGCACTTGGAACAGTCCCAAAAGGATTAGAAAAGGGTTTGGAAAGTTTGGAAATCAGAGGAAGGATTGAAACCATTCAGAACATTGCACTGCTGCAATCTGCCAGAATACTTAAAAGAGTCCTGGAGACCTGAGGAGACTTGCTGTCACTCAGACTCCAGTGAAAGACCATCAGCTAATTCCGATGTGAAAACTCAAAAGGAGCAAAATAATAATTGGGCCATTCTTAAAAGAACTCAGACAGATCGACCAACGGACTAGGAAATTAATTACGATGCACAAGGCTCTACATCCTAGGGATGATAAAGATAGGCTATGTTTATCAAGAAAGGGAGGTGGAAGAGGTCTTGCCAACATAGAGGATTGTGTAGAGGCCACAATCCAAGGACTGAAAGAATACACAAAAAAGAGCAAAGAAAGATTAATTATGTCAGCCAACAACAGCAGATATGATGTATGGGGTAACAGAAAAACAACAAACTAGAAAACAAAGATGGCAAGAAAAACAATTATATGGATACTTCAAACGACAAATCAGAGAGATTGCACATAAAAAGACCTGGGCATGGTTAAGAAGAAAAAAAACCTCGAGAGAAACTGATTCACTAATAATTGCTGGACAAAATAATGCCTTAAGAACATAGACAGACTATATGAAGTAAGGAAAGAAGGGGAAAGAGGTCTTGTTAGCGTTGAAGACTGTGTAGATGCGACAATTCCGGCACTCGAAGAATACACTGAAAAGAGCAAAGAATTACTAATTGCAGCAGCCAGAAAGAGCAGTTGCAACATGTGGACAAGTATAAATGTAGAAAACACAAGATAACAGAGATGGGAAGAAAAACAACTATAATAGGTACATCGAGCGGTTAATTGAAGGAAGGTAAAGAAAATGAAAAAATAAAGAAAGAAAGAAGAAAGAAGAAAGAAAATATTAAAAAGATAAAGGAACGTAAACAAATCGAAAAAGAAAGAAGATATCTTTTTTTAAATAAAGGAAAACAAAACAAAACAATAAAGAAATGCAAGAAAGATAGAATGAAAAGAAAAATGAAAAAAGTGTTGTGATGTTAATCCAACAGTAAAAAAGAAGTCAAGTCGAGGTAGGGTAAAAAAAGACAAGTGTATTTACAATAATGGTACAGGAACGGCTAGCTTGCCGTTAAACGGTAACAGTACAACCTTTTCACTCGGTGTCTCACTATTTATAGTGAGAACCGGTGTATATTCTCCACTGTAGGAACGGCCGGTACAACAAAAAGTAAGCAGAAAAAATAAGTAAACTGCAAAACAAAATAAGAGGAATGAAAAAAAAAGAAAACAGAATAGAAAAGATAGAAAGAAAGAAATCAATCAAGAGTAAAAGACTAAAGAAACCAAAAGAAAGAAAGGAAGAAAGAAAGAGGGGAAGAAAAAAGGGAATAGATACTAAAGAAACCAAAAGCAACGAAAGAAAGATAGAGAGAGAAAGAAAGAAAGAAAGTTATATATATATATAGTTATTAACTAAGGTTAACATAGATGTGGTACAAGGCCCAAAGTATGGGGCACCCAGTTAGAATAGAACTCACTGAAAAGTGTCTGCGAATCTAGCTTGCTAAAACTCTTAGACCACGTTAGCATATATATGCAGTGAGATGGATTCGTCGACCCGAATTCAAAACCTGGACGAGACTACGCTAATACCCTTGAGAAAGGTATGCAATTCAACTACACTTACTCCGCTTAAGAAAACTCCGCTTAAGAAATTGGCCTTGTGTCGCATCCTGCTCGTCCGGAGGTGTTGGTAAATATCTTATTATAATGGAGATTGTGGGTTTGTATGTCTGTAACCGAAACTATATTACTATACAAGTCACAATTCCCTTTGTTATTTACACACATTCTCCATGATTTAATTTTTTATTTAAACCTCAATTATTAGTAAAATTGTTTTACATCATTAAGACTGTTAACAATATCTACATACTAATAACATGCAATTATATTTATATATACAATGAAATAGCGGTTTTACAGTGTGAATGGGAAGACTAATTTGCATATTGATCTTAAAATTTGATTTTTAATAATATATGCTTAGTATTATTGATTCTAATTGTTTGGTTTTATCTTATTTGAATATGAGCAAAATCTCGGGGATAAATCTTAACAGAAATCTATTAACATAAAAGAAATAACTGTAATTTATTCTTTTCTTCCTATTTTAACTAAATAGTTAAATTAGGGAAATTTACCCACTGAAAGACGGGAGTAAGGGAAAATGGTGGAACAGTTAGTTTCAAAGCTGTTCTATTTTCCGATTATACCCCTCTGTTCCAAATATTTTTATCTGAATTCTTATTCAGTTTCATTAGCCTTTCTAATTTAACATGATATTTTATTATATTAAAACTTAAATACTTGCACCCGGAGGGTGCATATATTTGCTAGTATGTATATATGATCACAAATCACGGCACCAGAAAAATCTGGCAATTGTCACGACTGACGTGTTAGTTTCCTCCTTTTTCTTTTGCTCTGTATTGTGCCGTTTTGATCTAATATTGACTGTTGTCAGTGTTTAGTTATTCCTATCTTTTCATCTACGATGTTAATGAATTGGCTTGTCAAGTTCAGCGCTTTATCAAACCGGTTCTCCATGATAGATGGCCAAAATTCTTTGATATGGAATTGTAAGAAGACGCAGGCTCTTTTACTGCCAATGTTCTTAAACCGGTTAATGGTTGTCTGTTTGTTTGTCAATTGATTTACCCCCACCCAAACCCCGCTTTTCAGACCCCCACCCACCCGGGCCTTAATTCATTTTCAGATTTTACCCAATAAAATTTGGCTGACGCAGCCGATTTTGGCTTCTGGTTGGGTTAATAAATTTTCGCAGTGGATTACATTTAAAATTCCCTTTCTCGTATTTAGTAGTAATAGAAAGTTATTTATTTAAACTAGCAAGTAAGAAGATCCAGCCCAGATGAAGAAACAACTACTAGAATAAAAGAAGATCCAGCCAAAACACAGACCTTTCAGAAATAGGCAGACCAGGCAGATAGCATTTACACTTAAAATTCTCTTTCTGGTCTTTAACAGTAATAGAAAGTTATTTATTTAAACTTGGAAGTAAGAAGATCCAGCCCAGATAAAGAAAGATCTACCGGAAGATCCAGCTAAAGCCAAGACCAGTCAAGAGATAGGCAGACCAGCCAGATAGCATTTACAGTTAAAATTCTCTTTCTGGTCTTTAACAGTAATAGAAAGTCATTTATTTAAACTTGGAAGTAAGAAGATCCAGCCCAGATGAAGAAAGATCTACCGGAAGACCCAGCTAAAGCCCAGACCAGTCAAGAGATAGAAAAACTAGCCGGATAGCATTTACATTAAAAATTCTTCCTCTGGGCTTAAGTAGTAACAGAAAGTTATTTATTTAAACTAGCAAGAAGATCCAGCCCAGATAAAGAAACAACTACTAGAATAAAAGAAGATCCAGCCAAAACACAGAACAATCAAGAGATAGACAGACCAGCCAGATAGGATTTCCATTTAAAATTCCCTTTCTCGTATTTAGCAGTAATAGAAAGTTATTTATTTAAACTAGCAAGTAAGAAGATCCAGCCCAGATGAAGAAACATCTACTCGAATTAAAGAAGATCCAGCTAAAACCCAGACCAGTCCAGAGATAGGCAGACCAGTCAGATAGCATTTACACTTAAAATTCTCCTTCTGGTCTTTAACAGTAATAGAAAGTTATTTATCTAAACTTGGAAGTAAGAAGATCCAGCCCAGATAAAGAAAGATCTACCAGAAGACCCGGATTTTTCCTTTTATCGCCTTACCTAGCCAAGATTGTTCTCAAGAATTATAAAATTCCCTACATCTAACAATAACTTATTTTATCTTCTACACACACACACACACAACACACACACACACACACACATACACAACCTTGAGGTTTGTTTCAATTCCATTTATCGCAAAATATTTATACACACACGCGCAACCACACATTCATAAACACATAAACAAATGCACAATGCATTTTTCGATACAAACACTTACACATTCTAATACTCACACCGCAAAAAAGAATATTTCAAACCGTTCATTTTTTCAACGTTCTTTTTTCTCAGACTTCAAATTTTAAACAGACCGATAAACAGGGACTATTACTCGCCTTTCTCCTTATTCTGAGATAAAAACAAAGAATTTTTTATCACCTTCCACATACCAACAAAAGCCCTGAAGATGATCTAATTAATAGATCGAAACACTGCCAATAAACTCACCACTTACCTCATTTAAACCTGTGTTTTTCAATTTTTTATTATATACATACCGTCGGATTCACTTCCTTTTATTACCACACCAAACACACACACACACACACACACACATATATATAATATATTATAATATATATATATATATATATATATATGTATATAAAACATTTCGAACGAATTTAACTAATAGAAGTTTTTCACCGAACAGATGGACTCGCCACTTCAAATACATTTCTCTGTCCTGATTATAGTGGCTTGTTAAATACTAAAAACAATTACTTTCACAAGAAATCTTCTCCTGACAATAACCAACAGTCTAAACTAGTTGGGAAAAATAAACAGCATAAATAAACAGCATCTTTAGCTCAGTCGGTAGAGCGTTCGGCTAGAAACCACAAGGTTCATAATTCGATACCAGTCCTCGCCCACTCAGCGCATGAGTAGCAGAGGGATCTGTGCGGTAAAGTAAGGAGCTGATGGTAGGCGTGGCGCTCCACCTCAGACGCTGAAATAATCTCCTTGGTCTAGCGCAAGTGAAAAGGGGATATACTTCCTCGCTGATTGACTGATACCGACTTTAGACGACTTTATTATTATTATTATTATTTTATTATTATTATTATTATAATGATATATAGATAACCACTAAATACTCGCGTAGAATCGGCTGGAATGAATCAATATCTTGATTAATTCAGTGGATTTAACCCTGAAGATTCTAATGGTGAAACTCGAGTAGGTTATTCCTGTGTATACCATTATAATGATAAATTTGCTCTACTCACGTATTTAGTAGTTTATATTTGTTATATCGCTGTCTTACCATTGTGAAACTTGTATCAACTAACCATTGTGACAAATTTCACCGGTAAGTCACCTTTTTCATATATAAAATCATATATATATATATATATATAAGATTTTTGGATGTTTGTTTTAGAAGCAATGTACTTACGTCTACTTGCCTGCTATGGCAGGGGCGTGTAATAGTTTCCCTTGACAAGGTTAATTTCGCAGGATTGTTCGCTATGTACCGGCGGCCGAACGATATGGTCTCTGACTATGCCTGTGAAGTCCCGGTTTCGATTCTGTCGGAGGGGAGTCGTTAGTATACATCGCTGAAGAACTTAATAAGTCGAAACAGTCTGTACGGTGTTCTGCATGGCGAGCCATCCTTTGCGGGATTTACTTGTCAAGTTTATTTCTATAATTATCGAATTTTATACGATATATGCATTATTAATTGCCTTCTAGCAAAAATATAAATATAATATAATATATATATATATATATATATATATATAAAATACATATATTGCCTTAGTTTTTAGGAATTTAGCCAACTAAAGGTGAAATTACATATATATATATATATATATATATATATTGCCTTATTTTCTAGGAATTTAGCCAA
Source organism: Doryteuthis pealeii (assembly GCA_023376005.1). Taxonomy (NCBI): domain Eukaryota; kingdom Metazoa; phylum Mollusca; class Cephalopoda; order Myopsida; family Loliginidae; genus Doryteuthis; species Doryteuthis pealeii. The sequence continues at coordinate 50,126,749 of CM042180.1, read as the reverse complement.
CTAAAGGTGAAATTACATACATAATTATATATATATATATATATATATATATATATATATTCTTTTTTCTAAAAGCTTTTCAAGTTATATATTTTTATTATAATTTAGAGTCGATGCTAATTGTCAATCTTATAATTTGATTAAAATTCCCAAGATAATATGAAGCTGATATTATATTAAAAATATTGATTGAAAAAAAGAGCATATATCGATATATAATTATCTTAATGAATTTAATTATCTACCTCGTGTCATCAACATTTCAAATATCAACTCCGATGAAGATAAAAATGCCATATTAATAGAGGAGTACACATTGTTGTCAATAAAGATGAACTTCATTTTCCACATCTTCGGGTCAGTTTCTTTCCAATACAATTATGAATATCGCATAGGGGCAACCAAACGCTTTTGGAAATGTATCAATTAAATATTCACCTAGATTTGACAGCCGCCACTGCCGCATGGGTAGGAGACTTGGCGAACGAAAAATTCATTCAGGTCTCAACCCGGCCAGGGGTAGCTGTTAACGTGTAGCCACACTGATGAGAGGTGAACCTCGAAACACGTGTCTTGTATATATATATAATATATATATATATATATAATATAATATATATATATATATATATATATATATATATTATATAATATATTATATATATATATATATATATATATATATATATATATATATATATATATATATATATATATATATATATATATATATTATATATATATATAGGAAGCGCGTGTAATGGTTAAAGTCATAGGAAATGGACTCGTCAACACGAGTTCAAATCCTGGACGTGGTAATTGCATTTCACTTAGCGCTAATACCTTGGAAAAGTATGAATTCTACTCTCCATCCAGCTATGGTAAATAGTAAGGCAGACTGGGTTCTTTAACTATGGTTAGGCAATCGGTCTAGGAGAAGGAAAACTGATTTCAAACCTTTAAACTCCGCTTAAGAAATTGACCTTGTGTCACATCCTGCTCGTGCGGAGGGTGGTATGGTATATATATATATATATATTATATATATATATATATAATATATATATATTGAAGGCAATTACAATGCGTATATCGTATACAATTCGATAATAATTGAAAATGATAATGACAAGCAAACTCGGCGAATAATGCGCGCGACGTGGAACACCATACAGCTGTTTCAACTTTATTAAGTCTCATCAGCGGTGTATTTTCTACGAACTTTTATTCGCCGAGTTTGCTTGTCATGATTATTTTCAATATTAATCGAATTTTATACGATATACGCATTGTAATTGCCTTCAAAAATATGAATGATAATAATATACTTTACTTAACAATGCTTCAAAAGTAATTTATCAAATTTATTATTTCTTACACCTGAGCAAAGGCCTAATTTGAGATCATAGGTATACACCGCTGATGAGACTTAATAAAGTTAAAAACAGTTGTACGGTGTTCCAAGTCGCGCGCGTTATTCACCGAGTTTGCTAGTCATGATTAATTTTAATAACTATCGAATGTTATACGATATATGCATTGTAATTGCCTTAAAAATATTAATAATAATATACTTTACTTAACAATGCTTCAAAAGTAAATTATCAAATTCCATTATATATATATATATATATATATATATATATATATATTAAATATAACTATTTATACAGAGGTGTTAGTGAACATTTGCCTAAGGTTTCTGGCTAATGCCGTCTTCAGAATGCTGCACCTCTTGTGTTGGTAAACAAACGATTTACGGTTGAAATTAAGAACGCTGTTTATTTTAAATTAAGGCTCACAAAGTTCTCTCCCCTTCACAAAAAAAACAATTTTTTTCTGCGGAAAACAAATAAATAAAAAATATTATATGTCTATGAATATTTTTTTCTATGTATATATTTTTTCATTTTACGTTATTTTCCATGTATTTTTAGAGTTCAATCCTTTCCCTAGAATTTCTCCAAATTTAAACCAAATAAGAATGCAGATAAAAAGATTTTAAATAGAGGGGTGTATAATCAAAACATAGAACAACTGAAGCATACTTTCCATCACTCCCGTATTTCATTGCTAAATTTTCATAATTTAACTACTTAGTTAAAATAGGAAGTAAAGAATAACATTACAGTTATTTCTTCTTGTTAATGGATTTTTGCTCCTATTCATTAAGACAAAACCTAATAATTAGAAATCAATAATACTAAGCACATATTTATTAAAATCAAATATTTATTAAAATCAAATATTTAATATCAATATGCGAATTATGCTTCGCATTCACACTGTAAACCGCTATTTTGTTGTATATATAAATATAATTGCATGTTAGTATGTATATATGGTCAACAGTATTAATAATGTGTAGGGAATTATCTTCCTTTTGCCGGAAGAGTTATCTTCTCGCTGAGTTGCTGTTTGTTCCCACTATGGGGACCTCTGGTAGTTAAGCGCGTTCATTCAAACGCTGCTTCCTCTTTTTAGCTAGATCTTCTCGAGAACTGCTATGGGCTAGAGTCTATCTACCCCCTTCTCGGTGGGGCTTTTGCCCCCCCCCCCATTTACATTACTGTAACTCCTTTATACAGCATGGACTATCTTTTAGTTCCATGTCTGTAAAATTTATATGTTAGGTACATTTGGGTATCTTGTTTATACCTAAATATTGTATATGTATTTACATGTTCTATTCTCCTGTACATTATGTATCTTATCGTTTCCATGTGTTGTTATATCTTATTATAATGGAGATTGTGGGTTTGTATGTCTGTAACCGAAACTATATTACTATACAAGTCACAATTACCTTTGTTATTTACATCACATTCTCCATGATTTTATTTTTATTTAAACCTCAATTATAAATAAAATTGTTTTACATCATTAATACTGTTGACCATATCTACATACTAATAACATTCAATTGTATTT
>CM042180.1:50108818-50118818 GCA_023376005.1 Doryteuthis pealeii | reverse complement strand
CTTTTAATACACGCCTTATTTTACAAAAGATCTCAACAACTTCACAGTGGAGATCCCTTGTGGCATTAAGTTTGATCCGTGTTGAATAGAATCCTATGATCCTTTTGTTTTTCCTTGATAGGCAGAATCCTTGTTTATTGGTCCATATATCTGGAATCGTATGATGCTTGTGTTCGTCAGTGTACGAGCAACTGAACGCCTTTCCACCAAGGCCTTTAAATAGTTAACCGACCACTTATTTGGACGTGTTGACTGGCCGATTCAGTCCACACAGCCTCGAAGAGTCTATAAACGTAAGCACATTTTATATAGCTAAAATATTCCAATATCTATTTATCTTACTTTTATAGAATATCTTACTTATAAAAAAGAAACAATAAAATATCCAATTAAATATTATCGGTCGACAAGTGCTATTGATTTTTGGCTTTGGTCTTAATCATTCTGTGTTTCATAAGCCCTTTTTCATTCAAGAATATTTCTCGATTACATCCTACGTCTGACGTGACCCCGCCCCAAAAAATGTTACGATGTGTGTGGCCATTTTTTGGCTGCAGGTGAGGGCACTTTACAGTGGAGATCCCTTGTGGCATTAAATTTGATCTGTGTTGAGTAGAATCCTATGATCCTTTTTGTTTTTCATTGTTGGGCAGAATCCTTGTTTGTTGGTCCATGTATCTGGAATCGTATGATGCTTGTGTTCGTCAGTGCACGAGCAAACTGAACGTCTTTCCACCAAGTCCTTTAAATAGTTGTCCAACCATGTATCTAAACATGTTCATTGGCCGATTCAGTCCACACAGCCTCGGAGAGTCTATAAATATAAGTTGTGATCTATAGCATACCTTATATAGCTAAAATATTCCAATATTTATTTATCTTACATTTATAGAATATCTTACAATTATAGAATAGAAACAATAAAAAATCTAATTAAATATTATCGGTCGGCAAGTGCTATTGATTTTAGGCTTTGGTCTTAATCATTCTGTGTTTCATAAACCCTTTTTCGTTTAAGTATATTTCTTCATTACATCCGACGTCTGACTTGATATCCCCCTCCATAAAAAAAAAGAAAAAAAAACAACTACTAGTCACCTTGTAACGATTGGCGTGGTCATTGGTAGGCTGCAGGTGAGAGCACTTTACGGTGGAGATCCCTTGTGGCATTAGATCTGAATGGAATAGAATAATATGATCCTTGTGCTTTTGTGCAATTTTAATTGGTTAAATTCAATGTTTTTTTTATATTAAAAAAAAAATATATATATATATATATATATATATATATATTATAATGGAGATTGTGTGTTTTTCTGTCTGTAACCGAAACTATATTACTAATCGAGTCACAATTCCCTTAGTTATTCACCTCACATTCTCCATGATTGCATTTTAACCATTTTGATAATTAATAAAATTGTCTTACATTATTAATACTGTTAACCATATCTACATACGAATAACATATAATTATATGTATATATACAACAAAATAGCGGTTTACAGTGTGAAAGGGAAGGCTAATTTGCATATTGATATTAAAAAATCGAATTTAATAAATATGTGCTCAGTGTTATTGATTTCTAATTGTTTGGTTTTATTTTAATGAATATAAGCAAAAATCTCTTCAATAAATCTTAAATGAAATCCATTAACAAGAAAAAATAACTGTAAGTTTATTCTTACTTCCTATTTTAACTAAATACTTACATTAGAAGAAATAGCAATGAAAGACGAGAGTGACGGAAGAGTAAGTTTCAGTTGTTCTATGTTTCAAATCTTTTGATCTGCATTCTTATTTAGTTTCATTAGCCTTTCTAATTTTATATAATATCTTATTACATTCAAAATTAAATACTTGCACCCGGAGGGTGCATATATTGCTAGTATATAATATATATATATATATATATATATATATATATATATATATAAGCATAATCATATATACATATATATATATTTATTATGATATATATATATATATATATATATATATATATATATATATATATATATCATCATCATCATCATGTCGCGCTTTCAGCGCGGATATCCATGACAATCTCTCTCCATCCGTCCCTATCGCTCATTATTCTCGGGAGGTCCTCTATGCAGCATCCTGCATCCGCACAGAGCTGATCAACGTACGTTTTTGCTGGTCGGCCCACGCTGGCTTGTCCATGTGCTGGCTTCCACAGGAGGACGTCGCTTATGAGTTCGTCATGAGTAAAGAAATAACAAAAGACTTAGAGATTTAGCATTATAGTCTATTTCAGGGAGCTTAGACAAATATTTAAGATTTAGACTATTTGTCTAAGCTCCCTGAAATAGACTATAATGCTAAATCTCTAAGTCTTTTGTTATTTCTTTACTTATATATTTGCTCTGTGACTCTAACATTAAGAGCACACATTGAGCTCTCAAACTGCGACTTGGTTTTATTTAAATAAAACTCTTGTGTCGTAAGGAAGATTTCTTCTCTGGACTTTTGGATTATATATATATATATATATATATATATATATATATATATATATATATAATATACCAAGCGTGTTGGTAAAATCTGACAGATTTTAGCCCTGAAGAGCTTTATGCGAAACTAATAGTAGGTTCGTCTGACTCAGTAGATTATCTTTATTATATATACTAGCAAATATATGCACCCTCCGGGTGCAAGTATCTAAGTTTTAATGTAATAAAATATTGTATTAAATTAGAAAGGCTAATGAAACTAAATAAGAATACAGATAAAAAGATTTGAAACAGAGAGGGGTATAATCGAAAATTAGAACAACTGAAACTTACTCTTCCATCACTCCCATCTTTCATTGTTATTTTTTCTAATCTAAGTATTTAGTTAAAAGAGAAGTAAAGAATAAAATGACAGTTATTTTTTCTTGTTAATGGATTTTATTTAAGATTCATTGAAGAGATGTTTACTTATATTCATTAAAATAAAACTAAACAGTTAAAAATAAATAATACTAAGCACATATTTAATAAAATCACATTTTTAATATCAATATGCAAATTAGCCTTCCCGTTCACACTGTAAACCGCTATTTTGTTGTATATATAAATATAAGTGCATGTTGTTAATATGTTGATATGGTCAACAGTGGCTTCGGCCTCTGGACCATTGATATAATTAATAGCGTCGATTCCAGGGGGCCATCCCCCCAGGCAACACCTGCCCCCTTGATTTAAAGGGGCAGGGCTGGGTTTATTGCCCAGTGCCTGAGGCGCCCCCCTTGAGGGGGAATGCCGACGGGATCGACGCAATTTTTTCACCTGCCACTCCATGAGCTTCGGCTTGTGGGTGGTCCCACGTTAATAGGGACTTTGTGCCTGACCCGTACAAGTGGGGTACGCGGTAAATATCATGTAGATATGGCCAACAGTATTAATAATGTAAAACAATTTTATTAATAACTGAAGGTTTAAAAGAATGAAATCATGGAGAATTTGACGTAAATAATTAAGGGAATTGTGACTTGAGTAGTAATATAGTTTCGGTTACAGTCGGAAAAGTACACAATCTCCATTATAATAAGATATATATATATATCTTATTATAATGGAGATTGTGTGTTTTTCTGTCTGTAACCGAAACTATATTACTACTCAAGTCACAATTCCCTTAATTATTTACGTCAAATTCTCCATGATTTCATTCTTTTAAACCTTCAGTTATTAATAAAATTGTTTTACATTATTAATACTGTTGACCACATCTACGTACTAATAACATGCAATTGTATTTATATATACAACATAATAGTGGTTTACAGTTTGAACGAGAAGGCTAATTTGCATATTGATATTTAAAATTTTATTTTAATAAATATGTGCTTGGTATTATTGATTTCTAATTGTTTGGTTTTATCTTAAGAAATATAAACAAAAATCTCGTGGATAAATCTTAAAAGAAATTTATTTACAAGAAGAAATAACTGTAATATTATCCTTTACTTCCTATTTTAACTAAATAGTTAAATTAGGAAAATTTACCAATGAAAGACGGGAGTAATGGAAAATGATGGAATAGTTAGTTTCAAAGTTGTTCTATTTTACGATTATACCCCCTCTGTTGCAGATCTTTTTATCTGCATTCTTAGTCAGTTTCATTAGCCTTTCTAATTTAATACGATATTTTATTATATCAAAACTTAAATACTTGCACCCGGAGGGTGCATATATTTGCTAGTATAATATATATATATTATTGGACACAAAAACCAGACAGCTGGCATAAAAATGTTATTAAGACAATTGATGATAATTGATGTAGTTTATGACTTGTTAGAACAATTTATAGCCATTTAATATTTGGCACCCATTAACATCAATTATTTCTTGATAATGTCTGGCCAAACTTTTCACAAAGATCATGTGATAATTGTTGTAAACAATCATTCAATATGTTAAATTACTCAGTTTTATTTGAAGACGTGCGGTTTTTAATATTTCTATAGAATATTGACCATATTCGTTCAGATATCAGTCAGGACATTTATGTGATAGTGAGCAAGTGGCTGTACAGCTGCTGTCTTGTGGGATATTTGTTGGCGTATTTGAGGGTATAAACTGTGCTGATGATCGCATGTTGTATTCATAAACTCTTCCAAAACTGCGTTGGCTGAATCAGACAATCTATTTCTCTGAATTTCTTAGATGAGGCTTGATGATTAGTATTATTTGCATTATTCAGACTATTGTCCTCATCTTTATTGTTATCTACATTATTTCTCTGAATGTTTGAGATGAGGCTTGATGATTAGTATTATCTGCATTATTCGGACTATTGTCCTCATCTTTATTGTTATCTACACTATTTCTCTGAATTTTTTTAGATGAGGCTTGATGATTAGTATTATCTGCATTATTCAGACTATTGTCCTCATCTTTATTGTTATCTACATTATTTCTCTGAATGTTTGAGATGAGGCTTGATGATTAGTATTATCTGCATTATTCAGACTATTGTCCTCATCTTTATTGTTATCTACACTATTTCTCTGAATTTTTGAGATGAGGCTTGATGATTAGTATTATCTGCATTCTTCCGCAGATTTCACATGGTTTGCACTGTTCAAATCAGAAGCAGTGCATTTGATTCCCCACCATTCTAAATAGCCTCAAAGCAAATATTTTGGGGAGATTAAAATGATGTTTGCTACAAACCAATTCTAAACAATACAGAGATTATATTTATAAGCAGATAATAAATGGAATAAAACCGACAGTATAATGAAAAGAACTAGAAAAACAAATATTAAATATTATGCTAACAGATATCTGTTTCAACCTGTGGGGTTTATAAAATATAATTCAATTGAATTATACTTTATAAACCCCACAGATTGAAACAGATATCTGTTAGCATAATATTCAATATTTTTTTTTAATTCTTTCCATCAGAGTTTATATCTATAAAAATAATTCTGAAAAAAAAAAGCATTTTTCTTTGAAAAATATTTTTCAAATAACCCAAGTATTTTCGTATCTGAATGTTCGACCAGTTGTATGCCAGTTTAAAAATTAATCCATATATCTTTGTAAACAGTGTGTCATCTTCAAAGCTTTAACTGTTGAAATAGGTTCATAAACCCCGAAGATATGAGACCATAAAAAGTGGTTTAGGTTTTTCTTCTCGTTTCAAATCTCAAAGGTTCTAATATTTCTCATGGAACACCGAGCCAATCTAAATATATTTCAGTTTTTATTGCGTTGTTTGTTGCTCTCAACTCTTTGTACCATTGACCGGGTTTTCTCGGTCGTAAAATTTGAAAAAGACTTAAAAGCAATATGGCGGATGCAATATGGAGGACAAGATGTATATGTAACTAGAGAATCCATTAAGGCGTTGTTTGTTTATATAACGACACTTAATATCATGGCTTCCATTTTGTAAGGAGTGACACATTCTTAGAAGCATTACATAAGATGTCTGTTGTCAATATTAAGAAAGATGTAAATCGATTGATAAAAAAAGTAATTCCTAGAAATATGCCCGCTCCGTGTGCAAGTATATAATTTTTAATGTAATGAAATATCATATCAAATTAGAAAGGCTAATGAAACTGAATAAGAATTCAGATGAAAGATTTGAAACAAAGGGTGTATAATCGAAAAATAGAACAACTGAAGCTTACTCTACCATCACTCCCATCTTTCATTGCTAAACTGTTCTAATTTAACTATTTAGTTAAAATAGGAAGTAAAGAATAAAATTATAATTTAAATAAAACGAAAAGACAGACAAATACCTGGACCTTGCCAGAGAATTGAAAAAGCTGTGGAATATGAGAGGAAAGTGATACCAATTGTCGTTGGTGCACTTGGAACAGTCCCAATAAACTTCGAAAAAAGACTGGAGGATCTAGAAATCAGAGGAAGAATAGAGACCGTCCAGACTACTGCATTGCTGCAATTGGCTCGAATACTCAGAAGAAACCTGAGGGGATTTGTTGTCACAAAGACTCCAGTGAAATACCATCAGCTAACGCTGATGTGAAAAATTCAAAAGGAGCGATAATAATAATAATAATAATAATAATAATAATAATAATAATAAAGTCTGGATGAACCTGTGAATATACCACAGTATGATAATCTAATTATTACGTTTTATATGTTTATTTAAGAGCTATTACGTTAGTTCAAATAACAAAGGGAACAGATAATAATAATATAATAATAATAATAATAATAATAATAATAATAATAATAATAATAAGTCTGACTGAACCTGTTGATATATCACAGTATGATAATTTAATTATTACAGCGTTTGAAATGTTTACTTAAGAGCTATTATTAAATTATTCAATACGTAAAAAAGAAAATAATATTGATTTAACTCTACTCTTTCTTTGTTTCATTATTGAAATAACTAAGGGAATTGTGACGTCTGTGGTGGCATATTTTCTATTATAATAATACTAGGATAACAAAAACTGCTCAAAATAATATTGAGAAAATCATGTTTTCCATGTTAAGAAAACGTGGGCGGAAACATTATAAAAGCTATGGACTTTATCGCAGACAGACGGATTTAGTTGAAATAACAAAGGGAACAGATAATAATAATAATAATAATAATAATAATAATAATAATAATAATAATAATAATAATAATGTTTGGAAATCAGAGGAAGGGTTGAAACCATTCAGAACACTGCACTGCTGCAATCTGCCAGAATACTCAGAAGAGTCCTGGAGACCTGAGGAGACTTGCTGTCACTCAGATTCCAGTGAAAGACCATCAGCTAATGCTGATGTGAAAACTTAAAAGGAGAAAATAATAATAATAATAATAATAATAATAATAATAATAATAATAAGTCTGACTGAACCTGTTGATGTATCACAGTATGATAATTTAATTATTAGACGTTTGATATGTTTATTTAAGAGCTATTACTAAATAATTCAATATGTAAAAAGTAAAATAATTGATATATCACAGTATGGTAATTTGATTATTACAACGTTTGAAATGTTTATTTAAGAGCTATTACTAAATAATTCAATTTGTAAAAAGGAAAATAATCTTGATTTAAATCTACTCTTTCAGTGTTTCTTTCTTCAAATAACTAAGGGAATAGTGACGTCTGTGGTGGCCTAGTTTCTATTATAATAATACTAAGTTAACAAAAACAGCCGAATAATATTGAGAAAATTACGTTTTCCATGTTAAGAAAACGTGGACGGAAACATTGTAAAAGCTATGGACTTTATCGGAGACAGACGGATTTAGTGAGTCCTGTTGAAATAACAAAGGGAATACATAATAATAATAATAATAATAATAATAATAATAATAATAATAATAATAATAATGATAATAAGTCTGGCTGAGCCTGTTGATATACCACAGTATGATAATTTAATTATTACAGCGTTTGAAATGTTTACTTAAGAGCTATTACTAAATAATCCAATATGTAAAAAGGAAAATAATCTTGATTTAACTCAACTCTTTCATTGTTTCTTTATTGAAATAACCAAGGGAATTGTGACGTCTGTGGTGACATCATTTCCATAGTATTGGGATAATCATTTTTTCCATGTTAACAAAACGTGGGCGGAAAGATTGTCAAAGCTATGGACTTTATCGGCGACTAAGACGGATTTAGTGTGTCCTGTTGAAATAACAAAAGGAATTGTGACGTCCGTGGTGATATTGGTTTTGTTACCGACAAAGGTACACATAATATATATTATATATATATATTTACCAACCCCTCCGCACGAGCAGGATGCGACACAAGGTCAATTTTTCTTAAGCTCTGTGACTCTAACAATAAGAGCACACATTGAGCTCTCAAACTGCGACAGGTTGTTTAAAAACTCCTATGCGTAATGAAGATTCTTCTCTGGACTTTTGGATTATATATATATATATATATATATACCAACCCCTTCGCACGAACAGGCGGTGACACGCGGTCAATTTCTTAAGCGAAGTTCAACAGGTTTGAATTCAGAGTTTGAATTCAGAGTTTTCCTTCTCCTATACCGGTTGCCTAACCAAGGTTAAAGAGCCCAGTCTGCCCTACTATTTGCCCATAGGTGGAGGGAGAGTAGGATTCATACCTTTCCCAAGGGTATTAGCGCTAAGTGAAATGCAATTACCACGTCCAGGATTTGAACTCGGAGCGACGAGTCCATTTCCCATGCTTTAACCATTACACCACGCGCTTCCTAATACATAATATATATAATAATAATAATAATAATAATAATAATAATAATAATAATAAGACTAGCAGAACATGTGGATATACCACAGTATGATGATTTAATTAGTACAGCGTTTGATATATTCAAGAGCTATTGCTAAATAGTTTAATATGTAAAAGGTATAACAATCTTGAGTTAACTGTACTTTTTCTTTGTTTCCTATTATATTTTTTCGGTTTACCATGTTCTTCTACTGTCTTTCTTTCTTTATAATAAAAACAGAATGGTCCATTATTTAGCTGAGGGGACGACACTTTAAATAAGAATTCGGCAGATAAGCAACTCAAGATAATCAGAATTTAGATTTTTTTAGAATTTCATCCTGGACAATTTGGACGGTCTAATTTTTAACCAGAGGGTGTTGCAAGCTGATAACGGTCGGAAGATTAAGGAACACGAGTATCAATACGTAGATAAGAAAAACATAATTATTTTTCCATATAAAGTAAACGTGCACTGAAAGATTGTAAAAGCAAGGGACTTCATTGTTGCGTACCCTACTTCTTTACTTTTTTACTTTCTTCTATTCTTCTTCTGTTCTTAACATCTGGACTTCTAGCGTTTTGGTCTTCGTCTAGGGTGATCGGTCGCACTTGGCTCATTTCTTCTTCCAATCAGTCCTGTTACCAAGACACCCATTAATCACAAGACCGTGTTATTTTTTCTTAAGCTTTTATTTCCTTAACTATACATTTCATGTAACTAAATAGCTGACTAGCATAGCGCGCGTATGCAGTGAGCTTCAGCTAAGGCAGAAAGACCTTATCTGCCCGACGTCTAACTGAAAACTAAGGACACAACCAGGTCCACGTGACTATTTCGCGGGCTTTCTGTACTATTCCATGGAAAGTCCCGCCCGTGATATGAAAAGAGCCATCCCTTTAGAATTACAGGGGTTGACAATAATCTTATGCAACCGCATAGATTATGTAACATTATCAGTGATTGAGATGGATTTATTATGTTCTCTTAAAATAACTAAGTGAATTGTGACATCAGTGGTGACACTGTTTCTGTTCCCGACAAACAGTCACATTTTTTTCTATTATAATAATGTTGCATACTGGCATGAAATTCTATATGTTATATAGCGGCTTCTTCTTCACGTTGCTAAATCGCGTATCTGTATACGTAGCGGGTATGGTCACAGTACCCAAAGCGATGTATGTTAGTAGTCAGCTACGACCGACTACTGGACTTAAATAACAACAGATACGTATGTACAAAAGAGGACCCTTCTTTA
>CM042180.1:50073818-50101318 GCA_023376005.1 Doryteuthis pealeii | reverse complement strand
CACTACATATATATATATATATATATATATATATATATATATATATATATATTTATATATCTGTCCCTCTCTCTCTCTCTGCTTTTCTTTCACTATTCTCTATCTCTCTATTTCTCTTTCTCTTTTTCTTTCTATTTGGGGTTCTCCTTCTATCTATCTATCTATCTATCTATCTACCAATCTACAAATCCACCACTCTCTCTATCACTCTATCTGCCCCTCTCTCTCTCTCTCTCTTTAATTTTCTTTCTCTCTCTCTCTCTCTCTCTCACACACACACACACACATACAGAGACAGACATACACACTCTCTCTGTGTCTACAATTAACTCGTAAATACAACAGTGAAGTAACAGCTGTACACATCTTAAAACCTTACTAAAACTCTCTATCTCTCTCCATCACTCCCCCCTCTCTCTCTCTCTCTCTCTCTCCCTCTCTCTCTTTGCCTGTCTATCTTTCTTCGACAGTCGGAAATATAGTCACACACACACACACACACACACACACACACACACACACACACACACTGTCTTTCTCTTGCTTTCTCAGTTTCATTTTTCGTTCTTTTAACATTTCTTTCTCTTCTTTTTGTTTCCTTCATTCATTCTTTCTTTTTTTCTTATTTCTTCCTTTTTTATTCTCTATTCATCTCTCTCTCTCTCTCTCTCTCTCTCTCTCTCTCTCTCTCTCTCTCTCTCTCTCTCTCTTCCACGGTCGGAAATATAGTGGTAAACACCCCCCATACACATATTTATTAATCCCTATACAAAGAATGTCCCCATTCTCAATTTATCAAATTATGAAAATCGGCTTTAATAAATAATTCCTTTCTGTGATTGATATAAAATATTATTGTTTTATATCTCAATCGTATTAACGAACCTGTTCGCTGGGGCAGTAGAATACACTGACTGCCCATCTGCAGATGTATTAACCCCTCCCCCCAAAGGGCCTTGTGTCAACCCTTGTTGGCTTAATTCATGTCGAAGATATTTTCGGTAATTTAAGAGGAAGTGCATCCCGGTCTCCTGCCTCGAAAATTGCTACCCGGTGACTATCAAAATAACGTCCCCAGCTCGTCGTAATTCTTGTTTATTTATCGTAATTTGTCGTAATTCTTGTTTAGATATGAAGATGGATATATAGTTTGGAATAGACTGAGATAGATAGATAGATAAACAAATAAAATAATATAGTTTCTCCGTTGTCAGGGTCACCCTGGGAATAACGGCAATAAATTTGGTATTCCCCACTACCAAGTGTTCCCAAAATTCAACCTCACCACTAGATACTGTTTACCCTCATACCCAGGACATAAAAGTGGAGAAAGAAGAGATCTTAGAAAAAATAAAATAAATAAGACGAAATGTTTAGGAAAAAAAAGGAGAAGAACAAAAAATAACATAAACACGATTAATGAAAGAAAATAAATTATTCCATACCACCCCCTAGAACTCTAAAAATTACCTGGCATAGAAGGGAGGATCAAAGTGTAGTATCTGTTCCAGATTCTATGCTTTGACCTTACCTTCTATACCCAGCCTCGGCTGGGGGTCCAGTGTGCTTCGGCCTCTGGACCGGTGAAGTACAGTTAATGGCATCGATCCAGGGGGGCCATCCCCCAGATCCTTGCAATTTTTATGTGCCCACGTAAAAACGAGACCTTGTGTCCAGCCCTCATAAGTGGGATGAGCAGGCAAATACCCTTGGATGCAGTGAAACTTATTGATGAAAGAGATGACAAAGAGAGGTGGCTGATGAAAAGATGAGAGAATCAATAGGATGAAGGGGAAACGAAGAGGCGGTCACAAAAAGACTTGTTTCAACCGAATTTGAAACTCACCACTAGAAACTGTTTCCCGTCATACCCAGGACGTAAAAGGGGGAGGGGGAAGAGATCTTAGAAAAATAAAACAAATAAGAATAGCTAAAGAAAAAGGAAAACAAAAAAGAAAATAAACACAATTAATCAAAGAAAATAAATTATTCCACACTCCCCTCCCCCAGAACTCTAACATTGGCAATTCACCATTGGATGCAGTTAAACTTATTGATGGAGCCCTTACAGGTACTACCAATCCGGGTCAGAGTCACCCTGGGAATAATGGTATGTTTTGCATACCTCTTTACTTACTTCTATTCTTCTTCTGGCGTCTTTGACATCTTACGTCTTCTTCTAACATCTCTTCTAGCGTCTGGACTTCGTCTTGGTGGTCTGTCGCACTTAACTCATTTCTTCTTCTAGATCAGTTTTGTTACCAAGACATTCACCAACCACAAAACCGGGTTATTTTCTTAAGCTTTTATGTACTTATTATTTTACTTAACTAAACATTTCATGTAACTAACATAGCGCGCGTATGCAGTGAGTTCCAGTTAAGGCAGGACGTCCTCTCTGCCCGACGTCCAACTGAAAACTGAAGACCCAAACAGGTCCCACGTGACTTCACGTATTTCGCGGGCTTTCTGTAATCTTCCATGGAAAGTCCTGCCCGTGATATGAAAAGCGCCATCCCTTTAGAAATACAGGGGATTGACAATAATCTTATGCAATCGCATAGATTATGTAACAAATGAAGTTGGTATTCCATACTACCAAGAATCTCTGAAATGGAACCTCACCATTAGATACTGTTTACCATCATACCCACGACATAAAAGGGTGAGATGAAGAAATCTTTAAAAATAAAACAAATAAGATGAATACGTAACGAAAAAAGAGAAGAACAAAAATAAAATAAACATGACTAATCAAAGAAAATAAATTAACCAAAAAAAATAAATAAAATAAAAATTGAAGGGAATAAGTCGTAGTTCCTATTGGGTAAACCAGCAAAGGGGGACGTAGCCGTTGTTGGCACCGTTCGATTCTTGGAAAGTACAGAGCGGATGGCTAGTCTCCAAGACATCTTAAGACAAGCCAGAATTCCGGATACTTTTAGAAAAACTCGCAGATCTACCATTATATGTCTATTTGAAAACCGCTTCTTTATCCGCTACCAAAATTTGTTGAGGCCATTTTGCCCTCTTTTTGGCCAATTTTCGATTAATAAGATCTGTATTGACGCTATACACAAATGACTTTCGTTCTCATTCTTGTTCACTGACGTGCCAACAAACCAGAAAGCCGGCTGAGCAAAGGAAGAGGAAGGGACAAAAAGAAAACTGTTTATTTTAAAAACTTGTTAGAAACAGAGTTTGGTGCTAGTCTCAATCCGGTACACGTCTACAAAACATTTTTAACATATACACAGAAACCTTAGTGGAATCGCCACAGGCCGAAATCTATCTCTATCTCCAAACAAATATTAGATTAAGTAAGGAACGTTTGTCAGCTTCTCAGTCATTCATTTGAAATTGTATTCCGATAAATGCAACTTGTGCTGAGCAGAGGGTCCGTCAAAAAGTAATGTCATATTGTTTAGGACAGGTATAATTACCAACATAAGAACATGTATCTCACATCAAAATAAAGCTTTTCTTCCGTTGATCACATCCCTACTTCACCACATAGGTTAGTCAAAAATTAATGTCATTTTGTTTCGGACAGGTATAATTACCAACCCAAGAACATGTATCCTACATCAAAATAAAGCTTGTCCTCTGCTCATCACTTCCCTACTTCTCCACATAGTCACTGCTTCTCTCAATAATAAGGTTCCACTTCAAATGCCCTATAAAATTCTGTTGGCTGTTCTATGAGCCACTTCTACACAACAGATTTCACTTCCTCGTAACTGGAATAATGTTTGTCTCTCAAACCCTTTTTCATGGGATCGATCAGATGATAGTCTGAAGGCGCTAAATCTAGTGAGTATGGAGGATGCGGTAAAGTTGTCCACTCGAATGAGGCAAACAGAGGGTCTGTCAAAAAGTAATGCAATTTGTTTAGGACAGGTATAGTTACCAATAAAGGAACATATATCATACATTAAAATGAAGCTTGTCCTCTGTTGATCACACCCCTACTTCTCCACATAGGTGAGTAAAAAAGTAATGCCAATTTGTTTAGGACAGGTATAATTACCAACACAGGAACATGTATCATACATCAAAATAAAGCTGTTTCTCTGGAGATCACATCGCTCACTACATAGGTGAATCAAAAGGTAATGCCATTTTATTTAGGACAGGTATATTTACCAACACAGGATCCTGTATCCTACATCAAAATAAAGCTTTCCTTTGTTGATCACATCCCTACTTCTCCACATAGTCACTGCTTCTCTCAATAATAAGGTTCCACCTTCAAATGAGAGCATGTATCCCTGCCCTATAAAACTCATTGACTGTTCTATGAGCCATTTCTACACAACAGATTTCCCTTCCTCGTCACTGGAATAATGTTTGTCTCTCAAACCCTTTTTCATGGGACCGATCAGATGATAGTCTGAAGGCGCTAAATCTAGTGAGTATGGAGGATGCGGTGAAGTTGTCCACTCGAATGAGGCTATTTTCTCATTTGGCCTGATCCTTGTGTGAGATTGAGCATTGTTACGCAGAAGGAGGATATTGTCGATTGGCAAGTTGGGTCTTACTTATCGGATTCTTGTTCTGAGCCTCATTAGGCTCTCAATGTAGGCCTCCGTTTTATAATAATAAAAAAAACTTCACATGAAATAAAGAAAATCGCATTATTTTTTTTACTCACCTCTCGTATGTCTATTTAAAAACTGCTTCATTATCCACTACCAAAATTTGTTGTGGCCACTTTGCCATCAAAATGAAGCTGGTCCTCTGTGGATCCCATCCCTATTTCTCCACATAGGTGAGTCAAAAAGTAATGCCATTTTGTTTAGGGCAGGTATAATTACCAACACAGGAACCTGTATCATACATCAAATTGAAGCTGGTCTCTGTGGATGACATCCTTCACTTATCCACATAGGTTAGTCAAAAAGTAATGTCAGTTTGTTTAGGGCAGGTATAATTACCAAACCAGGAACATGTATCATACATCAAAATGAAGCAGTTTCTCTGTAGATCACATCCTTACATCTCCACATAGATGAGTAAAAAGGGATTGCAATTTTGTTTAGGACAGGTATAATTACCAACATAGGAACATGTATCATACATCAAAATGAAGCTGGTCTTCTGTGGATCACATCCCTACTTCTCCCCATAGTCACTGTTTCTCTCAATAATAATAATATTCCACGGTCAAACGAGAGCATGTAACCCATGTCCTATAAAACTACGTCGACTCTTCTATGAGCCATCTCGTCAATACAGATATCTCTCCCCGTCACTAGAATAATGTTTGCCTTTATACTATCATCTCTTCGGCCCTATGAAATATTGCTTTCCGAAAAATCTTTCTGAACATTATGTTAACATCACGAACACAAGAGCAATAGACGCGGTGAAGAAAAAAAGTGAGAACGCGGTTTATAACGGATATTTATTTAGATGTCACTTCCAAGGCGATTTATCTGGTGAAAGGCATATGATGCTTTGAAACCGACGGTAATAAATCTGCCAGTAATATATATATATATATATATATATATATATATATATATATATGTGTGTGTGGGGGGTGTTTTCATATATATACTAGAAGGCGGTGGCTGGGGTCTTTATGTTACATAATTATTAGTTACCTAATATTTATGTGCATTAGTGTAGAAACAAGATGGCGTTTTAAGTGCAGCTGACGGCCTTGAAGATTGAGTGACAAGCTTGACCTCAGTCCTAACCCTATCTTCCGGGTATAGCCGTGAGAACCGGTAAAGAGGACCCTCTCTTCCGGTTTAGATAGTAAGTAAGATTTTAGTCAGTCGGCGAGAAATCACGACGGTGGTGAGTCGTGTTATACACGCTCCGACTCATTCTGTGCAGATGTCTGGTTAGGGATTTAAAAATAAAATATGATCAAAGTAAATCGAAGTCTTGTGTTATTACCTCTAAAAACTAACAATGACACAGGGCTTCTGATAAAGAGAAATCCCCAATAGAAGACCAGACCCGAAGTCCCCAAGAAAGTCCAGACCTTAGAAGATTCCAGACCAAGACAAGATATTATAAGATTCCAAAGACGACCAGAAGAATAGAGTAAGAAAGAAGTAAGTAAAGAAATAATGAAGAGGGTATACAACATTTAGTGTCCTGGGTATGATATTAAACTGAATCTCGTGATGAATTTCCAGTTTCGAGATTTGGGAAGTGTGAAGTATATTTTCATTGCCATTATTTCCAGGTCCAATCTGCTTCGGAGTGGTAGTACCTGTTAGGGTCCTATATATGGGATAAATAGATAAAAAATGATTTTACAAAACATGAGTTTAAAAAAGAAATGAGTTTGAAACAAAAATTGCATACCCAACAAAAATAATAAAAGTTTGAAAAATAGACCATTAATTAAGACTGAGCCTGTTCTAGTAGTGACCACCCCAAGCGGATTTAACAGGTTCGAATTCAGAGTTTTCCTTCTCCTAGAATGGTTGCGTAAATGTTAAAATTCTTATAATATGTTGAAAGGCTCAGGGTAACCTTCCAACGTGGGTATATATAAGTACAAGAAATAATCTGATATATCCGGGTTAAGGGATATATTCTGAAGTTCGTATTTGGTATATTATCGCAGTAGTAATTGGTACATCCGTCGGTCGTGCTGTCGTCTAGCGAGTAAGTTAGCTTGTAAGCATAAGGTCGTCGGCTATCGAGTAAGTGTAGGTCTAGGTACTTGGACCAACATAGTGTCGACTATTTATTCATGACACTGTCCAATGAGATTATAGTAAGGGAGTACCAAGGTATTTACATATTCATTATATCATAATTCATCAAAGAAGTTATAAGATATAACAACCATTAACTTTGATACGTGAGCAAATAGCAATACAGTCAACACAAGAATATATATACTCATAACAAGGTATAGCAATACATAGACAATAGATACATAAACGCATTATAAAGAAAGTAGGATGTAGGACTTATGTCCTAAGGGTTGTCACTTACTGATAGCTAAGTTGAGGGTAAAGCCCCATCCCATTTAAAGGGAAGAGTAAAATCATTCTATGATTCATGTTTATATTTTTTAAAAGGATTCTTATGTATTTTTCTTGTAAATCATTGTACAATTCATTTTTATAGTAAAATCATTGTCAAATGCATTTTTATAGTAAAATCATTGTCAAATGCATTTCTATAGTAAAATCATAGTCCAATGAATTTTTATAGTAAAATAATTGTCCAATGCATTTTCATAATAAAATCATTGTCCAATGCATTTTTATAGTAAAAATCATTGTCAAATGCATTTTTATAGTAAAATCATTGTCAAATGCATTTTTATAGTAAAATAATTGTCCAATGCATTTTCATAATAAAATCATTGTCAAATGCATTTTTATAGTAAAATCATTGTCAAATGCATTTTTATAGTAAAATCATAGTCCAATGAATTTTTATAGTAAAATAATTGTCCAATGCATTTTCATAATAAAATCATTGTCCAATGCATTTTTATAGTAAAATCATTGTCAAATGCATTTTTATAGTAAAATCATAGTCCAATGAATTTTATAGTAAATAATTGTCCAATGCATTTTCATAATAAAATCATTGTCCAATGCATTTTTATAGTAAAATCATTGTCAAATGCATTTTTATAGTAAAATCATAGTCCAATGAATTTTTATAGTAAAATAATTGTCCAATGCATTTTCATAATAAAATCATTGTCAAATGCATTTTTATAGTAAAATCATTGTCAAATGCATTTTTATAGTAAAATCATAGTCCAATGAATTTTTATAGTAAAATAATTGTCCAATGCATTTTCATAATAAAATCATTGTCCAATGCATTTTTATAGTAAAAATCATTGTCAAATGCATTTTTATAGTAAAATCATTGTCAAATGCATTTTTATAGTAAAATAATTGTCCAATGCATTTTCATAATAAAATCATTGTCAAATGCATTTTTATAGTAAAATCATTGTCAAATGCATTTTTATAGTAAAATCATAGTCCAATGAATTTTATAGTAAAATAATTGTCCAATGCATTTTCATAATAAAATCATTGTCCAATGCATTTTTATAGTAAAATCATTGTCAAATGCATTTTTATAGTAAAATCATAGTCCAATGAATTTTTATAGTAAAATAATTGTCCAATGCATTTTCATAATAAAATCATTGTCAAATGCATTTTTATAGTAAAATCATTAACCAAAGCATGTTAAAATAAAATTATTGGCCACTGTATTTTGTAGTAAGACCATTGTTTAATACATTTTTATGGTAAAATCCTTGGTCAATGCATTTTAATGTAAAAATCAATGAGTAATGCATTTTAATAGTAAAATCTTTGTCATAAGCATTCTTATCGTAAGTTGAAAGGCTCAGGGTAACCTTCCAACGTGGGTACATATAAGTACAAGAAATAATCCATCCAAGAAGTTATAAGATATAATAACCATTAACTTTAATACGTGAGCAAATAGAAATACATTCAAGACAATAATATATATATTCATAAAAAGGTATAGCAATACATAGACAACAGATACATAAACGCATTATAAAGAAAGTAGGACGTACGACTTATGTCCTAAGGGTTGTCCCTTACTGATAGCTAAGTGGAGGGTAAAGCCCCCTCCCATTTAAGGGGAAGAGTAAAATCATTCTATGATTCATGTTTATATTTTTTAAAGGATTCTTATGTATTTTTCTAGTAAATCATTGTACAATTCATTTTTATAGTAAAATAATCGTCCAATGCATTTTTATTGTAAAATCATTGTCCAATGCATTTTTATAGTAAAATCATTGTCCAATGCATTTTCATAGTAAACATCATTGTCAAATGCATCTTTATAGTAAGATCATTGTCCAATGCATTTTTATAGTAAAATCATTGTCCAATGAATTTTTATAATAAAATCATCGTCCAATGCATTTTTATAGTAAAATCATTGTCAAATGCATTTTATAGTAAAATCATTGTCCAATGCATTTTTATAGTAAAATCATTGTCCAATGCATTTTATAGTAAAATCATTGTCAAATGCATTTTTATAGTAAAATCATTGTCCAATGCATTTTTATAGTAAAATCATTGTCCAATACATTTTTATACTAAAATCATTGCCCAATGCATTTTTATAGTAAAATTATTGTCTAATGCATTTTTATACTAAAATCATTGTCCAATGCATGTTTATAGTAAATCATTGTCCAATGCATTTTTATAGTAAAATCATTGGCCAATGCATTTTTATAGTAAAATTATTGTCTAATGCATTTTTATAGTAAAATCATTAACTAAGCATGTCAAAATAAAATTATTGGCCACTGCATTTTGTAGTAAGACCATTGCTTAATACATTTTTATGGTAAAATCCTTCATCAATGCATTTTAATGTAAAAATCAATGAGTAATGCATTTTTTAATAGTAAAATCTTTGTCATAAGAATTCTTATCATAAGTTGAAAGGCTGAGGGTAACCTTCCAACGTGGGTACATATAAGTACAAGAAATAAACCAACAAAGAAGTTATATGATATAACAACCATTAACTTTAATACGTGAGCAAATAGCAATACATTCAACACAAGAATATATATACTCATAACAAGGTATAACAATACATAGACAATAGATACATAAACGCATTATAAAGGAAATAGGATGTTGGACTTATGTCCTAAGGGTTGTCACTTACTGATAGCTAAGTTGAGGGTAAAACCCCCCACACACTTAAGGGGAAGAGGCACAAGGGCCTACACCATGTGAAGTCTATGCTGGTCCCAGAGGAAAGAGAACTCAGAATACCTGGGCTGATGCCTAAATACTCGCACCACCTATCCGCGGAAACCGACAGTAAGGGAAGATAACTCTTCTGGAACCCACATCAATCCAAAAAGTAGCAGACAATCGTTATAGTCGCCTCACCAAGGTTAAAGAACCCAGGTTGCCCTACTAGTTACCCATAGCTGGAGGGAGTGTAGTTGAATTCATACCTTCGCGAAGGTTATTAGCGCTATGTGAACGCTAGAGTCGTCCAGGATTTGAACTCGGGTCGACGAATCTATTTCCTACGAAAATAACCATTGCACCATGCACCTCCAACTTATTTGTGTAACGAAAGAAAAGCCACCCCAAGCGGATTTAACAGTTTTGAATTCAGAGATTTCCTTCTAGAATGGTTGCCTAACTGATGTTAAAGAGCCTAGTCTGCCCTACTATTTACCCGTAGCTGGAAGGGAAGTAGTTGGATTCATACCAGCGCTATGTGAACTGTATCTTTGTCCAGGATTTGAACTCGGGTCTACGGGTCCATTTCCTACGAACTCTAACCATTACACCACGTTCATTCAACTTATTTGTGTAACGAATGAAAACACGAGACGAAAATATTTAGAAAATAAATAAATAAATTTAAAAAGAAATAAATAAATAAAATTTAGAATAACAAGAGATAATAAAACTATCTAAGAGAGCACCTGCTTTAATTGTGTTAGTTCTAGTAGAAGTCGTAGATCTAATAGTATCTAATGGTAATTATCTTTCAAATAAAAATCGTTAGATTAAAAGAAAAACACATTTTCCTTAAAGAGGCTAATTGCAAGCCAATTTAATTTATGATTGTATTCGTTTGTTTTAGAAGAAGAAGAAGAAGAAGAAGAAGAAGAAGAAGAAGAAGAAGAGGAGGAATGGTGATAGAAGAAGAAGAAGAAGAAGAAGAAGAAGAAGAAGAAGAAGATCGAAAGCAAAAAGAAGAAGAAGAAGAAGAAGAAGAAGAAGAAGAGGAGGGGAATGGTGATAGAAGAAGAAGAAGAAGAAGAAGAAGAAGAAGGAGGAGGAGGAGGAGGAGGAGGAGAAGGAGGGGGTAATAGTGTAGCAGAAGAAGAAGAAGAAGAAGACGAATGTAATGAAGAAGAAAAAGAAGAATGTAATGATGATGAAGAAGAAAAAGAAAAAGAAGAAGAAGAAGAAGAAGGAGGAGGAGGAGGACGAGGAGGACGAGAAGGTAATAGTGTAGAAGAAGAAGAAGAAGAAGAAGAAGAAGAAGAAAGAAGAAGAATATGGAAAGCAAAAAGAAGAAGAAGAAGAAGAAGAAGAAGAAGAAGAAGAATGTAAAGAAGAAGAAGAAGAAGAAGAAGAAGAAGAAGAAGAAGAAAGAAGAAGAAGAAAATGTAATGAAGAAGAAAAAGAAGAATGTAATGATGAAGAAGAAGAAGAAGAAGAAGAAGAAGAAGAAGAAGAAGAAGAAGAAGAAGAAGAAAAAAAATGTAATGAAGAAGAAAAAGAAGAATGTAATGATGAAGAAGAAGAAGAAGAAGAAGAAGAAGAAGAAGAAGAAGAAGAAGAAGAAGAAAAAGAAAAAGAATGTAATGAAGAAGAAAGAAGAATGTAATGAAGAAGAAGAAGAAGAAGAAGAAGAAGAAGAAGAAGAAGAAGAAGAAGAAGAAGAATGTAATGATGAAGAAGAAGAAGAAGAAGAAGAAGAAGAAGAAAAAAATGTAATGAAGAAGAAAAAGAAGAATGTAATGATGAAGAAGAAGAAGAAGAAGAAGAAGAAGAAGAAGAAGAAGAAGAATATGTTTTCCTTATGTTTGTTTCATTTTCTGATTATATTCTAAATTTAAGTTAATGTTTTACTCGTTGCAAATTGTCTCGTATTGTAAATGATTTTATCTTTTGTTTTATTTGTAGGATTCTTTTCTTCTTTTTTCTTTTTTTCCTTTTTTTTTTTAATTACAAAATGGTTTTAATCATGGCTACTTCGTTGCATTGGCATGGAAACGTCTGGGATTAGTTCTAAATCGACCTCTATGATGTCAGTGGGTAAAATCAGAATCGAAATATGTCAGAAGTAAATAAAAGAATGGTTTTGTATTAAAAATACATTTTTATAGTAAAACCATTCTATAATTCATGTTTATATTTAAAAACAAGATTCTTATGTATTTATCTAGTAAAATGATTGTATAATTCATTTTTATAGTAAAGTGATTGTACAATGCATTTTTATTGTAGAAATCATAGTCCAATGTATTTTTATAGTAAAATCATTACTCTATGCATTTTTATAATAAAATAATTGTTCAATGCATTTTTATAGTAAAACCATTCTATTGTCCATGTTTACATTCAATAAAAAGATTCCTATGTATTTTTTTATAGTAAAATGATTGTACAATGCATTTTTATAGTAAAGTCATTGTCAAATGCATTTTTATAGTAGAAATCATTGTCCAATGCATTTTTATAGTAAAAATCATTTCCAATGCATTTTTATAGTAAAATCATTACCCTATGCATTTTTATAATAAAATCATTGTCCAATGAATTTTTATAGTAAAATCATTCTATGATTCATGTTTAAATTTTAAAAAAAGATTCTTATGTATTTTTCTAGTAAACAATTGTACAATTCATTTTTCTAGTAAAATCATTGTCAAATGCATTTTTATAGTAAAATCATTGTCCAATGCATCTTTATATTAAAATCATTGTCCAATGCATTTTTATAGTAAAATCATTGTCCAATGCATTTTTATAGTAAAATCATTGCCCAATGCATTTTTATAGTAAAATCATTGTCCAATGCATTTCTATAGTAAAATCATTGTCCAATGCATTTCTATAGTAAAATCATTACCCAAAGCATGTTGAAATAAAATTATTGGCCACTGCATTTTGTAGTAAAACCATTGGCCAATACATTTTTATGGTAAAATCCTTGATCAATGCCTTTTAATGTAAAAATCAATGATCAATGCATTTTAATAGTAAAATCTTTGACGAAAGCATTCTTATCGTACAATCATTGTCAAATGTATTTTCATAGTAAAAATCACTGTCCAATGCATTTTATTGTAAAACAATTTTCTAATGCATTTTTATACTAAAAACTTTGTCCAATGCATTTTTATAATAAATATCATTGTCCAATTCATTTTTATACTAAAACGATAGCCCGATACATGTTTATAGTAAAATCATTGCGCAATGCATTTTTATAGTCATATCATAGTCCAATGCATTTTTATAGTAAAAACATTATCAAAGATATTTCTATAGTAAAATCATTACCCTATGCATTTTTATAATAAAATCATTGTCCAATGCATTTTCATAGTAAAATCATTCTATGGTTCATGTTTACATTTAATAAAAAGATTCTTATATATTTTTCTAGTAAAATCATTGTCAAATGCATTTTTATAGTAAAGTCATTGTCAAATGCATTTTTATAGTAAAAATCATTTCCAATGCATTTTTATAGTAAAAAATTCCAATGCATTTTCATAGTAAAAATCATTTCCAATGCATTTTTATAGTAAAAATCATTTCCAATGCATTTATAGTAGAAATCATTTCAATGTTTTATAGTAAAAATCAAATCATTTCCAATGCAGTTTTTATAGTAAAATCATTTCCAATGCATTTTTATAGTAAAAATCATTTCCAATGCATTTTTATAGTAAAAATCATTTCCAGTGCATTTTATAGTAGAAATCATTTCAATGCAGTTTTTATAGTAAAAATCATTTCCAATGCATTTTTATAGTAAAAAATCATTTCCAATGCAGTTTTATAGTAAAAATCATTTCCAATGCATTTTTATAGTAAAATCATTTCCAATGCATTTTTATAGTAAAAATCATTTCCAATGCATTTTTATAGTAAAAATCATTTCCAATGCATTTTTATAGTAAAAATCATTTCCAATGCAATTTTATAGTAAAAATCATTTCCAATGCATTTTTATAGTAAAAATCATTTCTAATACATTTTTAGAGTAAAAATCATTTCCAATGCATTTTTATAGTAAAAATCATTTCTAATACATTTTTAGTAAAAATAATTTCCAATGCAGTTTTATAGTAAAAATCATTTCCAATGCAGTTTTATAGTAGAAATCATTTCCAATGCATTTTTATAGTAAAAATCATTTCCAATGCATTTTTATAGTAAAAATCATTTCTAATACATTTTTAGAATAAAAATCATTTCCAATGCATTTTTATAGTAAAAATCATTGTCCAGTGCATTTATAGTAAAACTATTGTCTAGTGCAGTTTTGTACTAAAATCATTGTACAATACTTTTTTATATAGTAAAACTATTATCCATTTTTATATTATCCTTCACGCATTTTCACGCGCACGTGCAGGACAACATATGCACTCGAACAAACAAAAAGCGCATTCGATATCACCTAAACACGCAAACATGCAACACGAGAATACAGTTAAAAAACGCACACATTTGACCATTTATACCATTTCTGTCATTTAAAAAAATAACTATTTCGTTTGCTTGACGAATGCTTTTAGCAGGAAACGATTGGTTGTAATATTGTTCCCAAATAAATGAATAACAGCTAAACCTTTTATTTGTCCATTCATTCATATATATATATATATATATATATATATATATATATATATATATATATATAAAAGATAATCTAATGAGACAGACGAACCTACTATTAGTTTCGCATAAAGCTCTTCAGGGCTAAAATCCGAGAGTCGGATTTTAGCCCTGAAGAGCTTTATGCGAAACTAATAGTAGGTTCGTCTGACTCATTAGATTATATTTATTATTGGCTCTACTTAGGTATCGAGCACTTTTTACTTATTAGCTTTCTCCTAGAGGTTATATGAATATATATATATATCTTATATACATATATATACATATAAATTGTTTTTTCTTTTGGCCAAATACTATACCAATAGATTATTTTTTGTTGGTACGAATATCTTGGTCCTTTCTTTTTTTCAAAATTTTTTTTTTCTTCCTGGTTGATGTTTGGTAGTATATTTTTACAATCAAACTTTCTGCTGGTTTTTTTTTCTCCCCGCAAGGATCTACCAACACGCTTGGTATATTAAATTATATATATATATATATAATATATATATATATATATATATATATATATAATGTGTATGCTTAGCACCATTATACTAGAAGAAGCGGTAGTAATCCAACGTACAGTGTTATTAGAAGAGTGCTCAATATCTGTGATAGAGCGTTAATAGATAAATAAATGAATAAATAAAAGGCTTAGCGTTATTTATTTATTGGAACAATTATTACAACCGTTCGGTTCCTTGCTCTGGCATTCCTCAGGTAAATCAAAATTGCTTTTGAGAATGACGCACACATTCAACCATATTCATATTATTTGCATAATTTCCAACAGTAATTTCGTTTTACCTGAGGAATGCCAAAGCAAGGAACCGAACGGTTGTAATAATTGTTCCAATAAATAAATAACGCTAAGCCTTTTATCTACTCATCTATTTATCTATTAACGCTCTATCACAGATATTGAGCACTCTTCTAATAACACTGTACGGTGGATTACTACTGCTTCTTCTAGTATAACCGTTCCAACCATACACATTGATATATATATATATATATATATATATATATATATATATATATATATATATATATACTAGCAAATATATGCACCCTACGGGTGGAAGTATTTAAGTTTAATGTAATAAAATATTATATTAAATTAGAGAGGCTAATGAAACTAAATGGGAAATGCAGATAAAAAGATTTGAAATAGAGGGAGTATAATAAAAAATGGAACAACTGAAACTTACTCTTCCATCACTCTCGTCTTTCATTGTTATTTTTTCTAATTTAAGTATTTAGTTAAAAGAGGAAGTAAATAATAAAATGACAGTTCTTGTTTCTTGTTAATTTAAGATTCATTGAAGAGATTTTTTATTATATTCATTAAAATAAAACCAAACAGTTAGAAATCAATAATACTAAGCACATATTTAATAAAATCACATTTTTAATATCAATATGCAAATTAACCTTCCCGTTCCCACAGTAAACTGCTATTTTGTTGTATATATAAATATAATTGTATGTTGTTAGAATGTAGATATGGTTAACAGTATTAATAATGTATAACAATTTTATTAATAATTGAGATTTAAATAAAAATAAAATCATTGGGAATGTGATGTCAATAATTAAGGGAATAGTGATATGAGTAGTAATATAGTTTCGGTTACAGACATAAAAGCATACAATCTCCATTATAATAAGATATGTATGTCAATGTGTAATAATTGTTCCAATAAATAAATAAAAAAGCTAAACCTTTTATTTGTTAAGGCACTTGAAACTCCTCTTCCAACATATATCTATATTCAACAAGCCGCAGTGGCAAAAATAATTGGGTAAGTACAGTATAGCTTAGTCTGGCACAAGATCAAATTGGAGTGAGGAGGGCTCTGTTCCATCAAGAGTCCGAATGCAAATCAACTTTCCAAATTTATTTGCCCGGCATTAATTTACCAAAAAAAAAAAAAGCTACGAAAAGAATGTGAGGAGAGGGTTGTTTACTGAATTTAATGTCTGGCTACACTCCCTCGTCCCCTTATTGGGACCGGAGAGTGTTGTTGAAGACATGCCCGTCCGGAAACACTTGATCTTCTCCGGCTTCGCACCCCCCAACCACACACACACCGACCGGAATTCGCTGGAGGCCTTCAAGGTTAAAAAATTAATTCAAATGAGGCTTTTTTAAAAAGTTGTATGGCATCATCATCATCATCACCATCGTCATCATTTGCTTTGTTTACTTCTGTTGATCAATTCCCTTTTATTCCCTACTCTCTCTCTCTCTCTCTCTCTCTCTCTCTCTCTCTCTCTCTCTCTCTCTCTCTATCTATCTATCTATCTTTCGCTCGCTCTCTTCCTATCCATCTCTGTCTCTATCCCTACTATCCCTTCACCCCGCTGCCCCAAGTATGTCATCATCATCACCATCATCATGATGTGCTTTGTTATCTTCTGTTGTTTCTCTCTCTTTATTCTCTCTCTCTCTTTCTCTCTCTGTCTACCACTCTCTCTCTACTACTACTCTCTCTCTCTCTTTGTCTATCACTCTCTCTCTTACTTCTCTCTCTCTTTCACACACACTATCTCTCTCTCTCTCTCTCTCTCTTCTCTCTCTCTCTGTCTCTGTCACTTGCTCTCTCTCCTATCCATCTCTGTTTCCCTCTTTTATCTCTTCCTCTTCTCCATTGTCTCTCTCTTTCACATTTATTTATCTATGCACCCTCTTCGTCTTTCAGGCTCCTCCTCTCTCACCCTCTCTCTCTTTCTCAGTCTCGTTCACTCATTCTCTCATTCTTTCACTCTCCTTTCTCTCTCTCTCTCTCTCTCTCTCTCTCTCTCTCTCTCTCTAATCAAATTTCTCTCTATTTTACCTTATCTTACTTTTACACTCTTCCCTCTCTATCTTTCTCTATATCTTCCATATCCCTCCTTCCATCTCTCTCTCTCTCTCTCTCTCTCTCTCTCTCTCTCTATTTCTCTATTTCTATCTCTCTCTTTCTCTCTCTCTCTGTTCGTCACTCCTCCCTCTACCTCCCTGACGTCTCATCTCTTACTCCATCTCCCTTTTCCCCTTACGCAAACTTTCTGTTTCCCTGTCTCTCTGTCTCTCTCTCCTCCTCTCTTTCTGTCTCTGTCTGTCTGTCTGTCTGTCTGTCTGTCTGTCTCTCTCATTCCTTCACTTTCTCTTTAGTGTCTGGTATACACCCACATGCACGTATATACACACACTCAATGGAAGGTGTACCTTGAACACCGAAACCGAGGTAGAGAGAAAAAAAACTTTTCTACAACTATGGAAGTAGTTTAGATGCTGCACAAGGCCAGAAGTATTGGGTACCCACTGAGAATCAAACTCACTAACAATGGTCTGCAAATCGAGTTTTTTAACCATTGCACTACGTAAGGTTCCCTTGGCTTAGACGTTTATATGATCGTTCAATTTTATCAAAGACGTCGTTGAAATGTATTTAAGGTAGTTTAAATGCGGTACAAGGCCAGAAATATGGGGTGCCCAGTAAGAATTGAACTAACTAACAATGGTCTGCAAATATAGTTTGTTAACCATTATACCACGTAAGGTTCTCTTGGGTTAGTCGTTTATATGATCGTTCAATTTTATCAAAGACGTTGTCGAAATTTATTTAAGGTAGTTTAGATGCGGTACAAGACCAGAGGTATGGGGCGCCCAGTGAGAATCAAACTCACTAACAATGGTTTGCAAATCAATTTTAACCATTACACCACGTAAGGTTCCCTTGGTTCAAACGTTTATACGATCGTTCAATTTTATCAAAGACGTCGTTGAAATTTATTTAATGTAGTTTAGATGCGGTACAAGCCCAGAAGTATGGGGTGCCCAGTGAGAATCGAACTCACTAACAATGGTCTGCAAATCTAGTTAAACCACGTTACGTTCCCTTGGCTTAGACGTTTATACGATCGTTCAATTCTATCAAAGACGTACCAATGTCGTTAAAATTTATCTAAGCATACGATGTTTTTTCTTTCCAACGACGTTTTCTCCAAGCGAATTTATTTCCTGATTCGTGAATTGAACTTTTTTTTTCAGCCTCTACTTCTGACAGTTTTATGTGTCAACGAAAATACTTGAGCCATTCCTGAGCCGTCAATTGAACATTTTGCATTCACAAGATGTCTGACATTGATTTAACCTCTTTCTAAACGCTCCAAAGTTAAGAATAGTGTGAAGAGCATGCAACCAACCAAATATATTCTTTACTGCGTATTATTTTCTTCCTCAGAGGCGTACCTCGTTTGGCTTAAACGTTTATAGTTATTCACAAAGCTTAGTTTAGATGCGGTACAAGGCCAGAAGTATCGAGTGCCCAGTGAGAATCGTACTCACTAACAATGGTCTGCAAATCGAGTTTTTTAACCATTACACCACGTAAGGTTCCCTTGGCTTAGATGTTTATACCATCGTTCAATATTATCAAAGACACCATAAAACCTTATTTAAGGTAGTTTAGATGCGGTACAAAGCCAGAAATATTGGGCGCCAGTGAGAATCGAACTCGCTAACAATGGTCTGCAAATATAGTTTGTTAACCATTACACCACGTTGGCTTTAACATTTATACGATCGTTCAATTCTATAAAGACATTATTGAAATTTATTTAAGGTAGTTTAGACGTCGCACAAGGCTGGAATTATGGAGCGCCTAGTGAGAATCGAACTCACTAACAATGGTCTGCAAATATAGTTTGTTAACCACGTAAGGTTCCCTTGGTTCAAACGTTTATACGATCGTTCAAAATTATCAAAGACGTACCTACTTCATCGAAATTTATTTAAGATAGTTCAGATGTCGATACAAGGCCAGAGGTATGAAGCGCCCAGTAAGAATCGAACTCACTAACAATGGTCTGCAAATATAGTTTGTTAACCATCACACCACGTAAGGTTCCCTTGGCTTAAACGTTTATACGATCGTTCAATTTTATCAAAGACATCGTAAAAATTTATTTATGCTAGTTTAGATGCGGTACAAGGTCAGAAATATGGGGCGCCCAGTGAGAATCAAACTCACTAACAATGGTCTGCAAATATAGTTTGTTAACCATCACACTACGTAAGGTTCTCTTGGCTTAAACGTTTATACGATCATTCAATTTGATCAAAGACACCGTAAAAATTTATTTAAGGTAGTTTAAATGCAGTACAAGCCAGAAATATGGGGCGCTCGGTGAGAATCGAACTCACTAACAATGGTCTGCAAATATAGTTTGTTAACCATTACACCACGTAAAAGTTCCCTTGGCTTTAACGTTTATACGATCGTTCAATTCTATAAAAGCTGCTGATGGCCTAATAGGCCGAAATGTACATACAGAGATTGATTTTCTCGATTTGTTTAGCCATACATTTAATAGGTATTCCCGCCTAATTCATTATTAATAATTAATTTTCAAAATTAGGTCCGACTACAATTAAGCACTTATTCTCCAAAAATTATCGGCAAAAAGCCATTCTAAACAAACCTTGTTTACAACTTATTTAAGGTAGTTTAGACGTCGCACAAGGCTTGAATTATGGAGCGCCTAGTGAGAATCGAACTCATTAACAATGGTCTGCAAATCGAGTTTTTTAACCATTACACCACGTAAGGTTCCCTTGGCTTAGACGTTTATACGATCGTTCAATTCTATAAAAGAGGTAACCAACATCGTTGAAATTTATCTAAGGTCACGATATTTTTTTCTTTCCAACGATGTTTTCTCCAAGCGAATTTATTTCCTGAATTATATATTGAACTGGGTTCTGTTTTTTTTTCGGTATCTTCTGAGAATACGATGTGTCACCGCCAATACTTGAGCCATTCCTGAGTCGTCAAATGAACATTTTGCATTCACAAGAGGTCTGACATTGATTTAACCTCTTTCTAAACGCTTCCAAGTTAATAATAGTCTGAGGAGACAAAATGGAAACTTGGTCGACAGTTGAATCTGCCCCGCGGTTATGTGTGTCACTAAACCAAAGAAACGAAAAGAAAGATCAACTCAGACAAAGAAAGTACAGGAAACTAGTGACTCGCCGATAAAAAATCACTGTTTGAAATCACAGAATATCAGACATGTTATTTAGGAAATAAATATTTTATTACATACCAACCTAAATGCCGCCCTCTCGGCTGGGGCTGTAAATACGAGGGTTAATAAAAACGTAATGTGATTGTGTTAGGAGAGGTATAATTACCAATACAGGAACCTGTATCTTGCATCACAATGAAGCTGGTCCCTTGTAGATCACATCGCTACTTCTTCCCATAGGTGAGTCCAAAAGTAATGTCATTTTGTTTAGGACAGGTATAATTACCAACACAGGAATCTGTATCATATATAAAAATAAAGCTGGTCCTCTGTGGGTCACATCCCTCACTTATCTCACATAGGTGAGTCAAAAAGTAATGCCATTTTGTTTAGGACAGGTATAATTACCAATACAGAAACATGTATCATACATCAAAATGAAGCTGATCCTCTGTAGATCACATCGCTACTTCTCCACATAGGTGAGTCAAAAGTAATGCCATTTTGTTTAGACAGGTATAATTACCAACACAGGAACCTGTATCATATATGAAAATGAAGCTGGTTCTGTAGATCACATCCCTACATCTCCATATAGGTGCGTCCAAAAGTAATGCCATTTTGTTTAGGACAGGTATAATTACCAATACAGGAACATGTATCATACATCAAAATGAAACTGATTCTCTGTGGATCATATCCCTACTTCTCCATATGGGGGTGTCAAAAAGTAATGCCAGTTTGTTTAGGACAGGTATAATTACCAACACAGGAACCTGTATTATGCAGCACAACGAAGCTGGTCTTCTGTAGATCACATCGCTACTTTTCCACATAGGTGAGTCCAAAATTAATGCCATTTTGTTTAGGACAGTTATAATTACCAATACAGGAATCTGTAGCATACATCACAACGAAGCTGGTCCTCTGTAGATCACATCGTTACTTCTCCACATAGGCGAGTCCAAAAGTAATGCCATTTTGTTTAGGACAGGTATAATTACCAACACAGGAATCTGTATCATACATCAAAATGAAACTGGTCCTTCGTTGATGACATCCCTTCATATCCAGATAGACATCGTTTCTCTCAATAGCAATGTTACACCTTCGAATGAGAGCATGGATGCCTGCACCGTAAAATTCTGTGGATTGTACTTTAGGCTACTTTTGGTGAGTATGAAGGAAGCGGTAAAGTTGTCCACTCGAATTAGGTGATTTTCTCTATTGTCCTGATGTTTGTGTGTGGTCGAGCATTGTCATACAGAAGGAGGACATTGTTGATTGGCAAGTTGGGTCTTATTTATTGGATTCTTGCTCTGAATGCTCGTTAAGGACTCAATGTAGGCCTTTATAAAGAACATAAAAGGAAATAAAGAAAATGGCATTGCTTTTTTACTTAACCTCGTACACTGACTGCACCTCCAGAGATGCTTAAGGACGGAATCCCCCTGGCTGAGGTGTAGAATCCACCGACTGCGATGTGATCCCTGACGTATATATATATATATATATATATATATATATATATATATATATATATATATATATATATATATAAAAGAGAGAGCTAATATTACGATTTTGAGGCCATCCTTCAAGATTAAAGCAAGAGCACATCC
Source organism: Doryteuthis pealeii (assembly GCA_023376005.1). Lineage (NCBI taxonomy): Eukaryota > Metazoa > Mollusca > Cephalopoda > Myopsida > Loliginidae > Doryteuthis > Doryteuthis pealeii. The sequence goes on along the minus strand of CM042180.1, from coordinate 50,079,282 downwards.
TAGCGGAGATCCCTTGTGTTAAGCAAAGCGCGATCCTTAGTGAAGAAACCTGGTTGTTCCTTGGTGTTCTTTAATGTTGGGTATGATCCTTTGGTTGTTCCTTGGTGTCCCTTAATGTTGGTTATGATCCTTTGGTTGTTCCTTGGTGTCTCTTAGTGTTGGGTATGATCCTTTTATTGTTCCTTGGTGTCCCTTAGTGTTGGGTATGATACTTTGGTTGTTCCTTGGTGTCCCTTAGTGTTGGGTATGATCCTTTGGTTGTTCCTTGGTGTCCCTTAGTATTGGGTATGATCCTTTGGTTGTTCCTTGGTGTCCCTTAGTGTTGGGTATGATCCTTTTATTGTCCCTTGGTGTTCCTTAATGTTGGGTATGATCCTGTGGTTGTTCTTTAGTGTCCGTAAGTGTAGCTGCTCCATTCATCAATGTCGAATAACGTGCAAAGGAACGGCTGTCAATATCAACGATTAAATAATTAACTAATCACGTATTCGGGCTGTTGATTGCCTGGGTTAAACCACCTGACTTCGCTGAGTCTATAAGTTGAGGTGCTGGATTACAGCATGCCTTATATAACCAAAAATAATCCAACAATATCCCCGTTCTATCAATCAATTAGTGGCACTTACTTAGGCTAAACGGGCGGTCAGAGAGGCCCTCCCCGATCAACCGGCTACTCACGTCAGACCTTAGCACCTAAATGATTGCACCGACCGTATTGCTCTTATCGCAATTCCCCAACTCTTTTGTTATGCAGAATGCGCCGACTGCAACTCTGCAGAGGGGTAAAATCCTCCAATGGTTCCACCTGTTAGCCGTGGGTGGTGACACGTGATACTTAAGGACGGAATCCTGGGGGCTAAGCAGTCCCTTACATGCAGCTCTATTGCCCTTATGGTAACCTCCAACCCTTTTATCATATATGTACTAGAATGGAAGCGCGTGGTGTAATGATTAAAGTTGTGGGGAATGAACTCGTCGCCCCGAGTTCAAATCTTGGATGGGGTAATTGCATTTTACTAAGCGCTAATACCCTTTGGAAAGGTATGAATCCTACTCTCCTTCCAGTTATAGATAAATAGTAGGGCAGACTGGGCTCATTAACCTTGGTTAGGCAACCGGTCTAGGAGAAAGAAAACTGCGAATTCAAACCTGTTGAACTTCGCTTAAGAAATTGACCGCGTGTCACCGCTGTTCGTGCGAAGGGGTTGGTATATAATATATATATATATATATATATATATATATATATATATAATCCAAAAGTCCAGAGAAGGAATCTTCATTACGGCATAGGAGTTTGTCGCAGTTTGAGAGCTTAATGTGTGCTCTTATTGTTAGAGTCACAGAGCAAATTTATAAGTAATGAAATAACAAAAGTTCCCCGAAATAGGCTATAATGCAAAATCTCTAAGTCTTTTGTTATTTCTTTACTTATATATATATATATATATATATATATATATATATATATATATAGTAGATTGCGGGGCCTAACTCTCTTAGTGTCCTGAGTATGATGTTAAACGTTATCTAGTTGTGAAGATCCAATTCTGGAACTCTGGATCGATCCTGACCCGGAGTGGAAATACCTGTAAGGATCCCATCTATGGGTAAAATAAAAAAATGAGTATCAAAAATGAGTATAAAAATATGTTTAAAAATCTATATACCAAACAAGAATAATTAAACAAAATATGTTCGGCATAAAATAACTCAATAAGGGTTGACGTGCCGTAAAATCAACCAACCAACCAACCTGTTAAGTTTCTGACCGCCATCCTTGGCCAGTTGTAAAGGACTTAAAGTAAGTAAGTCCAGAGCTATAGAATCCTTTGGTAAGTGAATAAGTCCTGGGTTATGTAATCCTACGTAGTGTCAAAGGTCCAGTGATATAATCCTATGTTCCGTCGTCCACGAAGGTTCAAAGCATTGTGCGTAGGTATGACCAGAACAGCCAGTATAAATAGCAATATCAGCAGCAGAGTACTGCCAGTGATTGGCCAAGAGTATGGTCACATGTTTATCGCCGAGTCTATAAGTAGAAGTGGGCATTTGACACACGCCTTAGAACCCCAAAACTCCACAACGTATATGAAAAAATGGAGATGTTTGTCGTGTAATTGTTACCGTCTTAGCGAATAGACACGGCGAATCAAGTTCAATTCCTGTACAAGGCAGTTTACATTTCACATAGCACTAATACTCTCGGAAAGGTATGCATCTAACTATGCTCGCTCCAGGGAGGCGGGAATCGTAGGTCAGATGGGGTATTTAACCTTAGTTAGGCAACACCTCTACGAGAAGGAAAACTCATAATCCAAATCTATTAATTCTCGCTCAAGAAATTTACTTTGTGTCACATTATGCTTGTTTGGAGGGGGTATATATATATATATATATATATATATATATATATATATATATATATATATAATTCTTACTGCTAAGACAACGGAAACATTCCGCTATTTTCACATCTGACGATAGCACAAAGACGTGCAGAAAGAGCTCGTGAAAGAATCTTTGGTGGATTGCTACAGTTAGAAAGGATCGAACAAAAACTCGTCCAAAAAAGAATTGTTAGTAGAGTTCAACAAAAATATGTTTAAAAGGAAAAAATGCTAATATAATTAATATATATATATATATATATATATATATATATATATATATAATCAACGGTAATATTATGGTTTTACACTCATAACTTGAAGTTTCATGGTAATCTAAACATCAGATGAGTTCAATGGTTGAGATCTTAAAAACCAGTGTAAAACCATAATATTACAATTGAATATAAATCTGCTCTGCTTTATTAGCATTGAGCACCTTTTCATGCCAATACTTTTCTCATTTTCTCATTCATTCTCTATTCATTATATATATATATATATATATATATATATATATATATATATATATATAAAAGGAAGTTTGGTATGTAAGTGTCGACGTAAAAATCCAAAGTGGGAGGTCAGTCAGATTCGATATATTGCATACACCTTAATATCCTTCTAACTAAGAAAACGTCAGATTTGTTTATCGATTTTTACTAATTAAGGGATATAATGAATTAATTAAACAAAAATCAAGAGATTTTCAGAAAGTATTGCAATCTGCCCCTGCTGCTTGGTGTAAACAGCAGAAACTTGGAAGAGAGCCACCAGACAGTATTAGAGGGGGGAAGAGAGCCACCAGACGGTATTAGAGGGGTGGGAAGAGAGCCACCAGACGGTATTAGAGGGGTGGGAAGAGAGCCACCAGACAGTATTATAGGCGGGGAAGAGAGCCGCCAGATGGTATTAGAGGGGTGGGAGAGAGCCCCAGACCGTATTTAGTGGTGGGAATAGAGCCACCAGATAGTATTAGAGGGTGGGAAGAGAACCACCAGACCGTATTAGAGATGGGGAGGAGAGCCACAGAACAGTATTAGAGGGTGACAAGAGAGCCACCAGACAGTATGCAAAGGGGTTGAAGAGAGCATCAGACAGTATTTTAGAGGGTGACAAGAGAGCAACAGACAGTATTATATGAATGGGGCTGGGGAAGATCCTACCAGACTCGTATTAGGAGGCGTGACAAAGCAGCCACCCAGACCAGTTATTAGAGGGGGTGGGAAAGGAGCCACGCGGGACAGTATTAGCCAGGCGTGGAAGACACCAGCAGTCTTAGGAAGCCGTGGGAAGAGAAGCCACCAGACCGTATTCAAGAAGAGGTGGGAAAGAGAGCCACCAGCAGTAATGTAGAAGGGCGTGGGAAGAAGCCACAGAACATATTAGAGGGTACAAAGAGACGCCGCCAGGAACAGTATTGAGAGGGTGGAAGAGAGCCACCAGACCGTAGTTAGAGGGGTGACAAGGAGAGGCCAACCGAAGACAGGTATTAGAGGGTGGGAAGAGAAGCCACCAGGACCGTATTTTAAGTGGTGGAATAGAGCCACCAATAGTATGTGAGAGGGGTGGGAAGAAGAGCCACCAGACCGTATTAGAGATGGGGAGAGAGCCACCAGACAGTATTAGAACCCCACACCCCCACGCCACGTAAGTAAGAGGGGTGGTAAGAGAGCATCATGACAGTATTAGAGGGTTGACATAGAGAGCCAACAGCAGGTCATTAGAGGGTGGGAAGGCATCCCACCAGACCCGGTATTAGAGGGTGACAGTAGAGCCACCAGTACAGTTAATTTAGTATGGGTGGGAAGTTAGAGCCACCGAGACAGTATGTAGGTGCAGGGCGTGGAGGATTTAATGTATGTCCTACAAGAGCGAGTATTAGTAGGCATGTGGGAGGATGAGTCGCACGCAGAGCCTGTGATTTAGTGAGAGGTGGCGTGGTTTTAGATGCCTACTGCAAGACTAGGTATTAGCAGTGTGGCGTGGGTAGAGATGAGGGCACCTGATAGCATATTATAGAGGTGAGCAAGAGAGAGCCGCTAGATCCAGTAATTGTAGATGGGGGAAGAGTAGCCACCAAAGACACCGTATTAGAGGGTGACAAGCAGCCACCAGACAGTATTAGAGGGGTGGAAATCCCACCCAGACCGTATTAGTAGGGTGACAAAGAGATCAGACCCATAACAGTGATTATGAGGGGTGGGAAGAGTATGCCACCAGACAGGTATATAGAGGCGTCGGGAAGAGGAGCCACCAAGACATCATATTAAGGCGGAACCAAGAGAGCTAGATGTTTGCCGCCGAAGACAGTAATTAGAGGGGTCGGAAGAGAGCCACCGACGTATTAAGGATGACGAGAGCACCCAGACAGTATTTAGAGGGAGGTGGGAATAGATCCACCAAGAGCCACTCAGGCTACCTGGTGTTATAGAGTTGTTTGGCGCGTATTAGCAGTGGGTGACAAAGAGATCAAAACACCAGACGAAGGTATTTTGCAGAGGGGGTGGAAGAGAAGCCACCAGACAGTATTAAGAGGCGGTGGGAAAAGAGCCACCAGACAAGCCTATTACAGACGGCGTAGGAAGAGAGCCACCAGAACGACTAGAGAGGTGGGGAAGAGAGCACCAGCACAGTATTCAGAGGCGTGGGAAGAGCAGCCACCAGAACATATTAGAGGGTAACAAAGAGAGCCGCCAGACAGTGATTAGAGGGGTGAGGAAGAGAAGCACCAGAGCCGTATTAGAGGGTGACCAAGAAGCCACCAGAAGACGCCCTCAGTATTGAGAAGGGGGAGTGAGCCCACAGAACAGTATAAGATGGAGTGACAAGAGAACCACCAGACAGATTATTCGAGAGGGGGGGAATTAGAGAGTCACAGCAAGACAGTATTAGAAGGGGGGGAAGAGAACACCAAACAGCAGTATTAGAGGGGGATAAGAAGAGCCAAGCAGGCAGTATTAGAGGGGAGAAGAGAAGGCCCACCCAATACAGTATTAGGAGGGGGTGGGAGAAAGCGCATGCATACAAGCTATAGAGGGTGGGGGGAGCTACCAAGACAGTATTAGAGGGGG